>VXBB01013887.1:841486-1169272 GCA_013399915.1 Illadopsis cleaveri | reverse complement strand
TGTATCCTTTTCTCTACTTGGACATAGAATAGGCAGTGTAAGGCTACCCATTTAACAAGGTAGTTTTTTTGTCAGAATCAAAAGACAATGCCATTAGGCAATGACAGTTGTATAGCCTAAAATGAGAAGTGACAAAGGGAGGCAAATTCAAACTTACATGGCTAAAAGTTAAAGAGTAACAGTAAGAAATGTGATTTTTTTAAAAAAAAAAATCTAAAAAGAAATATTTCTGCAAGGAATCCATTTGAACTAAACTCTGTCATAGTGGCAAGATATTTAATTTTCAAAGTAGCCCAGGTCCACATTAAGCTATATTAATTATATCAAAAGAATATAATCTAAGTTGCAAAGTTAAATACTCAGCAATTAGGAATTGCAGGAACTAAGGCAGCCTGTGTCTCTCATGCATATCCATTATGAAACATCACCTGATTGCATGACCGTAAATTATTTTTTACAGGACCCCTGCCTCATAGGTCCTGTTTGATGCTGATCAAGTCACACAAACAAAAATTTTCACAAGTCATCTCTAACTACGTGTTCCTCATTTTCTAGGTGCCCGACTTGAGATCATGGGGTCTGATTTGCAGAAGTGCTGAGTGCTTGCACCTCCAAGAGAAGTCAATGGGAGCAGTGCTCTGACTGTGTTATGTGCTATAGAAAGTTAAATACTCTGAGAAAATCAGGTTCTAAGCATGTCATACAGAACACCTCAAATGAATACATGCATTTGACCTCATCTTCTCTGCCTCAGTTCCCCAGCTTTAAAGTGAGGGGATAATCTATCCTTCCTCACCACTCAAGGGTATGGGAGGATAAGTTAATTCACTTAAGCTCTCAGGCACCGGAGAAATGAGTGTATCAGAAATGTGAAAAGTGAGAAAATAGTCTAACAAGCAGGATTTCAATAGCATGGGAAAAAGAAGACCAAATACCTCATATTGTACTGAGAATTCTAAATAATATTATGTTCTTTTCAAAACAAAGTAATCTGTCTTTGCAAGTAAACGATGGAAAGTTCCCCAGAAAAGATGATCACATGATCATGTAACAACACTATATCATGATGCATGCACAGAATGGGCTGAATTAATTCTTACAGTTCTTAACTTTTGAGTGTTTGATAATGCAACTTGCTGTCAATGGATTTGCTACATAATTTCCTAGCTGAGAAAGAAAGTTATGCCAACAAAACAACATCCATTTACTGAGAAGCACAGGCTTCATTAGCAAAATTTGATTGTACTGATATTCCTTTGAGCTAGTAGTGAAATGGCAGTAACAGGTTAGTTCAACCAAGCAAGTTTATTTGTTTCCAGTCTCCCCTTCTGTCCTTGTCAAGCTAGTCACAACCTTCCCCTGGCTCTCCCTGCCACAATTAACCACCCTTTGTCTCCAGTTTCCATCTAGGTTTGTTTCTTGTCCCCTCTTTTACAGTCAGGCAGTTTCCTCTCTGTACTTTGTAGGCTGTTTGGCTTACAGCCCTGTGTTGTCTCACTTATAAAGTGTAGTGTGATTGGAATCTATGCGAAATTAAAATTAATAAAATTAATATAATTAATATAATTAAAATAATTAAAACAATTAAAACAATTTAAACAATTAAAATAATTAAAATAAAATATGTTGTATGTAGAGTTAAAACTCTGCATGGGCAAAATATTGTACATTTTCAACTGTGACAACAGAACTGTTTATTCTAACAGTTATTTATAAACTTATTAATAAATATATCAACTTAAAAAATTATGTAGTTGTAAGGTAAATCTTGATNATGTAGTTGTAAGGTAAATCATGATGTTTTTCCCCCTCTTAAATTCAAGTCACTTTTCTAAAGGTAGGAAGCACCAGTGCATCTTAAAAAATATGTCACCAGAATTGCAAAGTGAAAAGTTTTTCTTCAGCTAAATTTTCATTGATTTTTTTTTTCTAAAAAGTGAAATAAAATTAATTCTTGAGACATATCTTAAATGTAGAAGTCAGTTAAAATTCGATCACCACAGACACTCTGCCTTCAAAATTCAATTTTTTTTTTAGCTTTTGACATTAACAGGAATTCTTTTATTCCCATAACATTGCTTATTTGCCATGTTAATTTAAAGAGCTGTGCACCTGTTATTTTTCACATCTACAAAGTGGCATTTTCATGTCTAAAATGCTCATACACAGGGTAACTTACTGTAATATAATGACTACAAGCTCATAGACATTTATATGAGGAAGTAGTGGGCAGTGCTTGGCGGGTTATAAATTCACACCTTCGCTTCTGCTTACTAACTTCATCATGCAAGCGAGCCCACAGCTGTCATAAGCTGTCGTAACTGAAAGACACCATTAACTTCCTTAATGTCATGAAAATTCCCCATTTCTTTTGATTTCAGATCCTCTTCTGCGTGACTACTGGGTGTATGAGGGCTCTCTCACCATTCCACCCTGCAGTGAAGGTGTCACCTGGATATTATTTCGCTATCCTTTGACTGTGTCCCAAGTGCAGGTATCAGCTGTGCTTAAAGTGACCCTGGAATATGGTTATGAGCTAAAGGTTATAGCGTGCAAATGTATATATCAGAATGTTATGTCTGTTCTCCTTAAAGATCCCATTAGATCAGTACATGGCTTTTCAAGTAAAGGTTAAACCTTTTGAGTCACTGGAAGCAACGCAAAGGTCAGAGATGAAAAACCTTGTTATCATATATCATCTGCATCCAAAATAATTCTTATATTTAAGTGAACGAAAACGAAAAAAAGGAACTCAATGGGCAAAAGAAATTCAATTCTTTGTAATTGTAAACTTTCAAATATTAGTGCTTTTTAATGTTAAAGGAACAAAAAAGCACAGGGAGGCACTACGTCCTGGAGAATGAAAAACATCAATGTAGTACAGACCGGTTAGATTGCATTGAACTATATTTAATTTATCTGGCTCTTTTTTAATTCAGTTTTATAATAGATGTCAAATGGAAACTACCTATTTAAATTTGATTTCACGTGTATGTATTTTAAAATGTTTGGGGTTTTTTTCTTAAATTAAATCTAACAGTTGTGAGCCTTTCTATGTAAAACTTTTCAAATCTGTCTACAAATAATCCCAGTAAAAACAAAGAAAACTCCTGATGGATATTCTCACACAGTCTGTGAATCCCAGCTGGAGGAATGTGTGTTTAATTTAAGTGAAACCACCTAGAATCCCTGAAGCTGAATGTATTAATTTTCATTGCCTGCTCTGAAGCATGTGAAAAAAGTGTAAAAGTTGGTAAATTCAGATTTAAGTATCTCAACTGTAATAATTTAAAATTTTGCTTGTGATGCCAGCACAATATTTTAACATCTTTAACAATTTAGGATTGGCAGCATTTCTTGTTTAATGGAACTGAATTCTAGGTCTAATCATAGGATAAAAACAATAGCTCCCAATAAGTCATTTGGCTGGTAGCTCCAACTTAAATGCATCCCATCATGAATCTGTTATTTGTTTATGAAAAGGGAAGACTTGTGGCTGCTTACTACTGAGTAAATGCATTACTTACTACTGAGTAAACAGCATTCTGTTAGCATTTTTAGATTCAGAGTAACTTTTAAAGACAGAATGCATTTTGTAGCTTGTCAGCTAATTGTCCAGATATGATATTGATAAATTAGGGGACTTAATCAGATGTACAAAGTCTACAGCCATTACATTAAGACGCAGTATGATATTGGTAGTTGCAGATTTTGTAGTCTCTATTCCCTTTTAATCCAGTCGATGAACAAAGGAGAGCCGAGTTTAAACCATCCACATGTAGTGGGAGACAGCAAGAGGGTGAACAAAAGAGGAATCAAGAAGAGAAATGCAATTTTAGTTAGTATTACTATGTACTAATTTACCAATAGAAAGCAGGATGTTGGAATATTGTGTGAAGGGGATAAGACTGAAAAGCATATTGTGCCTGAAGAAAAGAGTGACCGATAGTGCCTGTGGCAAAGACTGAGATTCACAGCCATGGCCTTTGTTAGGTGAGGGGTGGCTGGTTTGTGTTGCTGCATTACTTTTATAGGTGTAAACCCAATCCAAAAACATTGCAGTGATGAAGGGCGTGCAAGTCATGGAGGAACTTTTCCCTCCCGCTGGCACTCTATGTGGGTGAGAGTTGGAACTGGAGTCGAGTGATGGATTGGAGCAGATTTATGCCAGGATGATCCACTATACTTGTCATAGATAAGCATCAATTAGAAAAAAATTCCTCAGCGATATTTATGATTGCAGCATTAAAGATAAGGTTGTGCAGGAAAGATATTTATTAAGAACTTGAATGGCTTTTGCCAAAGTGTGATAAAAAAATTATGTTTTATCAGATGTTGTTTTCAGCTGTCAATGAAAAAAATGTCAATAAAATAAATATGGCAATGAAAATTAAATATGGGGGTAGAAGAAATGATTCTGGGATTTGTAAATTGAAAGGTATTGTGAGGTCTCCATGATGCCCAAATTAAAATTTTGTCGGTTCTAGAATATTCTGCTATAGACTAAAATTCCAAGATTTTAAATTGTAATTAGCATTTTGGCTGCAATGAAATATCTGGCCTCTTTTGTGCATGTGGGCATGAGTGCCTATGAGAGATTCCATGTAATCACAGAACTGCAGAATGATTGGGGTTAGAAGGGACCTCTGGAGATCATCTATTCCAAATGCCCTGCTAAAGCAGGTTTGTCTAGAGCAGGTTGCCCAGGAGAGATCAAGGAGAGATTAGAAATGCAAGGGCTTTTGTCTGTAGGAAATAGGAGGATGTAGTATAGGATAGACCATTTTGAATCTTGGAAGGCTGGTAGAGGCATTTAATTTTATTAAGCCAGCTTGCAGTATTAAATCATAGATTTCAGTGCAAATGCATTTCTAATGGGTTTTAATACATTATTTTTACATGTGTCATTACCTTGTAGTAATTTCTTCTTTGGGATACTAATGAAATGTCAAGTGCTTTATATAAATACTAGTGGCTCCTGTGGTTATAGCCAGTGAGAGACAAATTCAAGGCTATTTTAATTTTTCAGGTCATGAAATAATCAAGTTCTAATTGTCAATAACAAGTAAATAAAGAATTACATAATATAATATGGAAGAGGTTTTATTTCTTTCCTCTGATCTAACTAGTTCATATATTGGAGACAAGATGCTGATTTTCTGCAATTAGAGCAGCAATACTGATCACCTTAACAAACTGTGATCATAAGGGCAAAAGAAAAGAATTAAATTGCCATTCTATTTCAGGGTCACACTCATAAAATACTTTCACATTTTGTTCTTTTGAAACAATGAAGTAACTATTTTGACATAGGCACCATAGGCTGACCATTACGAAGTTGAGAACCTTTATTTATCCTGAAAACATTTTCAGATAGTAAAGTTCAGCTGATGAGTTGATATGCTACTGATCTAAGTCAATGTTCAGTGAAAGGAGGTCTGAGTGTGCTGGTCAGCAAAAGAGCAGTTCAGGACTGCAGCATCAGGGTGTGCTTTCCTGGAATCCTGAGGAATGCTGTTTCCTCACTGGAAGTAATTTTCTTCGTTGTGAGACTTCACTTCCATCAAAAAGTCCTTCATGGGTCATTCTTTGAGTATTCCTGTCTTCCTACTGTGATTTTTGTCATCCTCACTTGACTTATGTTGAAATACACAGCCCAGGAAGAACTGTGTTGATTCTTTTTGTGAGATATCTCACACATTCAAGTACACTGCTGAAATGCAGTGGGAGAAAACTCCTATTAGGCCAGTAAAAAACAGGAAATAATTGAAAAAGATTTGGTCATGCTTCTCTTCACTATACTTTAAAAAAATGGGACATTTGTGAATAGTGTGCTTTGTGGTTCACTGAAGCCCAGAACAAGTGCATTGTCTAAGCCACTCAGAGTAGGGATTTTAAATAATGATGCAGAAGGAGCTGTCATTCTGCTGTATTCATTGTCAGAGTTAACTGGTCTTTTATTGAATGGCATGGTCTCTAGTGCTTTTGTCTACCTCATTCAGAATCAAAAACTACCAAAGGACAGAAATAGTGACTAGCATATGGAGCTGTAGTGGAAGTTGTGCAAAATTTATGTAAACTGTAAAATAAAGCACTCAGAGCTTCATGGTATTCTGGGTGCTGGGAAGTAGATCCATGTTCTTGGAAGGTGTCATGGAGACGTGAAATTTTCAAACAGAAGGATAATGCGTCTGCATCGAAGAAATGTTTATAGAAAACATGCAAATTCTTAGTTTTGTGTGCTCTGTTCTTCAGCAAATATGTAAGTGAAACAGAAGAACACAGTGTTCAGGATCTGAATACAATGAATTGTAAAAATATTCTATACAATGTGAACATGAATTTACTCAGTAAAAATGCATCTGTTCACATTATGGATTTGCATCTATACTGGTTAGAACTTACTCCCAAATTTCAGTGTGAACAGGCTTAGGTCATCCTTAATGTCTTCTGGGCAGGAGAAGAACTTTTTAAAGTGGCTATTCCTGGTAAAAGTACGTGAATATCCAAGGGTGCTTAGCCAGACGCCTCTAAAACATCTGTTTCATTGGCAGTCCTGCAGGGACTTCACAGCATTGACTTATGAGGGGTTGGGAGGAGATGGTAAGCAGTGAAACGGAATGAGCAGGGCACATTACCTTGCATATTACCTTGCCAGATGGAAATTTAATTGGGAAAGTAGTGTTGGCACAGCTAGTGTCCTTTTCTGGTGGAAGTACTTCATGAGTAGAGCAAAGCACCATGTTGTGGAGAGAGTCTCCGTCACGGCAGTCTGACCCGTGGAAGGAGCGACTGAACAAGGAGGCTGTTGATCTCAGATGAAATTCCCTCTTGGAGCAGAGCTTGACTTCCCTGAAGACTAAAGAGCAGGCACAGAGATCTGGTCAGTTCTACTCTCCTGACTGAAGAAACTGGAAGATGCTTTGTGAGGAGTACCGCACAAAGATTTCACTGTGGGAACTGGGACAGAGCATTTGTAGTTACAGTAGAAGACAGCTCACAAATGCCAGCTTTGCAGAGAGTCTGCACTTCCCTTTCCTTCATCTGTGTTTGTTTGAAGAATCTCATTCTCACAAGATCAAACAAAAGCCGCATTTCTGTAAAGTGCTCCTTCCTAAACTGCAATTATCTCAGACTTCCCAGAGTTGATTCAGATGGTGGAAGAGGATGCTTTTACAAAGCTCCTTCAGTGATTTACCAGCCCTTGAGTTCTGACAGCTTTTTCAGTTCCAAGCTGGTAGTGGCTTTGTTTTCAGTTTGCTTTAAGTAAACAACAACAACAAAAATCTTCCATAACAGGATTCTGCCTCCAAAAGCACCTTCAAGGAGCTTTTTTCATTTTGGCAGTCTAAGCTGTCGCCTTATATCTCACCTGCCAGAAGCTGAGTGTTGATTTCCAAGCGCATTGGTTTTTTGAGGAAAATGAAGCAGAGAAGAGCTGGCCTCTAAATCAAGTAAATAAGTCTGTATCAGTACTGCTGTAGAGTGGAAAACAACGAGGGCAGTTGTATTCCAGGTTGTAGTAAGAAAGTATTCTCTGTAGGCAGGATAAGAATAAAAATGCCATTACCTGCTGTTTAGTACCTCATTTAATTTGATTCTGGAATCATGCTTACATTCTCCCTGTAATATTTCCTAGGGTGTTTTTCATGGAGAAATTAACTCTGTAATGTCTTAGATGTTAAAGTGATTGTATACTCCAGACTCCATTTTACTTTCTGTGTATCTTCAGTTTCAAGTTAGGGATGAACTACATAGTGAAACATCACAGGGTCAGTACAAGTACAAAGGTTGAGGCTAGGGGAGTCAGCCATCAAGTACATTTGATGTACTTGTACTTAGCTGTATCCAGCTAAGACAGCTTGTGAATATGTCAAAGAAAAAGCATTTTTTCTAGTAGTTGTAACTATTTAAAATAACAGACTCCTAAAAACAGCACTGGTGAACAGTAAGGTAAAGTGTTTTATCATGCAGCACTTGATGCTAATACCAGGGATGGAGATGGAAACTGCTCATATTCTTCCCTATACCAGATAAGATTTAGAAAAATCTGAAAAGAGTCTATAAGCAATAAACATATTTGTTTTGGCTCAATTGAAATATTTTATATATTTTTTTTACTGTATTTGACTTTCTGACTATCTACACCTACAGATCTTTTGAAGTGGTATTTTGTTTTGATCAGAGAAATTGTATTTTTTCCATATGAAATGTCAACAGACATCCTCTAAAGCTAAGAATCTGTTCAGAATTCTTCTGGTTTAGAAGATAACAACAGTTTCAGGCAGTAAAAAAATCACTAGGAGAATTTCAAAACAATTTATAGTCAAGCAAGTTATTGCTGAAATGCACTTCATTGAAGAAGACCAGAATTACTACTCTAAACACACAACAGTAAGGCTGATTCATAGGATGTAATCTGCAATTGCCAAGATGATTATAGATCCTAAAAAGTTGTGAAAAGGCAAAGGATAAGTTTGCCAAACTATGTGCATAAAAGTTCTCATTTTTCTGTATATCTCAAGTGTTTTGACAGTGCTGATAACTATTTTAAAATGTTATTAGTGTATATTGACCTTACTATATGGTACCTGAACACTCCAATTTTCAAAGCTGCAGGATTTTCTGGACAAGGCTTGTTTTGATCATTAGTCCCATGGTTAAGAATATATCTCAACTCCTTCATTTATATTTTTCTGTCTTTCAGATAGAGGAATTTCGAAGACTGAGGACTCATGTTAAAGGTGCTGAACTTTTAGAGGGCTCTGATGGAATCCTAGGAGATAACTTCAGACCAACTCAACCACTTAGTGATAGAGTCATCAGGGCTGCATTTCAGTAGCAGAGGAGGAAGAACAATGATGAATCTTCAGTCGGGTAAATAAAAGCATTGTGGAAAAAAAAACCTTTGAAATAATTTAGCTAAAGTAGATAATGCACCTTATTTTAACTACTGTTATGATACATTGTCACAATTGTAAATGTTGATACTGTGATTTCTATTTCATCCTGTGTATAATAGTTTGATTATGTCATGGTTTAACTCCAGTTGGCAACTGAGCCCCACAGGCTGCTTAGTTACTTTCACATGGTGGGATGGGGGAGAGAATCAGAAGTGTAGAAGTGAGAGAATTTGTGAGTTGAGGCAAAGACAGTTTGATAGGTAAACCAAAAGCTATGCATGCAAACAAAGCAATAGAAAACAAGAAAGTCATTCACCACCATCCAGGCAGTGAATCACGGTGCCCACTTACATCACAATTACTTCTTGTAGCATTAAATTTCTCCTGCTGCAGTGAGGAAGAGCACAGTATGCTTTGGTTTTGTGGTATAATTTCCTCAGTTACTGAGTTTTACTGCCATTGGTGGATATTTTCACCCTGTTAAAAAAGCAGGGTAGGAGTTCTGGAAGGAGGCCTTCAATTCTAAAATGAGGGTTTTTTTGTTTTTTTTTTTAAATACAATGCCATTCTTTCCCAACAAGACTGAATTTTGGGCAACTCCAGTGAAGGTACTAAAGGAAACAAATTCTGTCAAGGCTAATTTTTCATATTTCATTCATAAAAGTAGTTGCTGCTTCTTTTCCACCTTCATTGACTCACAGAGCAAGAATTTGAGGATGACATTAGAGAAATACACATGAACCTGCATTGATCCTGCCTCAGTTATTAAAACGTCTCATGTCATGTTCCCCCAGCCTCTATCAGTCACAAAATAAATCCCCTCAATGCTCAACAGTTACTCCTAATCCTTGTTACTCTCAGTTAATGGATGTTTTTCTGTAATGAAAAACCTGGCAACAAGATCCAAAGAGAGTTAAGGTTAAGGGAAGTGGTTGAGTCACCATCCCTGAAGGCATTTAACATGTGTAGATGTGATTTTAGGGACATGGTTTAGTGGTGGACCTGGCAATGCTGGATTAATAGTTGGACATGATGATCTTGAAGGTCTTTTCTAACTTAAAAAAATTCTATTATTCTAAGAAAAATTGTTGCCTTGAAAGTAATGAGTCAAGGCACCAGCTTTATGGTTGATTTTGAAATGAAGTGATCCCGCTTTAATACAAATAGGAGAACAAATCTGGGAAATCTTCAAGAAAAGAATCTGTTTGCTTTCTTCAATAAGTACTGCTGCTTTTTAACATAGTAAAATTTTTCCTCTAGTTTCCCACAAAAAAAATATTTAAATAATAGAAATGTTGGGTATTCCCCATCAGCCTGTTTACTGTTGAAATATGTCATATAAAAGCCTCAGATTTTCTATCTTCACATTTCTTCAAAGCTACAAAAGAACAGATTCATCTAGGGTTTCATCCGAAAAATTTGTCTTCATGCTGCTGAAAGGGTTTTGATAAACTGTTTTGGGTAAGGATATTTATTTGTACTTTAGATACTTGCCCTCTCTAGTTCATGTCAGGCTCTGTTGTGGAGTTAAGGCCATTCAGAGCATGCTCTGAGTGCAGTCCCCAATTTCATGTGAAGTAACAAATGATCAGGCAGCAGATAACCCATTAAAAAGACTGATAATTCAGTGCTTCCAAAAAATAGATCCATTAAAACTAGGTGAGAAGATTATCCTCCCTCCTGCATATAATAGAAATTATTAAATTGGCTAAGACAGTGACCAACAATTTCATGGTCTTTCCATATAGCATAAGCATTCGATATAGTATATGCATCCAAAAAATTTTTAAGTAAGAGTTTGTATTTTATAACCCTATTTAATATCTGCATCCCAGAAATTAAACAAAAAACCCAAAATATTGATCCCTTTTTTTAATATTATTTTCTTATTCCCATATTTAATTTTGGGCATATCCCTAAGACCAATTCTCAATTACATGGTTCTCTGCAGTAACCAAATGTTGTCACTTTAATCTTGAAATGGATGTTTCAAATCCATCCCAGCTTCTGCATAAAAATTACTTGGGAAAATCACAGCAATATTAAAGTGCAATTTTTCTCAGAGACTGAATAATGCCCTGAGGCCAGTGCAGGTAATTCAAGTCTGTAACAGTGAAATTACTTGACACACTGAGTTTGAATTTTAAGCATGAAAGAGTTTCCTTTACAATGATGGAACTGAAATGTAAAAATTTCCCTTTTGCTTTCATGTTTGAAATTTTATTACATTTGTCAATACTTATAAAGATTTGTTCTATATAATAAGATTTATCTTGACTTTGCTTCACCAAATAATCTGTAGTTTTAGTTCTCAAATGATGGAATTTTTAATGCAAAGTGATAGTCCTCACTGTAGGGCCATACTAATTATGGACACTCAAGCACTGAGGAAGAACTGTGACTCCTGGCATAGTGTAGCTCACAGAAGAAATGACACTTGTTTCTCTACACCTGATTGAATTATTTATCAGAAATTCATTTGGTCAGGTCTTTTCAGTTTTGTGTGAGTCAGTCCAAGTAGCACTGAGCTAATCAAAGCTTCATTACAAATCTTTGCTATTGAGTTTAGGGAGCTGAAAAAAATGAAGTGTAAAAAGAAATCACATGACTTTGTTCACATTTCTTCTATGCAAAGGGGTAAAAAGGGAAGGAAATAATCCTACTCTACTTTGTAGTGATTTCCTCACACCTCTCCAGCAGGAAGGGGTTGAGAAACAGTAGCTCCTCACACAGACCTCAGAAATCCTCAAAAAGATTCCTTCCTTCACAGGAATGAGAGAAGTCCCTTAAACTAGGACTGCTGGCATCAGCTGAATATTGCTATGAAGACTCAGTAGTAGATGGGGAAGTAATAGTTTCCAGGGTGGCGTCATCCTAGTGATTCAAGAGGAGCATTTCTTCTTTTCAAAGAGCAGATTACCTTTTGCTTTAAAGCTCTGGTATGTCTTTAATATTACAATTACAAACACACTGGTTGACTTATTTTCTTACAAAATGCCCCTCTGCCAAGAGTGCTGGAACTCCTGTCAGTAAAATTTTCAATTTTTTTCTTTTTTTTTATTCCAAGCCAGTGTAGCACAGCCACTGGAAGAAACTTGAAGAATGTTAGTTTGCTATGACCTTGTTACTCTGTTGGGGAAAGGAGACAAGTGTTTGTGTAAGTGTATCAACAGGAGTAGAAAGAGGTTGTTTGAAAGGTCTAATTAATTTTGACTGAATCAGAATGCAGGCTTCATGCACACCATGCTCCCAAAGCTTCAGAACATCTGCTCCTCAGCCTTGATTTAAACCTTGACAAAACTGAACCCTTTGTGGCTTATGATCAAATGGCATATGTTGATCTTTGATGTAATTTGTTCTAATTTGTTGAGTAAGAGGCAGAGTTGACACAAACATGGAATATCATGGTGTGTAATACCAGGGAAAGAACTAATTTTTTTTTAATGTTCCTCCATCATGGAAAAGCCCAGATCTCAAAATACTCTTCTCCAGTTCTACGACAAAGTTTGTCCAGGCTCTAAAGGAGGGCTTCAGGGTGACAAAACAGATAGAACTTCATAGCTTCTCTGCTCTCTTCAACCCAGTGGGTTTTAGAATAAGTTTGCTGCTATCCAGTTGGCCTCTCCTGGCTCTGCTTCTTTTCTGCTGAAAATATATCTTTCATATAGCTTGGGGTTAATGAGTTTTTTGATTCTGTTTTGGTAGGGTTTTTCACATGCATCCAAATTACAACCCACTGAATGACCTTTTCATTCTTCTTCTCCTGCAGTTGCTGAAGTTTTCAAATACATTTCTTTAGAAAAAGCCATTTAAAAATTTTGTAACTTCTTCAAATCATATCCAAAAGTGAAAGAACCAGTCACCTGTTAAGGAGTTTAGAAGAAAAGCTCAGTACAGATTTGCTTTCAGACATGGAAGGTTAAAAAATTGAGTTCGGATTTAGAGAGTGAAGAACAATGGAGTAACAGAGTAGTTGTAATTGAAAGGTGCCTCTGGAGATCTATTAGTTTGATCCTCTGCTCAAAGCAGTGTTAACTACAGTGGATTGCTCAGAGCCATGTCCAGCTGGGTTTTGAATATCATAAAGATGAAGACTCCTTAACCTCTCTAAGTGAATTGTGCATGTGTACTCCTGCAGGGAAAAAGGTTTTTCTGAATTTTAAATGAAATTTCCTGTATTTCAGATTGTCCCCATTGCCTCTTCTCTTTGCACTGGATGCAGCTGAAGATGCAGTCTGGTGCCATCTTTTCTACATGCTCTCATAAAGTATTTATACACATTGATAAAATCCCTGTCGAGACATCTTTTCTGGAGGCTGGGCAGTTTCAGCTCTCTCAGCCATCCTTTTATGAGAGTTGCTCCAATCCCTTACCATGCTTGTAGCCTCTTGCTGATCTCGGGTATGTCTGTGTTTCTTCTGAGCTGGGGAACCCAGGACTGAGCCCAGTGCTCCAGATGTTCTCTCAGTTCTGAGCAGAAGCATTTCCCTCCACCTGCTGGCAGTACTTTTCCTGGTGCAGCCCAGAAAGCTGCAGAACTTCATTGTTGCCTTGGGTGCCTTACTGACTCAGCTTGAACCTGATGTTTCCCAGGACTCCCAAGTCCTTTTCTGAAAAAAAAGAGAAGGGATAACATTGTGACTTCCTCAGTGTTAATGCTAGTTTCTTTTTTACTTCCTGCTTGACTCAGAACTCTTGCTATGGACATTTCCTTTTCTGAAAAAAAAGAGAAGGGATAACATTGTGACTTCCTCAGTGTTAATGCTAGTTTCTTTTTTACTTCCTGCTTGACTCAGAACTCTTGCTATGGACATTTCCTTTTCTGAAAAAAAAGAGAAGGGATAACATTGTGACTTCCTCAGTGTTAATGCTAGTTTCTTTTTTACTTCCTGCTTGACTCAGAACCCTTGCTGTGGACATTGAGCTATTTCTTGATAATTTCAGATGATCTTGGAATAAGATTTATAGTTACTATTGTTATACAGCAAAGCCTAACAGCGAGAAAAACAAATGCTACCACTCTTACAAATCAAAAACAAAAATCTCAAATCTTCCATTTCATTAAAGGCTATTTATTTAACTGTTGTAGGCCTCACACGTTATTTCTCAATATGTGAATTGTGACTATTCTGGAAGGCTTGCTGGGATTTTGGGGCTTGCCACCTTTTCTAATGGATAGGTATTTTTTCAGTACTGCATTCTTCACTGAAAACAGCATTATTTGTGGTTTCCAATGGATTTATCACCCCCTCTTTAATTCTTGTTGCTTTACATGTAGCTGATTCTCATTTGATAGACCTGCTTTTCCCTCTTTTATGTCAGTGGAACAGCTTTATTTGTGAATGAGCAAGAATTCTGATCTCAAACACTTGAATATCAACTTTAATTTGTAATGATAGTGAACTCAGTGCAGCATGCCAATGTGTCTTCATTCCTTTATGCACCAGGATGTATACACATGATTCCATGCATAGAGTAGGTAAATGGCATTCCTCCAATTTACTAAGATGAGGCCTGTTATAGAAGTCATTTAAATCCACAAGACTCTTTTAATAGAAGGCAGTAAGAGCTTGTTCTGAAAAACAATTTGCTAAAAGAATATTTACTTTTTAAAGTGAAAAGCTTTAATTTGCTTTCCTATGAGAATAATTAATAAACTAAAGAATTTAATCTCCAGTGTGTTGTCTCAAACTCCCCGTCTCAGACACAATTTATTTTGTATTTGTTAATAATTATCCTCCGAGTGTGATGGTGTGTTATACCTACTCCATCTACATACATATATTACTCAAGTTCCCCTGAATGTTTTTTCATTCGTGATTGATTCAGAAATTCCTGAGACAGCTTCAATTTTTATATACACAAGTGCATGTACACACTCTTACACACACATACATCTGTGGTAGACCTCAGACTGCAAGCAGCTGCAAGTTTATCCAATGTCCAGTAAATTATGATAGCAGAAATCAATTCAGATTAAAAACATGCTTAATATAATTACTACTTTCCTAGCTGTAAATTAAAGAAAAAAAAAAAAAAGACATCATTAAAATAGCAAGGTTTTGCTAGGCCTGGGGAACAGAAAGGTGTAATTCAGGGTGGGAGGAACAGAGACTGCATTTCTGATGCTGCAGAGACTCTCTGCATGTTACTGAGAGGTCTGAGCAGACAAGGAGAAACTGGCACAACATCAGTTTCACAGCAGTGTATCTGGTGTGAATGGATAATGCAAATTCCTTGCTTTTGAAGCAAGCAAAACTATGTTGCCCTTTCCCCAGGATATTGACCAGAGGATTTGGGGTTGCCAGTGGGATTGGACTGGTACTAAATGGGTGGTGGTTCACTCTCCTCTTTATGGAATTGTGAATTTTGTGATAACAGATTGTAGAATATGAAAGAACATTCAAATCCAGAGTGAGCCATGGAGCGGCACCTTGCCGTTGAGAAATAGGAAGGGTGATGCAATGCTGTATTTCTATGCTTAAACAGATCTCAATGTAATTTATATTTTAATGGAAATTTACATTAGCAATGCACATGTCTTTACTCTCCGTTTACTTGTAGCATTTGCTATTTGTTAAGTTCACAAACAAGTTGCTCTGCAGAAGGTCTAACACTTGAGGATTTTATCCTTTCCTGTTGTGTAGGTCCAGAGCTGGAATAAGCTGTCAGTAGCCATGCATCATTAGGTTACCAAAGCCGTTCTTATCATTTTCCTGTTTGAAAAACCCCAGATCAACCCAACACAAAGATTATCAACAGTAGTTCTTTAGAAATGCAAACATTGGTTTCCTAGATTTGTTGAAATATAAGTATTTATGCTGCTTCTAAATGAGTGATATTTTTATTGGTCATTGTTTGTCTCCATAAGTTTAGAGTTAGTGCTTAAAAGGTGATTGGTTTAATTGTTAAGTTTCAGTCTTTTGAAGAAACTGAACTTCATGTTGTCACCAAAAATGACTATTGTGCTTCTGTATTTAAGGTCCTATGTCCAGTGCCCAACCCTCTGCTGCCACTTCAGAGTTCTCGAGAATGTGCTTACACTTGAGTACATGACTGTAGGACAGAGGGCCAAACACCTTTGAGGCTTATGAGCTACACACCCTAATCAGAGGCCTACTAGAAACAAAACAAAACTTTTGGAGCCTTCAGGCAACCAAAAGCTCCAGGAATGGCTGAAAAAGGGTGCCTCTTCCCACTACTTCATTGTAATAGCAGGGAGTAGGGTGTGCACTGAGATTGCAAGTGAATCCTGTAATATGAGCATAATTTTTTTTCCCACTGGTGAAGATTCAAATTAATGACTAGAAAAACACTTTTCTTGCTTATGTGACATACCTCTGACATGGTGGCCAGCATGTAGGGGCTTGATAGCCAGAGGCAGCCAAAAGTCATAGACTGGTCCTTGCTGTGGTAGGTATTTATGTGTCCAAGCCAGTATATCAGTATAGCAGGTGATCAAACGTAAATGAAAGAGAGCTTTCAGCTTTTTGAGCTTTCAGAGTTAGTATCATATTGGAATTGTCCATGTTCAATTCCTTACTGAGCTCTTGTTAGAAATACGTGAATTGTGGAGGAATGGAAAATGATCAAAATCCCTTAGCATGTAAAGAAGTGAGGGGGAAAGATTACTGTGTTTCCTTTTCAGAACTAAAAAAGTCATAAGGTAGTCTAGAAATCAGATACCTGCTTATGCTTCAAATAAGATACTTCATGCTGACAAGTGCTCCTAAATTTTGTGACCTGTGAGTTTCTACTAGCATCACACATTCTTTCCTAATCATAATTCCCTGTTATCATCAGCTTTTCATAAAAAGAGTTTTGAGAGTATAATTTCCAGCAGCTTACCATAAATCATGTATAGTTTGTAGACTGCTGCTTGGGAACTGGTAATGTAGTCAGGAGCCCAGAGTGCCTGTCATACAAAACATTAATAATGTGTTTATTAGTAATCACAACACCCGAGAGAGAGTCTGAACACGCACTGAAACTCTGCCATGGTATTTTCACTTATGGTGAAAATGCTGCAAATTAGTGTTGAGTTGAAATAATAGGAAGTTTAAATCATTATTGATAAAGCTACACCCATTTTTAGAAAAAGAGAGTAGTTCATATAAAATATAATGTAATAGGCTCTCAAATATCAAAGATACTAGAAGGACATATAGGTACATATGTCTGTACAATACAGAGAAGAGAGCCTGCAATATGCTTTCTTCCTTCACCAATGTTATAGAGGTTAGGCACTGGAGGTGCACTCTGTTTTACCTGGATGAAATCACACAGATTTAAGCAGAATATTGTTACTCCATTGAAACTAATGATCCAGGTAGGCCCAGATCCTTACTATTATTGGAATTTTTAATCCTGATTACTTCATATGGATAAAGATAATGCAATGAAAAGTATGCAAACTCTTGCTAAACAAACACACGTTTTGTAAATAAATAGCAAATGAAAACTACCAAGTTATTTGTATTACTGAAAATGTTTTTGCAACTGATACATGCCACTCAAGAAAGAGAATGTCTGCACTAACTGTTGTTAGCAATGTTTTATGGATAAGACCAGAGTTTATGACAGAGCAATGCTACCCAGCAAAACCTTCTTTAAAAACATTTATGCGTCCCCATAGCTCAAGACAAACAAAGGTGTATTTTAGTTGGCTAGATGTAGCTAAATGCCCACAGAACTTGATGTTGATTCAATAAATTGTAACCTTTTCATGGAAGGAATGCAAAATGTTTCAAGAAAGGTAAGGTTTGATAAAGTACTGAGTTCTCTTTTCGGAGACACTCTGAATGTCTCAGAAAACAGCCATGCCTGGCTGTACTTTGAGGTGCTGTTTTTAGGAAGGTGTAGGATAAAGATAATGTTTTGTTAGTATTATACTGGTTTTGCCACCCATGTCTTTTGCCTTTTTTAAAACTGTTAAACTTTTTGATTTATCATAGTGTAAAAGAGGAGGAGGCAAGAGCCTTCTATAAAGAAAAAGATACGGCATTGTATGAGACAATAGGGGTAAGGAATATGAACATTTATGAGAAGTGGAAAAGCTCTCCAGAAAGGAGATTGACTACTTTTAAGCAACAGAATAAAGGCTTTGATCTTGTGTATTGATCTTGACCTGAAGCTGCTGCAGTGGGACATCTTGCTTCCTCCCTATCAGATGGAAAGACATATTCTCATGACCATCCTATTTAATTTCTCCATAGTATCTTTATTTGCACTTTCTCAACAGTTTTGGAAGACTTTGAAAAATAGTCCTTTTCACTAAAGTTTTCTCATATCTTCTCTTTTAAATATGTTCTCTCTATTACTATAGGAACATTGGGACCTTAGGTTCTTAAAAATATACCAGCTTTGCTTCTTATCTTTGCTTCTGCTTCTGCTCCTTGTTTCTGAGATAAAATTTATAGTGTTCCATTTGTCCCAGTTTTGTACAAGAAAATTTTGTCTGTGGAGAATATAGGTGCATCAAATTTTTATATGAAAGGATTAGATATAAATATTCTCGGAAAAATAATGACTTTTTTACATTCTGAGGTTGATTAACCTTGTTAATAATTTTTTTTTTAAACCGTGGGTATTGTGAAGGACTCTCAGATTTTGCAGGTATTTACACTTTATAGCACTGATTCTGGAAGGTTTTCTTTGAAAATAGTTATTTTATCTGTAGAGGACTTCACCAGAAATTAGGAAAGTTATTGTTAAACAAGAATAAACAAGGGTAAACATGGATAACAACACTACCAATATATACAATCAGTCTTTTGTCGGACAATACATTAAGTATTTCTGTAACAAACACAGCTGAAATCTTCAGGCTGGCTCATAATTAGGCTTCTTTCAGAAAGTAATTCATTAATACAACAGCTACCAAATCCCAGTTCAACTTAATTTCCCTGACTTTGACTTTTGGACTAAAAGCATTAAGCTTGAACTAGCTAAAAATGTACAAAATGTGCATTCAATTAGAGAGTAATTAGATACTCAATCACCCTTACATCACACTAGGGATTATCCAAGAAAGAAGAGAGGTACTACTCACTGCAGTGTGTAAAACGATTTTCTTAATTAGTTTAGCTCTAATTGAGATTGAGGAAGTGTCACTGTGTCACAGCATTAGTTTACCTAAATGGAACCTTAAAACCACAAAGGTTTTGGCTTCTTTTGCACTTTCTCACTTGGATTGCTCAGTCTTATTCACTGATCCAGTACCTTCTGGCATTAAAATGGAAATTCTCTGTTCACTTCTGGGAGGAGGGGGATTGATCCCTCCACCCTTGTATCAGTAGCCCATTGAAAGACATGCCAAGAGTTTTTCCAGAGATGGAGAATAACTTATTTTTATTACTTGGTTGTTTTGTTTTTTTATGTTAAACCTTTATATCAAGCCCCAGGAAGAACTGGGAATCCTCTGTGCTGTTACATGGAGTGTAAAACCTGCTGCTTCCAGCCTGCCTTAGGAGGCAGCTGGTAGAAAGCTCTTCAAGTGGATCATCAAATGGTGCTGCTGCCAGACAAGGCAGTGGCTTTTGGAGGGTATTGAGTGATAACCAGGGTGTATGTGGAAATCACAGCCCAGATTGTCTTGTGGGTAGGCACTGACTTCTTAGCAGCACTGCTGGTTACTGACAACCTCTGCACTCTCTTCATCTGCCAGGACCAGAGCAGGAGCTCTCTGGGATGTGTTGACTCTTCCTGCAAGCACTTGTAGCCCCAGGTGACCATTTGCATATGAACACTTTCAGATTGTTTGTGTGTACACACTGAGCTATTGTTAGCACTATAATAACCTCAGGGAGAAAAAAAAGGAAATTACTAGTGCAACAGAATGTAGCAGACACACTCATACCCACTGCTTCTGAACTGAGAGCACTGGGGCAACCTGAACACTTGGATTCTTAGGGTTATGCCAAAGCACATGAATATGTGTGTGCATAAAATCAAGTATTGAGTCATGCTGCTAATGAATAAGAATATTACTGCTATTAGGATAAATTGGGTGATTGCTTTCTATCCCTCAAGCCTACCTGACTCCAATGAGTGCTGGCACTCAGCACTTCACTTAGTAAGGCCCCTAAAATAGTAAATGGTAAAAAGTTCTCAGTGACCAGTATATTTTTCTTTCTAGTTTACTACCATGAGCACCAGCTTAGAATCAATTACTAGACTGATTCAGAAAGCCAATTGTAAAACTTTGTTTCAAATTAATAATTTTACCACTGCATTTAGCTTTGCATTTTTACTGCCATTTCCTCCCTTGCTACTAAATCTTGCATCACTGGCTTTACCCTAAAAGAGAAGAATCAGTACCATTATGTCACTGAAGTATATACCCTGAAACTGCTCCCACCTGCTGTCATGAAATCCCGGCTTTTAGTTTTCCCTGTCTCCCTGGCTTGACATAAACAGTCTTTCAGACCCACTGCGGAGGAATTTCAGTAACATAATTGTTCCATTCTCTTTTCAGAGAGGGGGAAGACAATGCTCCCACAGTGCCCGCAGATGAGAAATGGAAACTTTTGAGACTGCTGCTTCAGTTGAACCACAAAGCCTGTATTGTTTGTTTTCATCGAATTCAGCCTTGATAGACAGCTGTGACAGTTGGTCTGTCCACATGGTCCAGTGAAATTCTGGGAATGGGCTGTAACATTAAAAGAAGAAAACGTATTAAATCTTCCAATTCACACTGTTAACTATTTTTAAATTGTTGATATCATTGCTTTTGTAGCTACTTTACCATAGCATTCAATAGTCATCTGTGATCCAAATAGTACTGATTTTAAGCTTGGTATGAATGCTAATATGTAGAAATACTCATTATTGTTTTGAATGTTAAATTTACTTTTATTCCATATCATCTCTTGTGCTGTCAGTAACCATATTTTCTGTGGAGGGGAGATGCATTCTACAAAGGTAATAAAACCATTGTTTGTTCACAAAGAGTATTATATAAATTCAGAATTAATTTTTTGGCAGAAAGGAGCACTTCTCTGCTAAACAAATGCACTTGACATGGTTTATCTGACTAAAGCTGAATGACATTTGCATTACTAGGAACCTTACTGAAAAAAAAGACTGTCTGGAACTAAGTAAAATTAACCAATATAACAATAAACAGAATTGTGTGGATCATTTTCTACTTGATGAGCCATGGAACTTTGCGATATAGTGTTCAGTTGAGGCAGAAAATGTTCAGTCTTTGTTCTCCTGTGAATTATGACAGTTCTATTTGTTCTGTACATTGCTGAGGATGGTGGTCTGGGTACTTACTCTGCATGTCCTGAGGTTGCTGCACAGCATGGGGATTACCACACTGGGCCACACATGACTTACCTGACAGAGAAGATCAGGCAAGCATAGTCTGAACCAGCTAGTCAACCTCATAGCTTCTAATTCCTGAGAAACACCAAGACCTGAAGGACAGAGTCACTAATGGGAGAGGCAATAGCTTTGATCACCGTAGCTGTTAGTGAGGTCCCCTGTCCTAGCATGAGGGACATGTGAGAGATTTGTGTCAGTGGAAGAACCCCAGAGGCACAGATGGCAACTTCCAGCCTGGGGCACAATGAAGATGTAAACTGAGAGCTCACAAAGGGGAGGCCACTCCCTTGGAGCAGATCTATCATCAATCACAGTCATTCCCAGGCAGTGGTAAATGCAGAGTCAGAAGGCTTAATCCAGTTTGTCAAGGGTTATGGGGAGAGCTACTGCTGAACAATGAGTTACGAGCTCTCTGAGTAATTTATGTGTATATTAGGGGCAGCAGAAACAACAGGAGAAACCCACACAGTGCATGTGAGCTGGGTGAGGGGGACCAGATATTGCTGACCACTTGATGTGTCTGTAACTGGGTGTACAGAAATATGTGCTTCCTTTGGAGATAAGCCTTGGTAGCATGCATTGCAATAAATGCACAGAAAATGTAAAGCAAGCAGCCCACCATGAGGTCATCTGTTCATTTGGGCTTAGCAGAGTAACAATCAGCATGTTGTTTGGGCTTAGAGAAACTTATATTTCTTAGGGTTATCTCCATCTCCTGCCCACATTTAATTAAGTATAATCCCATTATCTGTACAGTGGGTTCAAGATTTCAGTGCTGGCCCAAACCACACTTTCCACCTGCAGTGTCTGTAATGTGTGCATGTAGCAACTTCACTGGCTGCTGCCCCTCTTCCTTCAGCAGTTACTCCCCAGGCGGCTGCAGCCAGAGCCCAACCCCAAATCCTGATTACTAGACCCTGGCTTCCCACTGATCCGCATCATACCACAGGGCAGGAGAGGTCTCTGCTGCAGTGGCCTGGCAGGACTGTCTGTAGTTTTTGACAGGAGCCTGATAATTTGTCTTATTTGTCAAGTTTGGTACTAAAATCTTGGGAAAATAATAATAAAAAACAAGTCTGTGAGGTGGAAGTCAAATGTTTTCTGCCAGGTGAAGGTCTGTTCTTGTCTCCTTGCACCCAGCTATGAATGAACCCTCCAAAAGTGGAGTGAACCATGTTCCAAACCAGACAATTCTCAGGTTACATGCACAGCTCATTCAGATCTTCTTCCTTTGCATACAACATATTATTAACTACTGAGAGTTAACTGACAGGAACTGTAGTAGTAATATGGCAAATATTGACATTATGATGAAATCTGAACTAGATTTATTCTCTGAATAAACATGTTCCTTATCTTGGAGCTGGCTGATACTCTTGTGGCTGTGAAATACAGATACATTGCAAGGCAAATGATGTAATGTCTCCACCAAAAAGTTCATTATTTCCCTTTCCTGTGCTCCCTTCCTGTGTTTGCTGTTCTTTCAAGCATTGCCTTGTGCAGCGAAATTCTAGTCATATAAATACTACTACTGAGGAATTGAAGTGAGTAAATTTGTCTCAACACTTGTCAGACTTCTTTTTCCCTAGGCTTGGCTTTGAAAGAAAAATAAAACCCACTGGTAAAAATACTTACAGCAGTTTTATGTCTTAAGAATTGGATCTGATTATAACAACAAATTCATTCACGAAACACACCCATTCTAATTACAGATTGGTCAACCCACATTTGTTGTGTGTTGGGAAAAGTTAAATTAGTCTTTCTGGTTTTGGTAGGAATCCACAGGGAGGAAATTTCAGGAAGGGGTCTTGGTGTATTATTTCAGTTACACTGCACCCATGAGAGGTTTTATTGAGTGTGGCAAGGCTCTGCTGCTCTCCAATTCGAGTTCCACAGGCCTGCCTTGGTATTAATATTTTTTAAGAAATCATAAAAACTGATAAGGGGGTTTTGAGGGTAGTGTAAGGCTGTAAATTAATAATTTCCTCTTCAAGCCTACAGCTACTAATATTTTGAATAAGTTTGCTCTCTGGAAGTATTTTTGAAGGTAAATGTTAATGGGCGTAATACTTCACATAATTTTAGAGATTTATTAGAAATGTGAATGATAAGTTTCCAAGAGATGTTGAGCAGTTACAGAATCTCAGAATAGCTAGGTTGGAAGAGACCTTCAAGATCATTCAGTTGCACACTTGTTAGTCAGTAAATCAATGACATAATACTTAAAAGCAACTTTGTGCTTCATCAGGCAAAAGTTGGCTCCACAGGCTTCTGATAAACTGTAGGAAGGTATTGGGAATAGGAAGAAATCTGGCTCTTGAGAGAAGGAAGGTGAATTGAGGCAGATGCCTGCTGTCAGTGATCATACCTCTGCTGGTGGTGTGTTCTTCAGTTTCTATAGTTTTCTGGAGATCTCAGAAAAATTTAGAGCCTTTAAACTCTTAGTTTGACTTCCAACCATGGTATGATGCTTTGCACGTTGGGCTGTGATCCTGGGCTCACCCTTAATCCAAATCAGAGGGGCTTCTTAGAAAGCACTGTGCCTCTCTAAAGCTGCCTTTACCCTGGCTCCCACCTCTCCTTTGTGTGAAAATTAAGTCATAGGTAGGTGGACCAATAATAAATTGTAGGCCTGATCCAAAATATACCTGGGAGGTAAACAGGAATAAATTGGTGTGGATTAAAGGAAAGGCTTGATCCCAGACATTACACTGGCAAGGATGGGGTAGTGGCTGTGTATAGAAACAGATGTGAGGTAGGACATGAGTCTAAGAGGAAATAAGAGTGGTCCCTGGCCAGCATCCTGGTCTACATCCTAAAGGTTGACTCATCTGTGTTCCTGACTCTCTGGGGGTGGTTGAAGACTCCTGTTGCTGAGGAGATAAAAGTGCTTGACAGCAGGGCAACATAAAGAAAAAAAAGTTTACTGAGAAATTTCAGCTGAATTTTCCTGAGACTGCATAATGAACAAGGAGAGGAGATCCATGCACATGCAACTTCACAAGAAGTCACACCAATCAGCATTTTCCAGACCCTGCCAGGGTGCAGATGCCACAAGCACAGACTCACCTTCATTGAGTTTGACTGGTGGGCACAGCACTGGTGCAGTAATGGCCTTGGGCAAACTATTCCTTTCATGGTTGTCACATCCACTCCAGTGAGAATGAAGGGAAACTTCCTTTCTTGTAGAAATGGGAGGAGTCTAATGATGGCTGTAGAGAAAAAGGGGAAAACCCTCTAGGCGTTGATAACTGTGGAAGGAGCACAGATTTTGGCCTGCTTTTTCTTTCTTGGCAGGGTTTCACAGTGGCATCATCAGCCATGGAGTTTGCTTTGAGATGTGTTCTTTATACATCAGTGCTGCCTGCTGAAATGCCAGGTAGCTGGAGAACCACACTACACCTCCTGAGGCTGGGCCATGCAGGATGTGTTTGGAAGTGTTCATGTGCACATTTTTTCATGAAACTGTAGCTGCCATTGTAAGTACACCTATGTGTGTGTATTTATCTCTTTAGAATGCTGCACATAAAACACCTATTTTAAAAACAAAAGCAATTTAAAAGGAATTGTAGAACTTCTAATTAAAATTAATATATTTCAGTATGAAGACTATATGCCTAGCATTAGCTCACCAGCCCTGTCGGTATTTGTATGATTTGGTTTCTCCCTCTGCTTAATGAATTTGTGTTGAAATCCTGTTGCTTTTTCCTTTTCCCCATTATTAATTTTACAGCCCCAGGTCTTTTATGTTGAATGCTATTCGAGACTTGCTCTGAAGACATTAATCACTTTCTCATGAGCCTTTCTCTTACAGTACTTGTTTGAATGCTTCAGATGTATTAAAGAACTTATCTTTACAATCACTTTGCATATGCCTTCTCCCCTCAGTCACGCAGAGGTTCCTCTCTGATCATGGATTATCTGTATGATGCCAGGTACAAGAAAAACACACAGCAATCAGCCATGTCAGAGGGAAATTCTTCATATTGACCTGCAATGCATGTAGTCCTTGTCCTGGAGAACTTGTTATACCTTAACTTAGCCTTATTTGCAAATTAAAAACCCAGTATTGACTCAGTAGTCAGATCACCTCTTAAGTCTTCTCCCTGATTTGCTGGGATATTTCTTCTTATGCAAGGTTTGCTTTTCAGCGCTGGGTAATTTTTTGTGATTCTTCTGTTCAGTATCTTCAAATGCTTCTCATCAGTGTTCTTCCCAAGCTGTTTACAGAGACAGTGGCAGCTTTTTGTTTCTGCTCGGCGTTCCCCAGAGCCTGACCTCATCTTGATCCAATGGGGCCCTCCCCTCCCCAAATATCAGAGAAACAACTGAAAATGGGGTAAAAGAAGGGAAATATTAGATAAACTTGGAAAGAACTTGCCCTATAGAGTACACAACGAGCTGTTTAAGCCTTGAATAACAAAGAAAAAATATAAAGGATAACAAGGCAAAAGCAGCATAAAGAAACTTCCATTAGTGTCCCTTTCACTAGCAGGGATATGGTTGGAAATATTCCTTTTCTATTTCCATCTCAATTTGCTTGTGTTGGAAGTGATCCATTCTGGGTTGTGTAACACCAGCTGACTAACCCACAGTCTACTCCCAAATCAGTGATCAGAAACCACATCCAGCCAGCCTTCTTCCCTGAGACTGCTTCTCTCCTGCACCTTTCCCACCAGTGACAGGGAATTGGCTGCTTGTCCTTGGACAACAAACCTTATCCAAAACCTGGCTGTTCATCACATTCCCTGTGTTGGGTTACCTTCCCACCTCCACCACATCTCCTGAGCTGGAAGACAGTAAAGAAATAAAGTCAAAACACAAACTCCATTCTTTTATAAAGTAAAGCACTCAAGAAGGCCGGAGCTTCAAGCACATAAGCAACTCCAGTGCTTATTATTAAAGGTGATGTTTGTGTCTGAGATGGAGACAAAAACAACATGATCTTACATAGACATAAACTCCTTTCCTCCCTTAGGCTTTAGTATAAATATACACTACAAACAGTGCTTTCTGAAGTGCCTCCCATGTAAACATCTGACAGTGGTGAGCATGAAACAGATGAAAGCTATGATAAGTCAGTGAACACACACAGCCGAATATGATACACCATGTCAGCAATATTTAAAATAGTAGGCATAAAGCAGTTCTAGAAAATGTGTTTAGCCTCATGTTGTGAAGATGCCAGGGTTTTTCTTTTTGGTGCACTATAGGTCCATAGAAAGTGAGTTTCATTATCTTGGATCATAAGTTGACAATGACTTGGTCTCTAGCTGGGTAATCATGTGTGTGGCCAAGCAAAAAGAAAAAAATTGCAAACCAAAGGTAGCTGAAAGATTTGTTAATGTATTAGAAATATGTAGTAGTTCATATAGATAAGGAGTTGTTTACTCAAGAGAAAAATAAAAACAAACAAAATAAAAAACAAAACAAAAGATTCTGAGAGTTGTGTGCTCTTGTCAGGGAAGCCTCTAATGATCACCAAGTGCATGATTCTCAGTGTGAAATTATAGGCTGTGATTAAGTGGATGTGCTGCAACATTTTGAATCTTCCTGATTTTACATTTTGACCTCCCCAGTTCCACACAATTTAAAATGGAATCCTAGAAACACATGAGGCCAGACCATCTCAAAATACTTGTGACTAGGGCTGTAATGAATGAAATAAAAGTTCTTGCAGAACCAAAGAATCTGTTTTTGACAGGATCCAAGGTATCAGGCTTTCAGATGATGATATGATGGTGAGAAATTTTTACAGGTGTTCTGCAGATATGTTAATTGCATTATATTATCCAACCACTAGATGTCTGCATGCTATAGAGCTTCAGGCAGGATTTGTTCCCCAGCATAAAAGGCAAACAAAGAAAATGTGTATCTGCAGATGGCTTTCTCTGTATCATAATTTGGCATCTATTTTATTCTCATCTATGCCCCTTGTCCCAGGAGGGATCTGTGGGCAAAGAGATACTCTGTAAGAAAAGTTATATGTATGAAAATGACTGGTTTTTGTTAAAAGTGGAAAGTAAACAATAGATTACTGTAAGTCAAGATCACATCTATTCAGATAAAATTCACAAATACAAGAAATTAAATACAGCAGGGCCACCAGTGATTTTAGGAGCACCACAAGTCCCAGTGCTGGTTTGACTCCAGTTCCCCAGGAAGGCCCACTGGGTTTTTTTGTTGCTTACTATTTGCGAAATGGAGCATCATCATCTGTTTGATTTCAGTGGAATCAGTGCTGTTAGGAAGTGTAAGGTGAGCTGTGAGCACTGTGAGCCCACAGATGTTTTCCCAAGTGCTTGCTTTGTAATAACAGTGTTAAAACAAGGACACATGTTTCATGAACTGTAGGACAGCCCAGACTAAGTGTGCTCTGTATGGTCAGTTGTTTACAGACTTGTGTGGCATAAACCCTTTTCTCACAGGGTTTCCCCAAGGCACTGTGATCAGCAGCCCTTCCTAGGTGCTCGCTGTGCTGAAATGCCAAGAATAGGATGGGAAAAAAAAAATTAAAAAAAAAAAAATAAATCCAGTGCTTTCAGGGCCTTTGCTACTGCCTGAAAAGCATACACTGCTTGAGTTTAGACACCCAGGTTCAGAGGTCCCTCTTATCTGAGTTCATGGGAATAAGTGAAAGCTGTGAAGTTTTGTGAAAATTACTGGTTTACACAAGGCAGTATCTGCAGTGTCTCAAGTGAGCACCGCTACAAAGGCAGATTAACTATGTCCTATAACCCTTGAATTGGAACCCTTCCTTCTCTCTCCAAAGGCCTCTTCACACTTTTAGCATGTTGCTTTTATTTGTTTCTTCAAAATACAACTTCCTCTTGCTTCTCCTGATCCGCCACCTTTCCTTGCTGTTGTGAATTCTTTCCCAAACACATTAGTAATCGGTGGCTGCAGAGTGCAGACGTTTTTTGTGTGCTACTTGATAGGCCAGTATTCATCCTTTCCCAAAACGGTTTAAGTGGTGTTCAAGGCTTTCCATGCTTCTTTACATCTCTTGGCTAGTTAATGAATTAACAGTTCCTAAAATCAGTTTCTCATTAACAAAATTGAATCTAATATTAAGGATTCATTCCCATTTTAGAGTAGATTATCATAATTGTGGTTAGTGTTACATCACAATTAACTTTGTTTAATCACTAAAAGGCTAACAAGCTCATTTCACACTGCTTTCATTCGTGTTCATAAAAGCAAAAGAGGAAGATCCAATAGGTGTCCTGCATTTACAAACTGCAGAAACTTTCTTTCACTGTCCTTAATAGTGACTGTCAAATTTGTGAAGCTTAGGGACAGATTGATGAGGAAATTTTTTTGCTTTTTAAGAAGTGGAGGAATAGATAAAATGTCATTGCTACTTCTTTTTGAATTAGAGCAGAATCCTGTTGCTGTTTATGGGAATGCTAAACTGTGCAGTTCTTCACTGTATTTTTCTAATATTATTCACAAAGCCCCTGAAATTATTTTGTGAAGATTATTTGTCTTGAGAAAAGTGTGTGCTCAATCTTAGGGTCTCAAAAGTAAGGATTCAATGAAGCCCTTGGAAGATAGGTCCTTGTTCCACCTGCAAGAAAACTAAGTGCCCTTCTTGACATTTTTAGAACTTTTCTGAATTGCAATTAAGTTTTAATTTAGTTAGAATATGCTAAGTTACTGAGATTTTAACTTTCAGTCAGTTTTAGTAATGCTTTTTAGGGCTTCTGTTATATTAGCTAAATTTCTCTTTTCATTGAGCCTCCTGCTCCTGTATAGAGCAAAGTGAATTCTACATTTGTTTTGTTGTGCAATTGTTTTAATTTCTTAAAGAGAGAGAAAATAAAAATTAATGCTTTTTGAGAAAGTATCTGTCAGTTGTCCTGTAAATGAAGAGAGTGGTAATATCTGGTTAGGAGAGACTTTGTGATCTCCAATACACACCTCCTCTTGCTGATTAGTCAGCTAAAAAAGGGCAATCTTGTATTACTTTGGGCATATTTTCATACAGAAAGAAATTTAGCTGGACATAGATGAGATTGATTTTATGTTTTTTAAATAATACTTCTTTCCTACTAATTTCTTAGAAGGAAGAACCAAAGTATATTAAGTTTTGGGCAACAAGAGACCAGATGAAGAGACACGCCTCTTCCCTCACTTTCCTTATGCCTGTCCCTTCCCTGGCAGCCAGAAAAATCAGAGAAAACAATCAAACCATGGTGTCCTTTCCAGCAAAAAATTCCAGCTGACATTTTAGCTGTAGTGGACATCTACGTGTAGGGATAGGACTGTTGTCACCCAAATCAAGGCAGTTGCACCTGTAAAAGTGAAACATTTGGCTAGAGCAAGGAAAGAATTAGAGTCAAGTCTAAATCTGTTCTCATGGGCTTTTCAACTGCTAATTTAACGAGATCATGTGGAGTTTTATATCTCCTTGTCTTTCATGATATTTTAATTAGAATTTTTTCTTCTTCTCCAGACAGAGTCCTCCTTTTTCTTGTTTTATTTTTCTTGTTTGTACCCAGCAGCACAGCCTTGCCATCAGAGCTGCAGCAAAAACAGACTCAAGTCTGTGTGTGCAATCCAGGCTGCACCACAGTGATTGGCAATTACTTATGATCAGCCAACATTAAAGTGGAAAGGTTCACTCTATTAGGCTTGGTCTTTATAAAAGAGACCACAGAAATTCACCTAGTAATTCATTAATCAAGTTGAGAAGCTGGCATTGACCTTCTGCCTCATCTTGAGTTGCCTTTCATCTGTATTCTCAGTGCTTTACATCTGGCACTGTGTGTTACCATATTTGCACTACCTGCAGTGTTTACATGGTTTTCAAATATTTTGTTTCACATGCTGTGGTTTGTTTATTTATTTATTTATTTCCCTTTTAAGTCACGTCTCTTTTTTTCTTTTTTTTTCACTCATCAGCTTTCCTCCAGCTTTTATAGTTTTTGCTTTCCTCCTAGATTCTTTCTGTCACATACCATTTCTGTCAACAGGCCTCACACGGGCTGTGCCTCCACTGTATAAGATCTGTGTGCTCCTGGATCAGCCTGTGGTACAAATCCAATCTGAATGAGGCACGGGCATACTTCTGATGAATTAGCCAGAGTACAGTATGTGGATATATGCCAGGCTTTATCCCAACTATGGGTAAACAGATGATGTGTATTCAGCATAAAATTAGAGTGGGCAGGATGAGCTAAAAACTGATCTGTCAAGACAGATTGAAGTTGTACTAAGAATTCAAAATATTTGGAACAAATTTGAACTGACAGACTGAAGTTGTTTTAGTGCTTTGTGTCATATGGCCACAGGGTTTTTGATCTTGTAATAGGCATCTTAAAACAGGTTTACCATCTTGTCTATTTACAGCCTCAGTAACACGAATGTCAGCAAAGTAATGAGCTTCCTGTTATTAAGAGCAGAAAGAGTCCTTCGGGTAATTTCACCTGATCTTTGAGTGACCCAGACAATAAAATTTCCTTCATTAATACACAATATGTTCAATATCCTTCTGTCATCCTGTAATATCAAGGCCCCATGGCAGAAAATATCTGAAGCATCCAGTAACACAGTGTTGTTTGGACAATACAGTCAGCACATCATCTGAGAAGCACCTGTCTGGGATTTGTACATAGAGTCACACTTTCACAAGAACCTTGGCAAACCACTTGGCTTAGAAACAGCCATCCTCAGCCTGGGTCTTGGCTTGGCTCCCTGAGCAGGAAGGCACCAGCCATGGATAAGAGACAGCTGTGGCTGGTGGTTGCAACACTGGCTAACTCCACTGCCTGCTGCTTGCCAGCTGAAATCAGCATTTGGCCACTGGAGTCAAAGCATGCTTGAGAAGGGTTTCCAGGCTTGGCACATCCAGGGTTTGTGCCTCAGACAGACACAGGATGGAGATGCAGTCTAAGAGAGTATCACTGGCCCCTACGGCGGCAAAGGAGAGCAACCTAAGGAAAAGCTCTTCCATTCCTACCAGGGGAAATCCAGTACTGAACTCTGAACTTTGTGAGATGAAAGCTTTTCCTGTTGATTTGTGTACCTGCAGATCAGGTATACAATTAGGAGGGCAGTTGAGTGAGAAGATAAGAAGGAAGACAGTTGCACAAATTGATAGAGATAAATCCAGAATCTTTCCTGATTTCCACTGGAATCAGATGACAGGTCTTAAGTGAAGAGCCAAACAAGACTACTTCCAACAGGGACACAGGAATCTCTTTGTGGATGAACTGAGAGTGACAATGATATTTTTACTTTAAAAAGCTTTTCATAAATAAATAATATGGAGGACTAAAAATATAGAGCATGTGGACTTCTTGGGAAAAAAAAAATTATCACTTTCTATCCACTTCATTGCATAAGATTCATTGCATCTGATGGTAGAATGATTGGATTTGGCCAAAGTGTTTGCGCTTTTCTCCAAAAATGACAAAACCATGTTTTTGATCTAGCAAACAACCTACCTTTATGCACATTCAAACATCACCTCCCAGAAATGTTTCCTGTTTTTTTTCACTCCTCTTAGTCCTTCAGGTCCAGCTGCAGGAAAAATGTGCATGTTCTCTTTTCCTGACTCACAGATCTCCAGAATGTGTGTTTTCTATACAAAAAATATCTTTCTTTGATGTTATTTAGGTACTAGACAATCAGCCGGGATGGCCCAAATACTTCATATCTTCCAAGCTCTGTTAAGGACCTATCCCCTACATACCACTTCAGCCAAGTAATCTCTGAGCAGTAGGAGATGGCCTGGAAGTTATTTATTGCCTCCCTATCATGTTTCTTGCATAGTTGCACAAGTTTCCCTCTAGTCAGAGCTGTAGTAAGATATTCTAGTACTCAGAGTACCTAATAGTTTACCCTCCTAATAATGTAGTTTGAATAACAGAATCATAAAATGGCTTGAGTTGGAAGGGACTTTAAAGGTCATCTTGTTCCAACTCGCCTGCCATGAACAGCAACACCTTTCAGTAGACCAGGTGGCTCGGGGGCCCAAGCAGCCTGACTTTGAACATTTGCAAGGATGGGACATTCACAGCTTCCCTGTACAACCTGTTCCAGTGCCTCACCACCCTTATAGGAAAGAATTTCTGCCTAATATCTAACCACAACCTACTCTCAGTTTAAAGCTGTTGCACCTTGTTCTATCATCACATGCTCTTGTAAATAGTCTCTCTCCATCTTTCTTATCGGCTTCCTTCAGGTCATGGAAGATGCAATTAGGTCATCCTGAAGTCTTCTCTTCAGGCTAAATAATTCCAACTCTCTCAGCCTTTCCACACAGGAGAGGTGTTCCATCCCTCTGATCATTTGGATGGCCTCTTCTGGACTCACTCCAACAGGTTATTGTCCTTCCTGTGCTGGGGACCCCAGAACTGGAAGCAGTACTCAAGGTGGGGTCTCACAAATATGGACTATAGAGACAGAATCACCTTACTTGACCTGCTGGCCATGATGATTTTAATGCAGCCCAGCATATAACTGGCTTTGATATTTTTCCAATACTTAAATTCTCATATAAATAATTCAGTATTAGAGTTGCAGGCACTAAATATTGATTATTCACAGAAAGTTACTACAAAATGGAATTGCTTCTGCCTGACTGTGTTACCAGTCTCTTAAAAAAAGGACTGATGGTATGGCTAGAAATGGATGGGACACAAGGGTGCCTACAGTAAGATCACATGTGCTTTGGGAGACAAAGGCAGGGCCACCCCAGTGGCCCTGACAGAGGTCTGAAGTTTCACTGCTGGATCCAGGTGCTCAGGTCTTGAGCTGGAAGGACTTAATGAAACTGTGTGGTCCTTCCTGATTCACTGAAAGAGAGATGTAAAGGGGTAGCCAAAGTAAAACTTTATCCACCCTGCTCTGTGCTGTACTTGGGTGAAGTTCAACAAGGCACCTTGAAGCAGGCTCAGCAGGAGCGTAGGCTCCCAGAGGAGGTCTCCCCTTGCTGTGCATGAGCCTGTTGCTGCTGTAAAAACACAGGGATGTTGAGCTGCCATGTCTTGTCCTATCCCAGCACTGAGGCAAGAGTTGCTGATGTGTAAGTGTATAACTTGCTTTAGGGACCTTCCCATGTGAGCCTTCCCCATCTCCTTAGAAAGCTTTTCTTCTGGGCTAACTGCACTCAGCTGCAGTGACTTTGTCCCCCTGCCTTGTCCCCATCCCTCAGGGGTTCTTCAGGGTATGGCAGTGCAGTAGGGAACCTTGAGGACTGGGGGCTCCCTGGGGTGGCAGGGCTGGGCATGGCAGGTGCTCCTGTCCCACCACCTCATCCAGGAGCAGCCAGGGGCACTGGGGCACACTGTCCCATATCAGGCACTTGCCTGGAGAGGGACAGCCCTGGCAGTGCCCTCAGGCAGTCCACAGAAATTTGTTCTGTGCCCAACACCCTTTTACCTGCCTTAAAGCTGTGTGTTGCATCTGTCAACAGTCCTGTCCTCTGAAAAAAGACTGGTGCCCATCTCCACTATTTTCTGCACCAGAATTTTTTTTTGTTTTGTTGTGCCTGTCATGTGTGTAGTGCAGAGAAGCCACCATCCCACCTGAGGATTGTGATGCAGGTGACTACCAGATGCTACTGATCCCAGCTGGTATCCCCTCCTGGTGGTTCCTGATGTTCCTCTTTCCTGATCTGTATGCCTCCCTCACAGGGCTTACCTTGGCAGACAGAAATTTGACATTAGCACTGTGAACTCTACTGAATCGCAAGATCTGCACAACTTAATTTCATGGGCCTCATCAACAAATCTTGGTACTAAAGCAGCTGAATAAACAGTAACTAATCCTCCTTTGTTGTTGGAGGGAAAAGTAGAACAGTAAAACTTCTTGCATGTTGCCCATCTCCTGAAGTTAAAAGGGTAAAAAGGAAGAAAAGGAAATAGCTATGCTTAGGATAAAGCAGAAAACTTCCTGATCAGAAAAAGAGCTATTTACACATGGCCCTCAAATGATCACGTGCTAGCCAATTTTAAATTAATATAATTTCACACCTATTTCATAGCTCTTTCTTTATTCCTTGTGTACATTATTAATCCGTAAGTGACATCAAGCAGCTCACTGGCTTCTAGTGGTGAGGAGGAGTTTTGCCTGAGTGGTGTGGGAAGAAGAAGTAGAGAGAGAGGTGAGGGGACCTCATGGTGCTGGTTCTCAAAAGCCAGGTGCTCCTTTTCTACTCAGTCAGGCTCATCCATTCTAATGGAAACTGCTTCAACAGTCCTGTATTAAATACAGAGAGTCACCTGTACCTTCCTCCTTGGCACGGGGTTTTACCACCCAGTCTGAGTGCCAGTGCTTCAAAAGGGCTGCTGCTGTTTCCTTGGGCATGAGGAAAAAAACCCACAACTAACCTCTTCCACAATTTTGCTTCTGCTCCATAAAAACAACAGTTTGACGTGGCAGGATGGCATGCAGAGGTGAAAAAAATGATCATGCCATGAGCCCTCTGAACTCTTGGGGTGAACCTGTCCTGAGGCAGTCTCTGTGACCCTGTCCTGGGGCAATCCAGCCTGGGATGAAGTGTTCTGCCCTCCAGCAGCTCCTCTTGAACACTCTTGCCCACTATGTTTCCTCTGCCTAAACAGGGAAAAAGCAGTTCTAATACACAAAGGCAGAAACTGGAGTCAGTTTTTTTGTACACCCGACTGATGTTTCCAAGTGTTGCCACCAGAGGATGTACCAAGCACATTTTTTGCTGTATCAACACATAAACACACAAACAGATTAAAATAGCCAGATTTACCAGCAGAGGTAGCATAACTTCTGTATCAACACAAGAACTATCCGTGTAAACAACAGTTCTTGAAAAAGAGAACAGAGAGAGGGAGAGAGGTAAAGAAGTTACACACTGTATTTTCTGATGCATTCATCCCAGCTCTGCAGTATTTAACATATTAAATGGCAAATGCATTTCTGATTTCTCTAATGCATTGCTGATACTGGGAATGTCTAGCCTAGGCCACTTCCAGTATTTAACTGACTTTCTATCAAAGACAGCAGCCATTTTGATGTTTGAATATTTTTCATTGCAGTAATTCATCTTCTAGATCTGGAGTAGTCAGCAATTTAGACACTAGGCAGAATAGAGTGTTCAAAGAGACAATGGCCACTGGAGTGAGGCTCTGTCTCAAAAGCTATTTGAAAAATGGTTGCTATAAAAAGGAATGGTAAGAGCATCAACTGTAGATAATGAGACAACATTTAAAACTGGTGTTTTAGGGAAAGATCTGTAATCTTCTCAAAGACAATTGTCAAAGATTTCTTAGTAGTTACACCCTGTGTCAACAAGAAAGTATACACTTCTAACTGAAAAAACCAAGTTGATCTCATCCTGGCATTTCCCCCCTTATTACAGGCACTGAATACTTCTAGGAAGCCGCAGGTATACCTCAAAACGCACATTCTAAAAGTGTATAGTGTTGTGAAATATTCAGGAATACTCACCCTGCTTAATTAACTGTTTTCAGACTTCATTAATGGTCTGACTCTGACCATTCAGTGTCTGGTTCAGTGAAAAACCATCCCATTTAGTGGAAGAGAATCAAGCCCTGAAAAATAGGCATTAAAATTATTTGCTGTCATACTCTGAAATAAAGATAATGTTTTACAGGAGTTTTATCTTTCCTGAATAAACTGAGTTATGTAATCATGGTCCCATCCTGGAACCAACTCATTTATGTCTCTGTGTTTGTTTAGGCATCAAGTCTCAGGAGTTATTAACCTTCTAAAACAACTTGTTTACTCAGCACATGACCCCTCTGTATTATGATAAACAAGTATGAAAACAGATGGATTAAGGAAAGATTCACTGCTCTCTATTGAAGTCTTCTGAGAAGAATTATTCTGGATACATGGTAAATTGCAGTTATTGTTTATTTGAATGGGTTTGTGAGTATAAAAATTAGCAGAATAATTTCCCTTCAGTTACAGTGTTTGTAACATCTGCAATTGCTTTAGTAGAGAGCAGTGGATGAACATATTCATCGTCCATATTGTAAATATGATCATGTTCTTTCAGCTGTCATTGTACTAGGGTTCATTTTTTAACCAACAATACACTTTTTCAGTTATTGTTGCTATCACTAGTCATTTAATCCTGTCCATTTGAACTCCACTTGCAAGTGCTGGGAAGCTTGAATGTTGCAGTAAATTTCTTTATTGATCATCTAATTATAAGACAAGTACTTTTTATTTCTTCCTAATGGCAAACAAGAAAATTTTGAGGACTTTTTCATACTCTTGTATTCTCATGGCCAGCCCATGGCTGCTAGAGGCCCTGGCAGACCTGTAACACATCAGGTGCCTAACCACTTCTTCTGGAAGTGGGAAGTCATTCCTCCCCCATCTCTGTAAAAGCAAACAGGAAATTTGTAGCTGTTGGCAGCCCAAGTCCCTGCTCACACTTTGGCCCATGCAGTACACAAGTCATCATCTAAAGCTTCTCACAGTACTTTCTTTGAAATCCCTTAGCTCTAAGAAGTTAGCATATAACATTCCTACTCTTGACTGCCTTTGAATTTTGTTTCCTTTATTTCAATGGCCCAAAAGGATATCAAATACACCATAGAAATCTTATACACAACTGAACAAACAAAACCCAATAAATATCTAAGGCATAGAGGAAGAGAACAGTTCAAATATTAGTGCATTTTTTGTTAGAGCCTGACTGATTGACTCCTCAGAGCCCATTCACTCACCATCTCCAGCATGGTGGTGTAGGGAGGAAGACATCCTCTGGATACAGGATCCTCTGAACCCAGCTGTACCCCAAACAAGTCATTACAGCTAGAAACACTAGATAAACAGACAACAGGGTAGACTGGGGAAGAAGTTGCTTCTGAGAGCCCTTTTTATGTAGGACTGGAGAGCCAGACATGCCTGGTCTAGTCAAGCCATTCCTTGTGATGAAGTCCTTGCTGCTTGCTGCTGCCATGGACCCAGCTGTGCAGTCCCACACCTCTGGAGTCTGCACCTGAGCCTCAAAGAGGCACAACCTCCAGAAGAGCCTCCAAGCAGGGGTCAGAATCCTTGCAGCCCCTTCCTCTCTCCTGCTGAACTGTCCCTACACTCAAAACAGGATCCAATTCCCTGTCCTCAGGAGCACGTGGCACATATTCTCTTTTCCCTTCTGTTTTTAGCACGGGGTCTGGTGTGAGGTGTTGTCACTTGTGGAGCTGAAGAGTCGGCAACCTCCCCAAGACACTACAGGTAGGACAATGCCTGAGAAATTCCATCACACAGCGAACAGTGCCAGATACTGCTGATTAGAACAGCCTTTAATCCTGGCAACACTTAGCCCTGGTATTTGGGCACATGCCCCTAAAACCGAATTTTTTTCACAGCTGTAATGTCAGAAATCTCAAAAGCATTTTTGATTAGCTTTTTGTGGGAGATTTCAGCTGTACTTCACATGGTCTTCTCTTCTGTAGTGGACGAATCTGGAGCCAGTTTCTGGTGTGTAACTTCATCCAAAACCTCACTTTATTTACTAAAGCTTCTGAGATTTCTCAGATGTGTGGCTGACAGGAAGCTGCCTGGTTACATGAGTTTTAACAGATCTTTCAGCTAACTCTGAGACTCAAATGCAACATCTGCTAGAACACACAAGGACGTCATGTGGATTTATGATATTTGCTTGAGGATTCTGGAGCCATAAACCAATGAATGGACTACAATGAGATAAATACAGTATTTCTTGTCTGTCAAAGGCAATTCTGTCCGGATACTTTTCAATGCATTATTTAATTGAAAGCAGTTCCCATTTTGCTCAACCTAGCAATCTGAAAGTTTAAAAGATAAGCTACATTTCTTTGTTTGACTATACTGTCAAATGCATTTGAAAATAAAATTCTCAATCATGATAATGTTAAGACTGCTCTTTATGTTTGTGGGTTTAAAATGTTAAACCTAATAATACTCCTTTTTTGAAACTGGGCCAATGCTACTTCACTTGAAGTCAATGGGAATTTTGCCAATGACTTAAATGAAAGCAAAGTTGGGGACTATATTTTAGCTTCAGGCTTTAGGACTCTACAGGAGCCCAGTAGTTCCACTTTGTGAAAATTAAATATTTCCGACTATACTGATCTCTCTGACTTAATTTGCTTCCACATCTCCAAAAATGCATTAAAATGAATACTGACAAAGAGGGAAATATTTTGTTATATTGCTGCCTGATTCTAAAGTTTTAAAGCAACAATATACCCTTACTTTTTTTTTTTTTTGATTCATTCCCCCTCCCCTCCCTCCCAAACATTTGCATTTCTCAAAGACATGAGACACAGTGCCAATCCTCCAGGCAACTACACATAAGGAGAATGGTGAAGCACAGGTAATGTCTGTGTGTCTTCAACAAGCCTGTGCACAGCCTGGGAGCCCACCTACACACAGTGATTGAATAGCTATAACTGCTGTAGATACTCCAAAGATTTTTTGAAAACTGTTGTCTTTTAAAAGATTAATAAAAATATTGATGTGTTTTTCTAGTACTCATCTGTCTTGTTTTGTCACAATGGCTCAAAAAGAAGGGTAAGGAAAGTTTAAACATTTTGTAGCAAATTCTAACCAAATTGATTAAATAAGCTCCTTTTCAGTTATTATGAAATCTTAGTAAACCCAGTAGGCAAATGAAAAGTGGACCAGATAAGTTTAACCTGACATAGAGAATGAATAGTTCTTTCAGCACTCAGTCTTTAGAATGAACACTTGAAATATCTCACAGAAAATAATTTCTGCATTTGGACTGGTACCCTATGAACCCCACGTTATTGCAACCGATGCTTTAATTATGACCTGAGAATGCTAGTTAACATGAAGGAAAGCAAGAAAGAGACAGGACCAAACTCACTACCCTACTTAAACATCAAATTTGAGATGTCAGTCTCTCCATACACCAAATTAATTACCTGGTTTTGGAGAGGCTTCTGTCCTCTCCTTATTTGGTGATCAGATAGCTCAGAGGTGACCACTGCAGCTCAGCTACAAATCAGGTGGCTCAGTGACACAGAGTGTCTATCCCTGCTTCCCTGATTTCCTAGAACCAACATACATTCCAGGCTCAAGCTGAGAGCTTATCTGCAAAGGAATTTCAAAAAAGTCTAAATACACTTCTGAAATCATAGAATCATGGAATGGATTAGTTGAAAGGGACCTTTAAAATTCAACTAGGTTAACACATAAATATCATAAAAATATCATATTTTACCCACAATTTCTTTTTTGTGCATAATTTCAGCACAGAGGAATATTAAGAGTCATGTTCTGATTGCTGTGATGTATCAGAAGTCATGGTATGTCTCGCTCTGCCCAGCAATTTTGAGGAACTAATTTATCCACCCCTTGAAAAAAATCCCAGTATTTTACAAGTAACTGAATTGCTCTGCATGCTTTGCAGGGGAACATGCAGAATTCTTCCTCTCCTTCCCTCTACTGATATCAGTAAGTGGGGCCTGATTTAGAGACTCAGAATGTCTACAAGATCCAACAGACTCTCAGCACTTTTGAACAGCAATGCTTCCTGCAGACCAAAATGTCTGCATGAGTTTTTTCCACAGCAGGATGTTCATTTGCAAGTTCAACCTGAGATATATTAAAAGTGTGTTATTATGTCTTTCTATGAATTATATGTATGTGGTAATCATTCCTTCCTACTCTGGATGAATAATACAGATTTCTTTTATTTGTCTGAGAAAGATGGAGTTTGGGGTACAATGTAGTGGTTAAATAATTGCCAAGTCACCATAAAGGCATTACTCCATCTAATGTGCACAATCTCACGTTCAGTCAACTGATGATACAAGCCAAACGGAACTAATCAAAACATTGAAGGTGGATGCTTGCTGCCAGCATCTCTCCCGCATTTACCAGACAAGCTATTTACAAACCTAGAATGTGAGCTACTTAACTGTGAGTGAATTGAGTTTTGAAAGTAAAATGTAGCTAAAATTAAATAAAAATGTTCACTTAGAAGAGCTGGAGAGTTGCAGGCTGGCTGCAGATTAGATTTTCAGTTGTCATATGATTCACCAGTGATGATATCTTCACTTTTAGGCTTTCACTGACCTTCTGAAGCCATTGTTTCATAGAAATGGATGTTTTCACAAGATTCCCCAAAATCTTAGGAAATGCTGCTGAAAATAAGCTTCAGAGATGATCTTTTCACCTCTTCAGAGGGATCAGCTGTCCTAAACCTTTCCTAAGGGAAGTTTATGCAGCCTGTTATCATTTTTCTAATATTGTAGCCGAAGACCCTGTGGGCTGACGCAGATTTCTTCTGCTGATTCCTCCAAACTGGCACCAGGGCTCGTCCTGTTAGGTGATCTAGTATTTCAAGTGTACAAACATAAATGGTTTTTTTTGCTATGTGTTATATCATGATAATAATAAAAAAAAATAGTTAAAGGAAATCAATTAGTGAAACTCACCAAATTAGATGGAGGATTATCAGGCTTAGTTAGAGCTGTTGACCTATTTTGCTTTTGGTGACAACCTGTTGCCCTTTCGTTTTGAGCAGCAATCTACAGATCCCTTGGTTTGCTGTCACCAGGTGCCAGCCAGGCTGCTTGATCCCTTCTCTCTCCTCACCAGGGGCAGAAAAGTCCACAGAATGAGATAAGGAGAGGGAGATCACTCCCCATTTACTGTCTTGGGAAAAACATACTCTGCAAAATAATATGATTTATTAACAACTAATAACAACAGGATAAGACCAAAACTAGGTGCACTTTTCACCTGTTCCCTCCATCTTCCCCTACCATCTTCCCAGTCCCAACTTCACACACAATTTTTCTGCCTCTTTCTACCCCCTGAGTGGTGCTGGAGGTTGAGAAAGGGAGTTGCCATCAGTTCAAAAATCATCTTCTTCTTTGGTGTTCCTTCTTATACCCTTCCCCTCCAACATGGGGGCCCTTCCATGGGATAGAGTCTAATCACTAGTGGGATACAGTCTTCCACCAGCTTCTCCAATATGGGTCCATTCTGTGTGCTGCTGTCTTTCAAGACCTGCTCCAGAATGAATCATTTCCACTGGGTAAGATTTTTCAGTCATGGACTGCTTTAATGTGTCATGTCATAAAAATGGTGTATGAATAAACCTTGTGCAAGATACAATGTGATTACTAGAAGACCTGGACTCTGACATATCCATGAAAATATCAAAGTTGTAGTATTCATGAAAATCTGGATGTTCTCTATAATAAACCAATGTGATATCGTAAAACATGAATATTAAAAAAGTATTTTTTAAAAAAGTTGTGTTTGCATACACCATGCACACTAAAAGCACTGTTTTAAAATTGAATATTATGTGCTTATGTGATTAATTGTAATGAATGGACCCACAATCACTACTTAGTAGAGTTAATTTCAGAATTTTCTAATTTCTGAGTATTTGAAATGGAATTTAATATTCTGTTGTCTTGTTTTTTATCCAGAAATATCTATTTCTAGTAACAGCCAATATTTAAGTATGCCTTTAATGCTAAGAGTTAGAAAAAGAGCTTTATCTAGTTGAAAAAAAATGTCAAGAAAAATACTGTGGAATGGATATACAGCAATATTCCAATATCACCACATAGGTAGGCTTCACAAAGCTGCTAACAATTTGTGTATAAATCTTGACATTTGGTTTCATTATTTGCTTTTTATTTATATTCCTCAGCAAGCTTATAGATGTTCTCTAGTGTGTACTTTCATCAGCTTTCTTCCAACCTGTAAAAGCTCATTTTGATTCTCCTAGACAAAGCATCTTCATCTGATATCAGCCTTCTCATATCAGTAATTCTATTTCCTTCTGTGAAAGGTCTGATGATCTGACTGCCTGGTAGCTACCACGATTATCTGACACACACTGTATCTGTACTGCTACTTCATTGCTTCCCACCATTAAACTGGAGGGGAAAGTGATGTCAGGAGACAAGAGGATGAGAGAATTATTTTGCATTAATAAAGCCCACAGCCATGACTGAGTGATAAGGAACTAAGTGGTGATTGTGGAAGTACAGCTTCACTCTCTTGATGGATGGAAAAGTGAAGGTATGTCTAAAAGTCATCACAGGGACTGCAATGGGTCTTAATCAGGCATATCAGTACCTGATAAGTGAATGGCTTAGTGAAATGCTGAGTGTGGAATCTAAATTGTCAACATGTGTCTTGTTAATTTCACTGCATGGTGACAAGCAGTTCAGAAAGACCTGCACTGAAGACCCTTTTTATCTCTTTAGTTAGGATGTTGCTATCTCCTTAAACAGAGGCTAAGCTGAAAATAATAATAAGAACTACATTTTTAACAAAAATGAATAAGTCAAACCTTGGCCACATGAGATGAAGAAGTGTAGGATGCTACAGGTTTCTGAGAGGCAAGAGACTTCTTTGATAACTGCAGCAAGGACAGACATGTACCCTTTTTGTTTCACATCACCTATAGCAAGATTAACTTTATATAAGACCAGGAAGCTGCTTGATAATAAAATATTAGTGTTGATAATAATTTTTTCCTTCATACTACAACCATAAATAAGCTTCACAAAATAAAAATTTTGACCACTGACTTGTGATCATGACTAGAGGTTTGACATTCACATATTCTATACCTAAACTGGGAACACCAGGACTGTTTACAGGCTCATGGGCAAGTGTGTTAGTCTAGACTGTGTCCTAAATGCAACTAGCTCAGCAAAGATGAGGACAAGAACACACAGACTGCCAACAACCATTGCTCTGGTTAGGTCCCCAAGCTAGAGACCCATATGCATGTGTGCCCTTCTGACTTCTGCCAGATACAACCACGGATGTGAATCCACCAATACTCATGCTTTTACTCAGATTTAAAAGTGACTTCGGCTGCATGAGTGAGCCAAAAAATTCTTCTGGTGGTATGTCACCTCTCTGTATCTTAAATTTGTAACAAGAGTTTAAAGCAATACCCACAATACTTTCTGATCTATTCCCCTGCAGAATTACCTTTATATTTACCATCTACTCAAATATTTGTGTTTCTTTAGAGATTGTACTAAGTATTGCATTACTCAAAGATTGTCCTATAATGAATACTAAACTGGTAATCTGGGCAATGTTTTAATTTGACTAATTTAAAAGTCTTAGTGAAAGCAGACCAATTTTCACCAGGAAAGAACAGGAAGTAATGAGTATTTACCTAAGAATAATATCTAGAATGTAGAAGTTTTTAGGTGAGAAAAGCAAAGAAGGAATCCAAAATACATTGTCACAATAAATCTAGTGTTCTCATCTGTTCCTGCTTTAGCATTTTCACTTGACAGATTAGCAGAGATGTGCAGCATATGGATTGCTGTGCTATGAATTATTGCATGTGGTATTCAGGCCTAAACTATATAACTCTTTTAAAATTACCTACAATGGAAAATTGTAAGTAAATTTTTCCTACTTGGATAAGTGCTAGTATTTGTGATGGAAAAATCAATTTAAGAATCAGCTAAACCCTGAAATTCCTTGAAATTCAAAACTATATGGCTAATTTTATTAAATATTCTGTTTTCTCATTTCTGGTGTTCCTGGTTATAGCTCACACCAAAACAAACAAACAAAAACCAAAACCCCCATCCCCCCTCCAAAGAAACCATACTCCAACCCTCCCCCAAGAACCACCCCCAAAAATCCCAAAAGCTACAGAAACCATCCCCTAGTCCCGCTAGTCCTTCAAGATAGACTTTTCACATACTGTTTATGGCTAAAACTGCAATGAAATGAAATTCAATTAGACACAGATGCATACTGACAACACGATGATGACAGTTCAATTACCATAATACATTCAAAACAGAATGCACTTGTGAATTTGTGACATGTTTTCTCTTAAATGACCCAACTGAGAGGTTCCATAATTTTTAGCAAAGCTTAACCAAGGCCCTGAAAGCTTTTTCTAATGGTTTTAGACAGAGTGAGTAAAATCCAGGCCTTGTGAAGTAAATGAAACTTTTGTTGTGTAGCTAGTGGGTCCAGTCTCTGCATATTCAGTTTACTGGATGTCTACTGAAAATACAACATAGAAGAGAGGAAATAGTCCAGGAGGTTTCTGGAGTGCATGGAAGAAAACTTCCTGACACAGTTGCTGAGGAAGCCAGCCAGGAAAGGTTCTCACTGGACCCGCTTTTTGTGACCAGAGAAGGATTGTTGGGTGATGTGGTTGTTGGAGGCCGTTGGGTGCACAATGATAGTGAAATTACAGAATTTTTGCTTTTCAGAAATGAAGAGGGGCCAGCAGAACTGTCACCTTGGACTTCCAGAGTTTGGACTCTTAAGGAGACTGACTAAGAGAGTTCCTTGGGAGGCAGTGAAGGGCAAAGCAGTCTAGGAAGGCTGGACATTTTCCAAGAAGGAAATCCTGAAGGTGAATGAGCCCACTGTCCCCATGTGCCAAAAAACAAGATGGCAGGGAAGAAGAAATCCTGGCTGAACAGATTTGTCTAGAATTCAGGGTAAAAATGAGAGTTTATGATATTTGGAAGCAGGGGCAGGAAACTCAGATTGTGAAGTTATGCAGGTACTTTATTAGAAGGTCCAAAGCCCAACTAGAACTTAATCTGTATAGTGCTGCAAAAGACACTAAAAAATGTTTCTATATATACATCCACAACACATGAAGTGCTCAGGAGAATATCCATTATTTTTTGGATGTGGGGGTGGAGCATAATGACAAAGGATAAGAAAAAGGCCGAAATACTTACTTCTTTGCCTTAGTCTTTAATAATACCAGCAGTAAAAACAGTTAGTATGTCAAGTTTTTATCTGGTTGCCCAGCTCCCTGAGCTGGAAGACAGGGATGTGAAGCAGAATGAAGCCCTCATAATCCAAGGGGAAATGGTCAGAGACCTGCTGCAACACTTAAGACACCCACAAGGCTGCACTGGAATGGATGGGATTCACCCAAGGGTACTGAGGGAGCTGGTGGCTCACTGACCCACTTGCCGTCATTGACCAACAGTCTTGGTTAACCAGGAAGGTCCCAGGTGACAGGAGATTAGCAGACATAACACCCACCTACAAGAAGTGCAGAAGGAGCTGCACTTCTGGGGAACTACAGGCCTGTCAGCCTGACCTCCGTGCTTGATAAGGTCAGGAAGGATGGAACAGACCATCTTGAGGGCCATCCCACAACACGTGGTGAACAACCAGGGGATCAGGCCCAGAAAACATTGGTTTAGGAAAGTCAGGTCCTGTTTGACCAAATTTCTATGACAGTGTGACCCATCTAGTAGATGAGGGAAAGACTGGATGTTGGACTGGACCTTTGTCTACCTGGACTTTTGCAAAGCCTTTTGCACTGACTTCCACAGAATTTTCCTGGAGAAACCAGCTGCCTATGGTGGATGGATGTTACCTCCTCTGGGTAAAAATCTGGCTGGATGTTAAAACTCAGGCCCAGAGACTGGTGGTGAATGGAGTTGAATCCAACTGGGAGCTGGTCACAAGTGGCACTCCCCAGGGCTCAGTACTGGGGCCAGTCCTGTTTAATGTCTTTGCTAATGATCAGGACAAGGGGATTGAATGTACCCTCAGTCAGTTTGTAGGCAACACCAGCTGGGGTGGACGTGTTGGTCTTCTGGAGTACAGGAAGGCTCTGCAGAGAGGTCTGGACAAGCTGGATAGATGGGCCAAGGCCAATTGTATGAGGTTCAGCAAGGCCAAGTGCTACAGGCTGGGGCAGAGTGGTTGGAAAATTGCCCAGTGGAAAAGGACTTGGAGGTGCTGGTCAACATGACCCAGCTGAACATGACCCAGTGTGTGCCCAGGGGACCAAGAAGACCACTGGCTTCCTGGCCTGTATCAGAAATTGTGTGGCTGATAGTAGAGGGTTAAAATGATTTTTAAAATTGTAAGAATTGTAAATGGGTAATTGGGAAGGTGGTGGAGGTGGTTAGAAAGGTGAGGCCTGGACCTGCAGGACAGCGAAGCCTTGGGAACAGAATGTTAGCTTCACTGTAGCCAGGACAATACTTTCATGCTATTGTCTTAACCAAATCAAGTATGACTTTGCCTGGGTAATAAATTGGCGGGGTTGAGGGGGATGGGGATTAGTGTGATTTTTGTGATTGGTAGTTAGGGGAGATGTTGATTCAAACAAATCATTAATATGTATAACATAAGAACATAAAAGCATGAGCCTCTGTATGTCTGGTGGACACATGATTTGGGCCTTCTGTTGCCGCTGTGTTCAAGCACTCTCCAATAAAGCACCGACATATGATTGCCTCCGGGTGATTATATGTTTCTGAATGCTAACATGGCCAGCAGGACCAGGGCAGTGATTGAGGTGCAGAAGCCGTGTCCATGTTTGGTGTCCTCAAGAAAGACATTGTGGTGCTGGAGCATGTCCACTTGATGATCTTGAAAGACTTTTCCAACCTATATAATTCAATGATTCTTTATTCAGATTCTCTTTCCCCAAGGCTATAAAGTGAGGTGCTAAGAGTTCATGCCATTGTTAAGGAATGTTCCTGGCACATTCCAGAGAGTCCTTCACACTGGATTACCAGTGCTGTGGTCTTGTGTGCTATATCATACTCTCTGTAATGACTAAGAAAAAAGAATAGGTTAAATCTTTATTTAAACTCTCAGGGGAGTCTTGTCTTTCAGCATTACCCTTTCATTTTACTAATTTCTGAATTTCATTTGACTATGTTTATTTTAAACCCAAAACTAATAAAAACTATTGAGTGGGTAGTCAGAGCTGTGTTACAAGAATTTTCCAAGTAAAGTCTATATTTAAAATAAAGTATCTGTAGTTCAGTTAAAGAGAATGAATTTCACAGGTTTGAAAAGAATTTATTTTTGATATGACTCATGTCCATGAAGGCAATTATTGTCATCAGATGTACTTGGATCAGATATGGTTTTACATCTAAAATCACTGCCATTTTTATCTATTGAATAAAAGAATTTAATAGTACTACTACTACTACTAATAATAATAACTGTGAAAAAATAAAAGCCCTCCCATGCACGTCTGGGGGTTTTAACCCCAAAAAATGAGTATGGAAATGCTATTATATTGATACATACTGTGTTTTAAAACCTGCTTAAATATCAGGACAGATCTAAGTGTGTATGTTGCTGGACAACATAATTTTTACATATTAAGTCCACGTTGGCCAACTATAAAACATGGAGTCTATAAAACTTCATTCATGTGCAGCACCTGTGTATTGAGAAAATGCTTGTAGACTGCTCTTACAAAGCCTTAGATACATTAAAATCTCTATCCAAGTTAAGGTGAGTCTGTTGCATGAATGAGATCTGTGTAAATATTAAAAAAGCATATATAGTTAATTTTGGATTCTAATAATTCTTGAATTTTCATTTAATACTTTCTCATGAACATTTAAGTTTAGCATCTGCTTCTCAAGTATAATGTCTTTCTGAAAAAGTTGCTTTTTGTAGTATACAGCACTATCAAAAAGGATTATTTCAAGTCAACACTGGTTATTTGAAGTGCTTCTTGAAGTGCAGTACCACATGCCAATATTGTGTTCATCTATTGTATCTGAAGTGTGCTACAAACTTTGGAAATCACATTGCTAACCATACAAAGCATTTACTCTTCCTTCCTCCAAAACAAATAACTCAAGTAGCTTCTTTAATCATGTGTTTCTTCCTTAAGGAAGGAAAATTTTATATTTTTCTTGCCACTGCTGATACTTGCCATCTATAAAAAACATTGCCTGGCTTTCTACAAATTCCTTTCACAGGCTTCATTGCTCTTCTCTGGATAGACATGTTGCCCATTTCTGACAACAACAGATGCAGTGCTTTCAGCCTCTATAGAAAGTAATGGTCCCTGACATTTCTAGGGTGAAAGTCTCTCTATGCTTTTAGTGCTAATGAAAACAGACTTTTACTCTTCTTGAAAATCCTAAGCCAGAATGTAAATGGCTATATAGTAAACAGAACAGATTCTTTTTTAATCACAGAAAATAAAGAAACTCTCTTATTGTAAAGTTATAGAACTTTTGAAACAACCCAACATTTTCTATCTAGAGTTTGTTTTCTCTAGTACCTATTAGATAACGTCTATACTGAACATCTACCAATATTTGTACTTTATACATAAGGGAATTTGACAGCAGTTTGCATGACATCAGTGGCAAGTATTTAGAAATGAGGACAAACCTCAGCCAGATTGGCTGTAGAGATTCACAGAACCATTTTGAGTTAGGATGGTGTGTTCAGATGGCTTATACTAAATGAAAATCTCAGTTGCTTTGAATTAGTCCTATAGCAGTTCAGACGTAGATGGTCTACTTAGCAAAAGAGACGTGATAAATAAAACTTGTTTCTTTTCATAGGATCTAAGGATCCAGTGTAAAGAATTCTCTGTGGTCCAAAACAGGAAGAGAAACTTTAAAATATTTTAGAGGATAATTTGAAAGGCAGGGAGTTTTCATAATGGTTGTTTTCCTAACAATGGTAAATGTACAGGCTTAGCATCTGGGAAGTGATATTTTGGCAATAATTAGTACTGAACTACGATCTGTGGATATCATCTAATTCCTGTAATAACATATTTTCATTGTATAGAGCAGCCTCTTTTGAGTTCTTGCTTCAGGCCTGAAAATCTGTGATATTCTGTGTTTGACTACCATCATATTTACATCAGGCTGAAAGAGGTTGCTAAAAGAGTGCTGTTACTCGTGGTGTTAAAGCTTTAACAGCCCAACACACGTATCCATTCTGACACATCTGTGTGATGTATGCGCAACTGAGCGTGATGGGATTCCCCCACACTTGATGTTAACTGAGTACTTCACACTTTGCCAGACAGTGGCCTAAGTCCTTGAAAGTCATCGATGGTCAAAATTTCAAGCTGGGCATCAAGTCTTAAGTTTGTGGAGGTAGTAGATTTTTGCATGATGTACTCAGCATTATATGACTGGGCTTTTCCCCATTGTTGTCATCATTGCTGTGCTGGCTTTTGGAAAAAGTAGTTCTGCAGAGACCAGGCCTCAGGCACAAGAATCTCTTAATATAACAAAGAAATCAGGCCAATTTCAAGAAGTTTTTCAAATAAAATGTTTTAGGTTCCTTAGTTCTGTAAAATATTTTAATCTGGGCAAAGCAATCTGCAATGATTCTCAATGGGATTGGAAGACATAAAATGTAATTGAAACAGCCCCATGAAACATATTAATTTACAAAAACTGCATGATCCATCAGAAAGTTGTTCTGATGGAAAAAAATCTGTGCTGGTCTCTTTGAAACTTTACTTCAGGTAATATACAAAGTATTTCCATCCAGCTTTTGGCCTCTTAAGAAGCCACATATTGACGTCTTAAAGTCAGAATGTCACTGATATCAGGGCAACGGTTTGTACATCAGCAACTCTTCAGAAATGTGATTATACAGACATTAAAGAGGCATGTTCTGAACTGATTTCTTTTTAGTTGTGCTCTCCTGGGTGTTCCAAAACCACATGAGTTCATTAAATATTCTTAATTTGAAAGCTAGGAGTGAAACGCCTTATTTTATTTTTTTTTCACTTAAGTTTTCTTTCTTTTTTTTTCACTTAGCCTGTTTCCTTCTGTCCTCTGTGGGAACAAGAGTCTCTTGTAATCATCTCAAAACATTGAGTCCATGATTATCTAAGTCTCCTTGGCCAGTGGAATGACTCTTTTAAAATCTGTGTCTTTTAATGCCATGTCTGACGTTATTAGGAGACATTATAGAAGACCATAGTCCACATCAGTATGTGTAGAAAAAAATTGCCCTAGCTATTAAACCAGATGCTGAGCTTTTCTCCTGCCTTTATGTCCCTCACTCTCTTGACTGTAGAAATCAATTTTTTCTGGTAGCCATGTCAACAAAGTAAAGAGTTAATCTCAGCTGGGTAACTTCTTACACAGATGTGCACACACACAGAGTTTGCAGCAGAAGAAGAGCAGGAAAGTTACACAGAAGGAAAGCCATCAAACTCCTGAACACCGTCATTAATTCATAAGAATTTTGTCACCCACAGAAGTTTTGGTTTTGAACTGAGTTACAATGGCCGTTTCAGGTTTCAATATTTTTAGTCTTATCAGACTAAACTATGTAGCAGTTTACTGGTTTCCACTGACTTGGAAAGTTTACATTTGGGAGTTTTACACTGTACTTTTGTTTGTTTATTTGTTTTGGTGTTTTGTTTTTTTGTTTTTTTTTTTTTTTTTTAATATTCTGATAAAAATTTCACCAAGAAATTTCATGCTTCAGTTTTCTGTTTTCATCTGAGTACAGAACTGTTCAAAGTTAGCAACCATCAGCACAGCATAGTTACATCAGAGCTCACAGGGAACAGTGACTCAGAAAGTGTCAAGATCTTGCTCTAAAATGAACACTCAAAACTGACTTAAAGGTTAAAACGAGACAAGAACTTACCAGAAAAAATGGGATATATCTATAATAACACATACGTATTCCACAAATGGTCACATCACTTTGGTTCAGCCTGGATCAATAGAACTCATACCATCAATCCAAACAAATTTTATGTGAAAACACCATTTTCTCCAAACCAGACAAGATTTCTTTTGAATGAAATGATATTAAGTGGTCCCAGAGTACTAAACATTCAAGCATTTCAGTACTTTCAGGGGAAAAGAAAGACAATCAGGGTATTTCCTCTGGCAAAACCCTGCAAAATATAATGACTAGGAGTGAAAACAACTTAAGTGAAAGTAGAAAAACAGCAGTACTTTTATAACAATGAAGTAATTTATGGTACAGGTTACCAAGAGAAATATGAAAATTTTTAAGGAAGATTTTGCTCCTTTGCAGTCAAAATTTAGTATCAACCTCTGCAAGAGCCCTCACTCAAGCACAGGAATGCAGAAAGCATCCTGTGCTTGACTCAGGAACCAAAAGAGGAGTATCTAGTGCCATCTGAGATGCTCTAGGGGATGTGATCAGGTTTCCAGACACTGTGCAAGTGCAGGTCTGTCTTCAGAGCAATGTCACAGCTGCTTGTCCTGGATGTGTGTCTCATACCCTGTGGCACCTAAATTGGCTCTAGGTGTTTATGTGTGAGCAGCTTGTACAATAGGAAATGAAGCTGATCTGATAATAGTTGGCCTTTCTGCATTATTTCTTACCATATTCAGATGAAATTGGAAACCAGATTGCCTTTAATTTTTCTGTTGTGTAACATCAAACTTGTGAATCCATGAATGTAATCCAGTAACCTTATTTCTGGAAATTTGCAAGAAGGTGTATGAGCTTGCTTTCTCTGAAACATTCTTAATGGGTTTGTCTGTGTTTCCTCATAACAAAAGTAAATTTCAAAAGAACATGCATTATGAAAGTGTTTGAATTTAGCCTTAATTTTTGTGTTCCAGGACAGCTCAAAAATCCTTAACTCACTAGCTATCTGATGACATAACTGACTAAAGATCAAACAATGGACACATTATTGTCCTGTTGCATTTCTTATTGGATTTTTTATTCATTTTTGAGTAATGCTATTCATCCAAGAGAGCTCTGTGAAAATGTAAGTGTAAATGCTACACAATGTGAGCCAGGGATAAAGAGAGAAGCAGTAGATTCAAGGCTTTTGGGCTATAATGTGCTGCTTTCTAGATAATGGCCTCTCGGTGTTATAAAGAAAAGCAAACATATCATTAAGAAAGAGCTCCATAAAATCTGCCTGTCAAATATCTTAAGCTTCATTAGTTTAGATTAATGACTTACTTGATCTACATGACAATAGGTGAAGCAAATCTTTGTTTATTTATTGACAATTCAATGTAACTGTGACATGCATAAACAGGCTTCCTCCTGATTAGTTCCATGTTTTAAAGTAACTTTGTGTTATAAAACTTGTTAACTACAGTATCATTTTATTGAACTCTGCTCTGTGAATGATGTGATCTACATTGAAAGGCGTCAATATTGCAGCCATTCCTGGCAGGCATTGGAGCATTATGTACACAGATTGGAGTAGATATCTCATTGTACAAATCCACGGACCCAGAAAATGTCCAGTTATTGAGACTGCACTGAAAGGACAATGTTTTATTCATAGGATCTGTGATGCAAGGTCAGAGAATGAAACCTGAACTAAGTGTAAGGTTCAGATTAGTTTCACAGTTTTGCAGAAGACCTCCCTGAAAGTTAGTTCTCTGAAAGCACCAGTCCTTCCCCAAATTTCCATGGCAAGGGTTTCTAGCACACATAGCATTTGTATGAATAAGTTGTTGGGGAGTGATTTCCAGTGTGAAGCTCCTGTAAAGCTCTGCAAGAAAGAGAGAGAGTGGCAGAGAGTAAGTTATATAAGCCTTTTATAACAGAACAACTTTTCCAGAAAATGATTGTGCAGTAACGGTATAAGGACATTGAATTTTGTCAAGTGTTTTTATTTGTATGAAATAGTCTATATTTTGTTTCATTTACAGTTTGGAAGACATAGTACCGTTGACACCCAGTGGTTCTCCCTTATTCATGCTTCTGAAAGCACATAGCTGAAAGTGATTTTCTTTAGCAGTAGCTATTTTAGGCAGAACAGGTCATGTTGTCTCTTATTATGCCACTTTCATGCTTTCAATTTTAAAGATCTGTTTTCACTGACTTGTAAATTTGCCAACTTGTTTGGGCTGATATTTTATAGATTCAATGTTAACTTTGGGTTGCAACTCTTGGAAAAAGCCAACCAAAACATTTCAAATGAGCTGATGTAATGATCAAGGTCAAGGCAAAGAAGAAGTCAAAGAAGAGAGGAATGAGAAATAAAAAGGCTTTGCTCAACTTGCACATGGCTGGGTGAACACAAGTGTCCCGAGTCTCACTATTGTTCTGGTGGTGGCAAAAATGACAAAATAACAGCAAACTGTTATCTCAGGGTTCCACAGATAACCTGCAAGAACTACTTTGCTGCTATTGGATCTCTGCTAAAATCTCCGAAGTTCTTCTCCACCTCTGGTATTTTTGGTCACAGGAAAGAATTTCTTCTGTTTTCATCTTTTGAAAGCACTCAAGAGGTCACATGTAAAAACACACATGAGGAAAGCTAATAGGGCAAAAATATTAAAACAATTTTTCCTTCTAAATTGTGAAGGAAATGTCTTCAGTAAAATATGTGGTCCAACAGTTAATTAAATCATAAAAGGGGAATTCACTAAGGTGAGGCTTTTGGAGAAAAATACCCTCAAAATTAATTCCTTGTGTCAACATTTATTGCGGAGGAGGCCAGAGAGATTCCTACTCCAGAGCTACACTTTACCAGAACATAAGCCCACAGGACTGCTTCCATCAGGAATTCTTAAGCAATGGAAATAAACAACCGCTAAACTATTATCTGTGAATAATGGCCTGTCATTTAAATGGTTTGTGTTACCTGAAGAATGGAAAGTGGCAAATATCTCACCAAAATTTTGAAATATTTTCTAGATTAACTCAGACAACTACAAACCAATAAACTAAATTTATGTAAGGGCAGATCTGTAGGAATATTCCATTTCGCAGACTGAGTAATAAAAGAGAAAAACATGATATACTAGGAAAAAGCCAACCTAGCCTTTGCAAGGAGAAGTCATGACTCATGTATCAGTCATCTTCAGAGGAGCCACTGAGCATATGGTTCAGGTGAAAGTATAAGAAACAGATGGTAGGAGTGGGTAGCTGGTTTTCAGAAAGAAAGGAGCTCAGACATATTCTACATGTGAAAAATGTGCCATTCGATATATTCATAAGTGGGTATTACTTGAATGATAAGGAGAGAAAAATCTGAAAATGGTCCAGAATTATTTGAGATAATCTAAAGCTGATTGTGAGAAGTTGTCAAGGAGCTCAAACTTACAAGTAGATGATAAACAGTTAGACAAAATTATGTATTAAGAAGTGGAGTTTAAAGCCTAGGAAAAGAAATAACCTACAAGTATTAAAGGGTGGCCATCAGTATAATTACTACTATTCTGGAAAGAGATTTTGTAGCTGCAAACTGTTCTTCAAAACAACAGTTTAGAATTCAGCAGTGTCTATAAATATAACTAGAATCTGAAGAATAATTAGAAACATAATTAGGAGCATAACAGAATACATAATCATGTCCCAGTGTATATTAATCAGCTATTAATATTTCAATATTTCATTATTCTAAATTTAAGGACACTGGGGTCCTAGGAATTCCGGAGCAAAAGAAAAAGGTATAATAGAATTACCAAAGATTCAGACAAAGACAACAAAAATAAGCAGACATGGATTGTCTTTCACATAGCTAGAAAACAAATAAAAATTAAAAAAGAACTAAAAATAATTCGGAAAAATAGGTTACAGCATGAGTGATATTTGTAGAATGCAGATGATCAATAGCAAACAACTGACAGTGCAAGTAATACCACCAAATGGAATTGTCAGAGTGGACTTTGAAAGACACAAAAAATGTACTTCTCATGCACAAAAGGTGTGGTTTCTAAAACAAGGTTTAAAGGGGACCTCAGAAATTCAGGCCGGCTGGATCCACTGCTGGAACCACACATGATGAGCTGTAACAGAATAAGTCAGTCAGCTCTTGGTGGAGGCTGACTCACTCCACTCACTGCTCAAAGGAGAGTGAGTCTGGGCTCACCTTCAATGCCAACCCTTCTGCCTACATTTACATTCACATTCAACCGTCAGAAATGAGAAAATTGGAAAATTAAAGTTCTCTGTGCAACTCTTACTGAAAATTCCTTTTTGAATACATATTGTGACATTTATTACTATTTGTTATTATCGTTTTGCCCTTTTCATCTCCTGCAACACTCTCCAATTCCTGGCGGCCCTGGCAGAATATATTTTCACCAGTTGCAGTTGTCTGATGGCTGTCACCAGGAACTTCAAGAAAACAGGAGATCAAATGAAGTCAAAATCCTTTGAAGACAGCCTGCAGAACTCTCCCTTACCATACTTAGCTCATGTGCCCTGGATGTCTTGCAGGCAGATATCCACAAACTTCCTACCCTCGAACTGCATGGCATCAACCTTGTAATTGTAGCCAGCCATGGATGTTATGGGTGTTAGCTGGAGACATGTTTTCCACACTCTGCTCACTCTTTGGGATCTCTTCCTAAAGAGGGACTCAATTCCAGTCAGTTTGGTGGAATTCAAGCTCCCAACCAAGAGGACATACAGCCATAAAACATTAGAAAGTCACATCAGATTGGAGTTTTTACAGCTCATCCCTAATTTTTACTGTTGTACCAAGGAATCTGACTTAGGAAAGTACTATGAAGTTGCAATTTCAGCTAAAGGCAATAAGATTATGTAAGCTGCTATATGGTGTTAAATGCTGTGAGATGTCTGAGTTACCTGTGTCTGAAATTCTGCTTGCTAATCACTGGAAAGATTTGTTTTCCCATATGTGTTAACCATACTGGCTATTGCATAATGTTCATGCCACTCTTCAGCTTATAAAAGACTGGTGAAAATAATTAATATTTGTGTGTCACTCAGTTGTGGATATAATGAGTAAATATGTAAAGAAAAATGTATTCTTCTGTTTTTAAATCTATGCCTTAGCAACAGGTATGGCCAGATGTTGCAGAATCAAAGGGAAAAAAAACCCCCAGAATATTGACTAAATTATTCTTCAGGCTGTTTTGCATGTTGAATGAAGTAGGTTGTATGTGAGGAAATATTTTGTGATTGAAGACAACAGTAAAAGGCATATATAAAAATATAGAAAAATATATCCACACAGCCATAATGGCAATCCTAATTTTGACATTTCCTAGATATTGAGAATTTGCATTGAAAGTCTGCTTTTTAGATGTGTGATTCATGTGTAATTTAAACCATGAACTTCATATCAACACTGATTATTAAAAATTGTTTTGTATATATATGTATATCTCCATATGACACTTTATGTGTAACATTTTTATATGAATTGAAAATAAACTTATTCTCAGGCAGTTCTAGGAACATTCACATTTTATGGTTTAGCCTGTCCAGAGTAGTGCTAGATTTATGCATAATAATGTCGTCACATTCAAAGGAAATAGAGAGTTCAGTGGTGGATGGGTTATTGCAGATCAGTGAAAACAGAAAGATTGGTTTTCTCCTTCATATAAACTCTATATTTAGCAGAGTGTGACCATGCCATGACTCCTTGCAGAAAAAATGATAAAAGCAAGGCTGTACAACCAGACTACTTATCTTGAAAATAATTCACTTTCTATTATACCAAAGAGGTGACAATATTGTTGTCTAGGAATTTTTAATATTTCTAGACCATAATTCCATAACTGGTGTCATGGGCAGCAGAAGAGCATACTCTGTTTCTGAATAATGTTATTTGTAATTTAAAAAAAACCAAAAAAACCAAACAGGTACTAAAACAGTCACAATAGCTCAGAGGAGGACCACAAAATCTGCTTTTAATTCACCATTCTCCTCAAGAAATTGGCTTTCTTCCATGACATCATGAAAGATTCCTCGTTTCAGGAAGAGATTAGGACAGAGAAACTAAAAAAAGCTCTTCAGCTCCAGGATGTGGTGAGAAGAGGGGTCATCTGCTGCCTTTACTTTTTTCATGTGATGTTGCTCTGAAGGAAATTGTATTCTCAACACTTCATCAGTTTCTCAGGAAACATAAAAATTAAAATCTGTATTCTTCTGTCCTTCAGATGGCAGTCCTAGAGGAAAGTGGTTAATCTCTGTAGGACACTGTTAATAAGCTTGATGGAGCAGAGAACACGATCTTTTATGTATTGTATGTATTTTTTTCCCCTTAAAATAATAGCTGCAACCTTTTCTTTCTTTCTCTGGTCATCTTTTATGTGGTAGCTAGATGCTTTGTATCACAAATATCTGGAAGATAAATGTTTGAAGCATGAAACAATAATGTTTCATCCTCTATCCATGCTGAAGATCATACATCCAGGTTAATGTTAACATAATACTTTGTATGTAGAGTCAGGAAAACAATCAGAAGGAACTGCTTGCAGGTCAGGAACAGATATGTGGAATTTTCCTTGAAATTCGTGTATGGTGAAGGGCTTCAGCTATGCAGGCTGTGCACAGAGGTTTGGTCTCTGTATTCTTGCCCCTCCTGAATAGCACTGAGTATTGCCCAAACCTGATGTGCTGTGCTGTTTGCCTGTTAGCTGTCCTCTGAGGCAACATCTGAACCAAGTTACTGCACTGAGCTCTCGGTATTGCACTCAGTAGGTACCAGCACCAGCAGGAAGGCACAGAGTTGCCTATATGGCAGGGCACAGCATCTTTTTTCAGAAGAAAACAGTTTTCTCTAGCTCCAGCAGCTACAAATTTGCAGATCACAGAAGCAGTAAGGTTTATATCCCTTCCTAACTTAAAACAAATCCTGTTTAACTGAATTTAAAGCACACTTACTGCCAGTATAAGTGCATGATCCTTTTCAAATCCTACTAAATCACTGGTCTCAGTGATTTCTCTGGCAAGGAAAAAGCCAATGGAAGCACGGCGCAGATTGGGATGTCGATCGTGCCTGTGAAAGAATGGTCTCATGGACCAGGCAATAATGCATCAAAAGGTCCAGGTCCTCTCTGTCTGGTTTGGGAATGTTCCCATTCCAGGATGGCACATAGGAAGAGATTGAGATTTGGTTAGATGTCTAAAACTTTTTTGTTGAGTTATCTGTAGACAGGTATTTTACTCTACATGGCCCAATTCCAGAAAAATAAAACATTTTTCTTCAACTTGATGACCCCATATGACAAGACATCCATGATTATCCTTTCCTCTAAAGGGAAGACTGGAAGGCTCAACCATATACAGATATATGTGTGCAGGGGAAGTTTTGAAGGCCAGCTCTTCCTCTGTTTTAGTTAGCATGGCATCATTGACTTCAAGGAAACAATGAAAATTTACAGTAGCTAAGGGTTCAATATCTTGTGCTATATTGAAAAGAATATTTTCCCCCACAACTCAGGTGTGTTAGTCAGCTATCAAACTAGGAAAAAGGGAAGTCTTCCTCTTAAAGGGTGACTCTGAATCTAAACCTTGCTGTGCCAAACTTTTTTCCGATGAATCCTATTCCTGTCCCGTAATCAGATTTCAGGGAACCTATTCAGCTTTGTGGGATATAGCAGGCACCTAAAGCCGAGGACATTGATTTATCCCATAATGAAGTTTTTTGAGTGGAAATTATGTTAAATCATCTCTTTGGTCAAAGTACATAGAAATATGCATCAGCCAAAGAGACATCCAATCTCATAGCCTCTAATCACATGAATAATCATATTGAAACTTGCAGAGTTCTGTAAAATGGCCTGCTGGATAAAGACTATTATGTTTAATAAAATTTATACAAAGTATTTTTTTCCCTTGAGAAAAAACCAATAGAATACACCTAATTCATTTCAGTTTTAAATAAAAGAATGACTCAGAAGCCACAGACTGATTAGCAAACAGGAAATGGAGAAAGACCTCTGAGTTGTATCTTTGAGACAATATTCTACTGTAATATCAGTGAAAAATAATGGAAACAGACTTTAATATTAACCTGTCATTGCACTGTAAAAGGATGTAGACAGAACAGTAAGTAGTGTCAATGAAATTAATCTAATGACATTTTATTGTTGCCACAGACTAGAAATCCAGAAATTCAGCTGACAAAAGGAAAGTATTCTAGAATTTCTTACTAAATTATGCAGTTGGAACAATTTTATAGATTATATTACAGGGTAAAAATATATTCATTTGCAAATTTAAAAGCTCAATTTTCATAAGAGCTCTGTTTATCTTGGTTTTGTGATCCTGCCTTGCTGCAAGAATAAATTTCAGAAGTGCTCTCGTCAAACAGGATGCGCAATAGATTTCACTGTGTTGCTAAAACTCCCTGCCACTACAACACAGACATGTAGAGAAGTCTAAGTTAGGACTGAATCCAAAGCTTTTAAACCCTACATTAGCTTCAGTTTATCTTTATTGAAATACAGCATTTGTTTTATAAAACAACAATTAGCGGTCTAGTGTAATTTAAATTGCTGCCTCCAAATAAAATGCCAAAAGAAAAATGTATTGTTCCATTGAGATAGTGAATAAAAGCAATCTCAAAATAAGAACAAATGGAGGTATTATCCCATGAGAAAGAGCTTTCTGAATCGATCTATTATTTCGCAGCTTGAAATGTGCCACTATTGTACTTCCACTTGATTATGAGTCTTGTTATCACTTCCTCCAGTTGATCCAAATTGAGTGCTTCTGACATTTGCAAAGTTACTCCCATATTCCACTGCACAGCAGGGAAAACCTTGTTAATGAAGAAATAACAAGTAGAAGAAGTGAATAAATATTTAGCTGATGGTAAAGAGTTACATTTGCTGGTATTTAAATGCTGAAAATAATAATAAAAAACAACTCAAGCCACAGCTTGTACATGTCCTCTGAAAAGGGGTGCTAGTGGTGTTTTTCTCTGTGCCACAGGGCACTTTCATTTCCTGATTCTATTATACACTAAGTGGCCACCTGAACCTGCCAATGAACTTGTTCTATTGTGTTTTTCTATTTTTAATCCAAAAGGAGTAAACACATTTCTCATCAGATGTGTCACACACTGCTCTACATTGGTGAGATTTATGAAGGTGTCACTGAGTTATTACAGAGCCATTCATTTATAAATAGGTGTCCATTCTTCAGGAAATCATAAAGGATAGGAGTATTGCCACCATTTCATAGAATCTGTATTGTAAGAAGGATGCCCATTAGTGATTTTTTTTGACTGCACTACACAGGTGTAATTTGTTTTTTATCCCTCCCCCATTACTTCAAGGCTTTTTCTCTACTTTGTGATTATATTCAACCAGATTCCTGCACTGGATGGTCAACAGTAGTAGAGCAAGGAACATAACAACTATTTCAATAGTCATTTTTACATAAAAAGCACTTATAAAATTTTCTCTTTAACCAGGCAGGCTTGCAGACCCTGAGTCAGCTCTCCTGTTCTGTATAATTTTTTTTAATGGTCTTCAGAAGTTGATGTAGAGGTACACTTAGCAGATGCTCTTCTTAAAACACCTACTACGGTTGCCCAGGAGTGGATATGAATGTTGCTGTAGCCACATGACAATGACATCTCTTAAAATCTCCTGTCAGATTTCTTACTTGTGAAGAATGTTTAATGTATCATTAGTGGCATTTTAAATTAACTTGAGAGAAAAACTTCTTTTGCCAGTCATAGGGAAAACTTGCCTGATAGGACAGTTGCTCCAGAGGCATGAGAATCAAAGGCAAATTATAGAGAAAAATATAGACATATTGAAGGGTTCTGGGGAAAAAAAAAAAAAAAAAAAAAAAGAGAGAGAGAGAGAAAGAAAACCCCAAAGTATCAGCATCTTCTAAATTTACAGTTCTTTAAAATTTCATATGCGATATTATGGCAATGTAATTAGGTCACATTAAAAAAGACTGGAGCATATTTTCTGGCTTATTAATCTTTCTTTAATGTTCATTTGGCACATGACACATCCTGTCAGATTTTTCATTATTCTAATATTTCAAATATTATTTCAACAATCACCAGAATCCAAACCCAGAAGAAAAATGTTTACTTAGTATGTTCAATGTCACTAGTTTTGAGTATGTCACCTGACTATATAAGCTAAAATGAAGAGTCACTTTCCACACTGTAGGTTTTTTTATGGTTTGCTGGGTTTGTGTTTTTATTTTTTTGGTTGTTTTAGGGTTTTTTGATTGTTCGTGTGTGTGCATGTGCTTCATTTGCTATGAATGAGTCAGGGAAAACACAGAAAAAACCTAAAACCCCTTACCTTTGCAGATGTCATCTAATTTCCTTTTAAAAATAGAATAGTGGGATGGTTTGAAGGCTTTGAACTCTTCAAATTTGATTTTCATTTAATATAGAGGGATAACAATGATATCTTTGTTATTCTCTTCTACGTCCTCAGCAGAGTTATGATTTTGTTCTGACAGCAGGAGCTTTGTTCCACTTTTGAAGTCCTCTTTCACGCATATAGAACATTGTGTTAGAAAAACAAATGCCTTCTCTCTGGCACCAACTTTAACAGCCAAGAAATAACATGAAAAATCCATGTACAGACTCCAAACAGCAAATGGGATTGATTGACATATGTTTAAAATAGATCCCTTTCTGCACTTTAACTGATTTCCATGCCCAATCTTTGGAGCCTAGGAAGCACCCAGGTGTGTAAAGTCTGCCTGGGCTCCAAAATGAAGCTTGTGTCTGCATGTATGGTGTGTTAGACAAGAACTTTCTACTCACCTTTGCAAGGGACTACCCTTAGATACAGAAGAATTCTTGCTTCTTATGCTGAGATAAGTTTACAAACCACTGCAAAAATATGTGTTGGCAAATATATTTCAAAACCATAAAAATGCTCTGTCGATCTTCTCTAAATACATGGGGGGTACAGAGGTTCCACAGACTGATAGCACAACTATTAGCACAAAAACCTAAAGCAGACAAATACATTTCATGAAAGGCAAAAGGGGAATTTTTTAATGATTCATCCACTCTACATCATGAAGTCATGCTCCTCTCACATCTTCCCACTGCTGCCATTCATGGCAGAAGGTGTAGGTCTCTTTTCCTCTGCTGCAGTGCTGTGTCCTTGTGTCACCAGTTGTCTGCTTCTCTCCATCTCCACATTTAGGCATATATACACATTTTTATACTCGTTTTCGTGAATTTTTATTTGCTCTGATCACTAATAAAGTGGTTCCCCAGATTTATGCATGAAAATATTAGCTTTTCTTTGCTTGTGTCCCTCTTCAAATACCCATCTCCATCTCTATCTACCAGAGCTGTTATTCATCCACTAAAAAAACAAATCAGACAATTCCAATGGAAATGTGCAGTCGCATTTCAGTTGTTGGTCAGGATCAAAGAGAGAAATCCTACTACATTTGTCTCTCTTTTTCTGTCTTTTTTACTCTGCTTTGAAGACAAGAAGGCAAAGCTCCAATAAGTACACTAGAGAAAAAGAACCCAAACAAACCCACAAAGATTCCTAAGCCTCACTGTATTAAAAAAGTAAGTCAGCAGTACCTTTAGCTTGAATCCAGCTCTGCTTAATTTTTTCATGTTGTAGCAGGGAACAGGTTTTAATAATGCCTAGATCTACTACTTGCTTTTCTAGCTGAACATGTACCAAGCTCCTTGGGGCAAAGACAAGTTTCTTGTTCCGTATAGATCTGCTCAATAAGTAAATAATAAATGGTTTGACTCAGGGGCATTAGCGGCAATCAATTTTACTCTATTTTTAACGTGATATCAGCTGTGTTGTGATACTGAGTTAGATATGGGCAAATATCAGTCTCCTATTAGTAATATCTGATAGATTAGACATTGCTCAAAACACATCTATGGAAAAGCAGACCTAGTTTTGGGATTTTTTTTGTGTAGAGTGTATGGCACATCTGAATCTTGGTCTGTTGGATAGTTCAGTAACTGACACCTGAGGTACCACCCCCTGCAAAGGATGTTACTTTCACTCATTATTATTTCTTCTCTCACCTATACCTAGCACTGGTTTGTAAGGGGATGGTGATAAGATATTTTGCATTTGAATTTTCTCTCTTGACCTTTAAACTTCTTAGAAAAACAAATTACTTCCTTTTCTTTTATGGAATAACACCTTTCTAACTGACACAAACTCCCTGGGGGGAGCAGGACAAGCTGATAGCAGCCCAGGCCAGTTTTCATCATGTGGTGCTGAGCCCTGAATAGAGTATTTTTAGTTATTATAGCAGCATACAAAACCAGTGACCTGAGTACAATAGCTGTGACCCATAGATTGCAGTGTCAAGGAATTTTTCCAGGATACAGTGAGTAACTAGCAGTGTCTTATTTTCTATGCCTGTGTACAGACAAAACCTTGTGGGTGTGACTTAATAGAACCAGGCCATAGCTTGGAGAATTAATCCAGATAATTAGAGAGCATGGTGTCACATTCTTCTGGGCAGAGAGAAAAACTATACTTTAAAGGATAGGATACACATACCAAAGTGATGCAGATAATTTAGGCAATGTCTACCCATCTTTTAAACTCATGTCCACAGGGTTTAAGGAGGCATACAATAAGGAAGCATGATGTGTTGGAAATGATGGTCTTGTAATTTTTTGATCATTGTCTGACCTAAAAAAGACATTGACCTGCAGAACAGAAGCATAAGTGTCAGTATTGATGGTCCAATATCGCTGGCAGCAGATGATCTACTTATATCTCCATAGTGATGGTGTTGGAGGAATCACATAAGGAGGATTGCAGACCATCTGACTGCTTGTCTTTTTACTTTGCTTTTGCAGTCCCAGACATTTCCATTAAAACTGACATTCAATTGAATAAACAGAGGGCTTTAAATCTGATGTTTGTCACACAAAGAAAGAACCTCGTTTTCTGTTGTTGTTGTTTTTTTGGTTTTTTTCCTCCTTACAGACTTTTGCAACTGCAGTGAGGCAGAGACAGAAATGCAGAGTTTACAAACTAACTGCAGGTTGTGTCCATATGTCTAAAAGGAGAGAATGCATATTTTGTGTTGCAACGTGGCCCCAGAGGATACTGCATAATCATCTCAGACTTTGTGTATGACTCACACAGTGTTTATGGGCATCTGAACTATGTACATTTTTATTTATTGAAGAAGTTAACCATACATCCTACTGGAAAAAAGTCTAATATGAGAAACTTGGACTTGAAGAGCATTGGGACTGAGTCTGAGCAGACAGCTGACAAGATAATCGAGTGTTTGGTCGCTTAAGTCATCCAAAATTCAGGTGCCTAGAGCTCAATAGAAAGTTATGTTCTGCAGAAATAATATACTGTAAATAAACCAAGGTAGAATGAATTATTTAATTTCTTTCTGATATTTAGCAGCACATTGAGCATCAAATTTAGTGGAAGAGCACTTACTCAATCTTGGAAAAAAACTTATTCTTTAGCTCAGCTATGAGACCAGCTGTATCTGAACTTATATGTAGGATGCCATGGACCATTTGAACCCTTTTTTTCTCCTCATGATTTGAGGGGCCCGTGGGGAAGAGGGGTTGATGATATGATACTGCCATCTGCTGACCACTGCCAGAAAATTTAACCTGGAGGAGGAAACCCCAAATCCCAACAAGTCTAGGATTTAACTTGTAAGTGGATGAGGAAGGGGGGAGAGAAGAGGGACAGGCAGCTGCCAGGGCAGAGGCACATCGACAGAGGCCTCTCTCTCCCAGCCCCGAGCTTGGGCTGCCTCTCCTGGCCCACAGCTCCTTACAGTGGTGCTGTGCAGGGTTGGCTTTAAATTTAATTATCAGGAGAGCTCATTCATTCACTCACTAAGAGAACCTGAATATTCAGAGCATAGGGTTCCTTTTTTTCTTTTTTTTTTTTTTTTTTTCTTTTCCTTTAAGAGAGGCTTAAATACAGTTTCCATGGCAGTTAATCCAACTTTGACCCAAATTAAATTTCAACGTCTAAAAATTCATTCAGCCAGAGAAGGACAATGCTTAGCCCTATCTGAACGAGGCACAGAGCTGTGTGAGAACATTTTTCCTCCCCTGCTTTGCTCTGTGTGGCAGGAACCTCTATAATTGTGAAGTCAGTTGGTTCTGCTGAAACCCTCTCCTGGGTGCCGGAAGCTGCCCAGCAACTTTCCCAGGGATCCTGTTTCTCCACATGGTCCACTCAGCACATAAGGATCTGGTGGCATATTGCAGCCTCACAAGGCAGGGCTAGGAAAGGCAACCATTCAAAAATATCTTATTTCTGTCTCAAAATGAAGATTAATCCATTTTGTGTCCTTCTGAGGAAATAATATTCTCATTGATGCTCACACTCATAAAACACTATTTTATGAAACTATCAGTACAAAACAAGTAATTTAGGTATTATAGCAGTATTTTAGATGATACCTACTATCAAAGATAGTATCAAAGACTCTCTCACCATAATGGTGCAGAAGCACAATAGAGCTTTTATAATATAAAAGAACTTTCCCTACCTGTTTTCATGCTGATGGGGACACAGTCCTTGTTTCAGTCCTGCCCATACTGGCAAATTACTTTTAATGTACTATATATTTCAGTGATATCTAGTTAAGATTTCATTATGACATTTCAGTATAAAATATAATGTACATTTCTACAATGTTTTCCTAAAACATTACTGTGGGTGAGATTTTTCACATTAACCACAATTGCAGAAATGACTGATGTTTAAATCTGAAGGCAATTTTAGTCATTATTAAACTTCATTATAAAATAAAGTACGTGGGTGGAATTGTGGTTTGATGCTTTTGTAATTTGCTCTACCTTTTCAATGTACTTTTCAGTTACATTAACTGAATCATTTCGTCTTATAGATGCACAGATGAAGGAGAAGAACAAAAACATGCCCATTAACTGAAGCAGTGCAAATGTGCATAGTTAATGGAAACCATTTTGACATTTTGTATTTGATTCCATGGTGTGTCTACTCAAACAATTTCAATGGCATATTAGAACAAAATGCTACATTGTGCTCTTCACTAAGAATGCAAGTAATAGACTTCAAAAATTACCTTTCGACTGAAAGTATTATCTGTTGGAAATGAAATGTTTTACATTATGAAAGGCTAATAGCAGTAAGGGGGAGCAATGGGCTGCAATGAGAATTGAGGCAGAGAGGGTTTTTTGACCCTGTGTTTCCCAAATGCTTGTGGTTTTTTTCAAGTTATGTCAGAATTGCTTTGGCAGTGACATAAACTCATCTGTTTAATGGCAATTATTTCACCATGTTACAATTAAAAGCTTCTTATGCAAGATAATTTTAAATATTGTGGTAGTATTTTTTTCTATCGCAGATGAGATAAGTCATTGCTTTTACAAAACCAGTTGGTTTTTTTCCCATGATTGAATCAATTCAAAGACCAGATGCTGTCTGAAACATTTTTTCATTCTGATGCTTTAGGAAGGTTTTGCCTCTTCAACAAATTCTATGTTTCACCACAGGATAATTTATCTGTTGGCAAGCATTCATAATTATACAATATGTATTTAATCCTGATTGATGAAAGTATTTTTAATTTCTTGTCATTTTCAAGCCAGGTAAAATGACTGTATCTTAAATTTCACATTTGAAGCTTCATAGAGCTACCATTCTTCTGATTGCCTCAAAAATATTGCCTTATAACCACTTCTCTGAGGCAATACAGCCACTGAACAGCTGAACTGCAGCTCTGGAATGCAACTAGAAAAACAAAAACCTCTGCATATACATTTCAGGTAAGTGCTGGTTTTGGCTTTTCAGTGAAATGTTTGGCTATAGATTTTTGCCTCATTCAGATGCACAATTGAGTGTTTGGCTGATGGATAGACTGCAAGCCCCTATAAGCAAATTCAGTTTTACAAGAGCTTAGGCTATGCTTGCCTTCCTTCTGTCCTCCTGCCTGCTTTTCTGTGTCAGGTTTTCTTTCCAGGTGATGTCTGGAATTCTACAGCTGGCATCAAAAACTTGTTATAATTTCTAGTTGTTATCCTTGATTCACTCCAGGGAAGGAAGTTGTCACTTTTTGGCTTCACTTGATTGCTCTACCATATACGTACCATTTCTGGTGACTATTGCAATTTTTCACAAGAATGAGATATCAGAATTTCAGTACTTGTTATGCATTTCAAAAGAGAATAACACCTCATTCCCTTTAGCTTCCAAGTCTTCTCTAGTGCACTGTTCCCCAGTCTTTGCTCTGTAAGTCACTTCCATTGGACAGACATTTAAAAAGTGAAAATACTGTAAATTAAAACAAACAAAAAATAAATCCCACTTCTGTAAGCATTGACTTCCATGTAATAAAGAAAATAAGTTGAATGGGGTAAAACAGAGCCAAGAGAAAAATATTTAACATTTAGGGCTAGCTCTTACCACATCAGTATCAGCTGAAAGGTATAGGTAGGAGCCAGCCACAGATTCCTATCAGTTCTTGCCTGCAGGCAGAGAGACATTCCTTACTAATTAATTTTTTTATCATAGTATACATATAATACTCCTTATCCTTGCATAATGGTAAGTGTTTCTACTATGAAATATTTGTAAATGGAAGGGTGAAATTAATATATGTTTAAAAAGGGGCCTGTTTCTTCTTATAAAGCTAAGCATGTCATCTACCCTCTTCTGCCCCATTACCATCAGGATTGGGATGAAAGATAGTATGTTAATTTTTTTTTTGCTAAATGCTTAAACTATCCCTTAGCTGCAAAAGGAGAAAAAAATATCTGCTTCGCTTCTTACAGATAAATCTCATTAATTGAAGATCTAGTTCTTTGATTTTACTGGATGCTTACTTCTTTTATACCATTTAAGGCACTGCAGAAAAGAAAGCCAGGAAGCAAAACATCACATATTTAAAAGGTTGAGGCAGTGCATCAGTGCTATTGGTGTTTTATAGCTTTTTTTCTCTCTATTTGTGCATGAGTAGGCTACTGGAAATATTACAAATGTTGCATCTTACAGTCTTAGGTAACATGATTATAAAAAGATTTGAAAATAGAAGAGTTCCTAGGCAGTGCATCTGCACAGAGTGAATCATCTCAGAGACTGATTCACCATGATGCCACTCATGTCATACGCCACTGAAATTCTACTGGCATAACACTGGACTATCAAACAGGAAAATTAGGTCCTCAAACTAGGAGGACCTAATTTTTATAGGAGCTGAGCTGCTTTGTTGTGTTACTCTTCTACCCAGAGTACAAAATATGTATGAACAAGGCAGTTTCTGTTGAGTCACTGTACTGAAAACATTTTCCTAACTCCAGCCAGCATAAAGATTTGTTTCCTGGATAAAGGTGAAACCTGGGCTCAGAACACAGGTGGACATGTGGGAAAAAGACTATAGGCAAATTTTATTTAAGGGAGAGAGGAAATCTGCATTTTTATTATTATTGAAGCTAATAGCAGAGTCAAATTCAAGCAAAATTATCAGAAATTTATGATAATACAAGAAAAAAGTTAATTTCACATTAATCTGCTAGGGATAACTCTAACACAAGCCTCAGACAGAAAGTTGTAAAGAAGTCGTAATACACCAGAAAATATGGTCAGTAAATACATGTTGAGTGCAGAACCCTTCTTCCATTATCTTAGTATGAATCAGCTTTAATACAAATACACCTGCCATGGGAACTCGATTTTCCAATCAACCTCTCTACCAATTATATCTAAACTTCAACTCAATTTTTTCTTACACCAGCCCTCACCTGAAATTGTGCTCAGACTTCAGGGATTAAGTATTTTTTACAAATTCTGTTCTTGTCAATGGCTAGATTTCGCCTTTTCTTTCACCAAAATTAAAAACTTTAAATATTTTTTATGAAGTATTCTAAAAATATTGACTGAAACTCCTCCACATGTCCATTAGATTTTTGCAATTTTCACTCTAGTGTTTTTTGGGGTTTTTTTTTGTTTGTTTGTTTGTGGGGTTTTTTGTTTTGTTTTGTTTGGGCTTGGTTTTAGTTTTTGGGTGGGTTTTTTTTTTGTCTTTTTTACTTTCACTTGTTGCTTTTTAGTTCAGGATCGGCCTTTGTTTTCTTAATCTTTGACTTTTGAAAAGACGGGTTGCAGAATGTGGCCTTGATATATCAATTGATCCAAAAGGCAGCCTAGGGAAAGAAGCATAACATCAGAGCTATAATGCCATTTGACTTTATGACTAAGTTCCTGGTAGACAATGAACATTTTTATTATGTAACCAAGCACAGCTCATTTTCTAGCCATCTACTTGTTACATCTATTTAGATATAAGCCCTGCTAAACAAGGCTGAAAGGCTGAAATTCAGGTGGGTTGTGTGCTATGGGAAGCACCAAAAGTGAAACTGATCAGGAAATCATGTTTTAGGCTTATCTGTCCTAATCTGAAAATACTTCCTGAGTGAAAATTTTCAGGCGACTTAGAGAAATCTCTGGTTTCTAAAACAAGAGTATTCTAGATATAGAGCTATTCAGTGTAAGGCAGAACTTATGGCCTGGTTTCAAGGGGAATTTAAATGCAAGAGAAACATTAGGCACCCCTGAGATCAGGCAGTAGCTTACTGAGGATTTTTTTCAGATCATAATTTTGAGCTGAGGCATTCTTTACTGGATACAGACTTATATCAGTAGTATTCTACATAAATGTAAAAGATTCTGCAGCCAATTCTTTACAATCCTTTAGTACTAACAGCACATAAGGTTTCTGAAAGACATATACATGTACATATTTATAAGAAATATCCATACAAAGGTTATATGTTCAGAAAACATGTATGCAGGGACATGTTTTAGTGGTGAACATGGCAGTTGAACTGGATGATCTTAGAAATCTTTTCCAACTTCATCAGGTCCATGATTCTATGATCCTATATGCTATTAAGCTTCACTGGACTAGTTAGAGAACTATAAGAAGCTGTATTTTATAGATACAAAGAAGAAGATGTTAAAAATTAGGAAAAAAGTGTGAAATATTGCTCCTTGAGGTCAGACATAACTCTACACCTCCTAAATTTAAGAGTTCCTTCATTAAATGAACAAAGATTTTAAGTCTTAATTCAGCTTTCTGTGTTTATGAAATAGACTGCTGTAGCGTTTCCAATAACTTTTTCTGGTTTTATTCCAAAACAGAATTTATAAAACATTTATAAACCAAACACACAGAAATTCAAAAAAGAAATTCACAATTGTGCACTTATGCTGTTACTAGCTTAATGCTATGCTGCCATTAATTTTTTAAAGAAAAAAGTGAAACATCAAGCATTTTGGAAAAAATATTAAGTTAAATATTTGCTCCTAAAATTCTTCTATAGACAAATATAAATTATTTTATAAATGAATAATATTTTGGTTTTCTACTTTTGTATATGTAACATGCCTTCATTTTCATGGCATTTTCATGAGGTAATTTCTAACAAAGCTGTTCCATTTTGATGATTCAAATTGGCATTTGAAAATGTCTGGAGTGAGCTTCAGAGTACAAACTATCCAAAGACTACTCAAAATTTATCAAGTCTCCACTCCATAGTAAAGATTAACCATAAAGAGATCCAGTTTTCAGGGCTGTCTGAGTAGAGGTGACACTATGCATTGCTTTACTGGCACAGTCCTGCTAGTGAGTCAGAGCTTTCATCACCAGAAAAAGGAGAGCAGACGTTTCTTTCACTCTGCCTTTCAAGCTCTCTGTTTGTTGCTTTGCCTGTTAAAGACTCAGTTTCAAGCTCCAACAGAGATTTCTCATTAGCCAGTGCATTAGAACACCACAATGGTGTAACTTCCATATCATTAAATCTTTGATGCATCTGTAAAGACTGCTGGCACCACCTGTCATAGCTGTGAAGAAGATATTCGTCCACAGGAGATTTGAATAGCGCTGTGAATTTCTACCATACAGGTCCTTTTACAGCCATCACTTTTGGCTGCCATCAAAGATAGGTCAAATGGAGATCTGGATGTGAAACCTCTTGGCCTGGAAACTACATTTACTGGAAACTCAAATCCAGGTTAAACTATAGCCTTGTGCATCAAAATACCCAAGTGTGTTTGTGCTCACTGCACATCCAAGGGAAATGTCTTCTAATTTAAAGTACTGAACTAGCAGTTGGGTTGACTGGGATTTATTCCAAGACTTTTTTGTCCTGACGTAGATCTTCAATAGCAAGCAGCAAGTTACTCGCTTCTTTTCTATGTATTTTTCACTTTTGTTTTTGAAGTGCACAAATTAGATTAACTAGTTAATCAATACGTTTTGCATATTTGCAACATCTAAATTAGGAGCAAATTCACCTACCTTTTTTCTTGCTGTTGAATTTCTGAACTCATAGAAAAGCAGTATTTTGTTTCTAATATTAAGTTGTGTGTGTTGATTTGATACTGATATTTAGATAGCCTCAGAGGCAGCATAATAAAAGTGCAAGTTATTAATATCTTTTGCACTAGACTAGCAGACTATTTTCAGAATATGAAAGATCAGAGAACATGGAAAAAACCTGTATAATAACTAAAATTTACAGGATGTTCACCTTCATCTGGTCTTACCTGGAAAAATCCTGTGGTTTGAAAAATCATATTGGTTGCAAACTGGATAATCCATTAGTTGCAAGTGGAACTAGAGCTAATGAAATGTATTCCTGAAATAAAGGGAGAAATCCACTACTTTCAGCATTTGAAAAAACACTGTTGACCTTACTCTGACACATACTATAGGACAACATAAACCAAACAAAGGTATAATAACCTTTAAGAAAAGCAAGATGGCTCAAGAAAGGGGTTACCGTGAAAAAAAAAATCTATCTCAGTCTGGGCCCATGTCCTGCTAGGGGCCACCTTTGTACAATCCCGAATCCCGAGGGGAACACAGAAGCTTTATGGTTTCCACTTTGTGGACACAAGATTTTAATAAATTAGGACCATGTATTTACATGTACTGTATCATAGTGTGGAGCTGAATTGTGAAGACACTAAACACCCCTATCATTATTTCAGTACCATGTTTGCACTTTACCCAGTGACTTATGCACCCAAATTTTTACTGACTTTGTACCCACAAAATAAACAACAGACATTTGGAAACAAAAATGTTCCTTCATACAGAAGGGTTTCTACATACAGAAGAGTATTTCCCTCATCCTTCCCCAGGGGTGCATCTGCCTACATTGGCACAGAATTGATTCTTGTTCACAGAGAATCGATTGTGAACCATTTGTACTTTTCCCATATGCCCCAAATATCACATCTTTAAGGATGAATCTGCTGTAGATTTAGGATATTGTTGAGCAGTTTATTACAGTTTTTAGACTAGCACTACTCTGTGTCGACTCATATCTGGAGGAGATAGAGGAGCACCATATTAAGGGTGCTGTTCTGCTTCTCTTTCCTAATCTGCCACAGAGTTCATTTGGATATGCCTGTGTGACACTGCCAGGAAAACATTATCTCCATGAACAAGGACTAAATCCATCAAGGTGCTTAGACACCTCACTACCAGCCAGTCTAAACTTAGATTGTTGGAAGTCCAGAGGTACCAATATTTCCGGCTATAAAATCCACTACATTTCTGTCACTCACTGCTGTGCTTATCATGCTGATGACAGAAAAGGTGTCTTTACATTTGAAGAACACACAGCAGGAGGAAACGTCCAATATACATTCCTCTAATCTCTCCTTTCACTGTTTTGCTACTCTTAATGCATAAAGTTTCTCAGAAACCGAACTCTCAACCAGATTTTTCCAATACATCTCTTCCTTTCCTATCCCTAATTAAGCAGCATGGCTTCGTATATAAAAAATACTAATCATCAAAGCATTACAATTAGAATTAATAACATGGATTATTAAAATGTCAGAACTTATCAATGTTATAATGTTGAATGCTCAGTTACCTGTTGGAAATCAAGCACATATGAAAAAGCGAAAATTACAATAAATGATTTTTTTATTTTTCATTTGGTGTGGGAAAAGCTTTCTTTAAAAGTAGAAGTAGAAGCTTTCTTTAAAGAAAATATTGGTAGGAGACAGAAATAGGCTTTGTAAAATATTATCACAATGTCAAGCTCCATTTAAACCGAAGAGAACTCAGTTCCTGGGAAACAGCACTGACTACCTTTACAAGAGTTTGATCCTTGAGATCAGTGATCAAAGCTTTGCTCAGCTCACACTCTACTTTTCTGTTTGAACTAAATACCATCAGTGTACCCAAGTGTCTTCTCTCTTTTATCATGTAAATGTTGCTATAGGTTGTATTATGGCCCTCAGAGTCGGACCTCTTATTTATGAAGCCAGTGACAGTTCTTCGATTGATTTATAAATATTTTTGATTGGCTTTCTAGGAAACATCCTGATAGGCAAAGGAGATACAGTTTTAAATGAACCTACAGAAAAGTCCCTCTTATGGCATACATTATCAATAGAACATGGATAGTCTCCCTGCCTATCCTGTCCTGTTCTTCACACGTCCCTGTAGTTAAAACCCATTAGTTTTTCCATTCCCAATACTGTTCAGCAGGAGAATGCTTTCACTTACCCATTTTGTGTGCCGCTACAGCTGCCTTGACAGATGCTCTGACTAACTACAGGCCCCAGATAATTATTTAAAAATTTTTAGGATGATTTATCAAGGAAGGAGGTCCTTGATAAATCTTAACATTTGTTATAAATTTTCCCTTGTAAGTTTCTATTCCTTTCCAATAGTAAATAAATTATGACAGTGGGTTATTTGGGCATTTTAACAATGGCCAGGATTTCTTGGCCTAGATGGGCAGAATTATCCTGTTGCATCATGGTCTGTGACCTGCAGCATCCTATTCCTATGACAGATAACAGCAAGTCACGTGAGAGCACACAGCTCCAAGGGAAATCTCCTCGTATGCTTCTTTGGAATTGTAGCTGAAACTGTATGAGGCTTGTACTGAGCTAAGTGGATTTATAGTAATATTTTCTACAGAGTGGAGGTGGGACTGGAAGAAAGAGCGCATCTCTGAAAGGTTACACAGGTTACAGAGGTTGTGTGGGCCGGCTCAGCTGTTCTCAGACTACTGAGGAAAAGGTTCATCTCTTTCCCACCTCTCCCCTTTGGCAATTGGAGAAAGAGCATAAAATTTGAGTTTTGGATCAGATTTTAATAGGTTTTTTTATACTTATGTCCTAGTTTTTAGTATAAAAATCCATTTGCATGGTGGTGTTGGTCCGTTTCATTTTTCCACTTACTTTGAATGTCTCCACCCCACACAAGGCGCACTGGAGAAAAACCCTCTGTGAATGACATCTAAACATCAGGTTTCCTGAGAGGTTTGCCTGTAAGTATAACAAGTTTTTTTATTTTGGCTGGAATAATTGGATGAGTCCCCAGAAAGAAGAAGAATGAACTCTCAAACTCCTACTAGATCTTCCTGAAAATGTTAGTTTCTGTACCAGACTGAAAGAAAATGCTTTCCTCCTAAAAATATTAATATTCAAAAAAATGTTACTACCTATATGGACTGCATATCTGCACATGTAAATGTTACTTTTTCCCTCCCAAAAGGTCATACTGCATGGATTGTCCTTTTGTACTTCCTCAAGAAATCAGAATTGATCTGTTAGCTTTAGAGAAACTTTGGGAGGTACTGGATGAGTGGTGAATACATAGTCAAGAATCCACAGCAGCATTTGCAAATAATTTTTTTAACCACCCTATAACAACTTTAAAAACATCTGCAAACCTAAAGTTGATACTATTGCTGTGTCTCAGGAAGGAGGCAGAAGGAAATGCGTGCTATGTGCCCCACCAGGGCAGTTTTCTTTAGCTAAATTTCCTCAAGGTTCCTAGGAGCACTGTCTGCAGAGAAACCCTAAAGTCACTTCCATCTCACTCTGTGGGAAAACTGTCCTCTTCTAGAAGTTGGTAACTGGTTTAGTCATGTGTAGGTGGGAGAGTTGCTTCGGTTAACATCTGCAAAGCCTAACTAGACAGGTTTACAGGCACCCACCTTTCTGTGTTCTGTTTGTCAGGGGCCCACCCCCAGTGACTCTGAGAAGGGCGTAAATCCCCTCTGGTGGAGCAGACCTATCACCCTCCATATTTCCCCCTCCAATATCACCAGGTGCTAAGGCTTTACCCAAGCTGCAACTTTAATGAAAAGGTGTCTCTAAAATGCAGAGCTAAAGGGCCAACACAGATCCCAAGTGAATTTATTTAACATTAATGCATGTTTTTCTCTTTTCAACTCTCTGAAAAGTCTCATGCTTCCCTTTTCACAAAATAAGCTAGTAAGCTTCCTGTACTATTTATTTTTTTAATATGGTCTAAATTTCCTTGTTAGTTCCTTGAAGTAGTCCCCTTTTTTGCTGAGAGCTGTTTTTCCCCAATGGAAGTGAAAAAAAAAGCTGGGGTTGAAGGTAATTTTGATATTTTGGAGGACTTCCCATGTCTCCCACACAGTGAATCAGTACATTTTGAGATGGTTCATGGTGACAGTGGACCCTCAGACGTGGGAATGTTCTCCACAGCCAAGACTCAAGAGGGAGGGAAGTTCTGTGCAGGGATCATACACTGCACCAGGCTGGCAGCCAGCAGCTCCAGGACTTCTGTTTCTGTGGGGTCTTCCCAGGGGCAAAGGGAAGAGATGACTGGCACAAAGGGTGAGACATGTCTGCATACAGGCTACAGAGCAGCCAGGTTGAACAGCGACAAATCTTGGTGTGGTACTAAGTGATGGGGTTAAGGACAGGAACATTATGGGCCATATGGCAGTCATTTTTGATTGATAATAGCTGTTTATACATTTCGTGTTTTCTCTCTGGAGACATGATGGGACAACAGGTCCCAAAGGAACAGAAATTTAGATTTCTGCCTCATCATTCAGTCTGCCTTTATTAAGAATGCGGTCTTATTCATCAAAAGTATACAAAATACCAGAGATGAAATGAGTAAATTGGCTAAGTCCATAAAGTTACATTAATGGCTGTGAGCATGTGTATAGATCACTCACTAACTCTATGTATTTAAAAATGTTTTCTTGCTTGAGCATTTAGATGGTGGGAATATTTGATCCTATATTTTGTTTTGATTATATTTGGAATGCCTTCCCTCATCTTTTTTTATATGCTTATCTTTGTTTTTAAACTAGTATTACTGAAGCAAGTAATGCATAATTTATGTAAAGAATGATCTTCATTGATCTCTTAGAGAAGCAAGAAAGTTACATGCAATCACCAGTTTTTCTTTTTGTTAGGCCTTGCAACCAGCATCTGTGCATTAACCAGGCTTCTGTAGGTGTGTTGCTTCCAAAGTAAAGGAAATGACTAAAAAGGCAACCCCACCGACCTTTGTCTCTGGGTTATCTTTTGTAGCCTTCTCTCTCCCATCATTTGGTGTTTCAGTATGATTGTCTGAAACTGGATGGATCTGAGCTGCCAAAACCACCAGCAAGGTTACATGAAGAAGAAGTAGTTGTACTGCCATCCTCAGCCTACACACTGACTCATTATTGTGTTTTTTGAAGTCCTGGGAGCTCTGTCAAGAAGTCTGTGAAGGAATCTTCAAAAAAGAAGCTACTAGAGATAACCACTGAGAGAATGTGCAAAGCAGGTATGCATTTGGCAGACTGGCAGAAAGTATAGAACTGTTTCTTACTAATTGCTCAGATAACACAAAGTTATTCAGGAAATTATACTGGACTAGAATACTATAAAATATCATGCTTTTCAACTGGAAAATAATTTCTGGGGGAAAGAAGGTAATTTTGGCAGCCATAACAGTTTCATAAACAAATTATGTTCTGTTTACGCCCTGTGCTAAAGCAAGGTGGAAGGAGCAAAGACCAAGGCTTGAAACATACAAGAAGCAGATAATATTTTTGTATAGCTCTTAAAATGTATTGTTGTATTGATTTTGACAGAATAAAGAGGCTTCAAAAATATTTACAGGATGAACACTAAATAATCAAATAACATTCAATTTTTAAATACACAACCTCTTTAGTTTCATGATATAAAATTACCATTACAAGTATTTTCAGCAAAGTTAAATATTATACAAAAGAAGGAACAAGAGAGAATTATTTGTAACATAACATAGTAATTAAGCCTTTTAATAATTGCTTATTCCCATTTCCTTCAAAAGCAGAGAATGTTTGAAGGAAAAATCCTTTGACTGACAGAATTTCAGATGGTTTATAGAAAAGAGAAACGCATTCAGGCTTTGTCTGCTTTATTGATATTAGACTCCTGAAGGCAGTGTGGGAATAACAAATGCAAAAGGTGTAGAAAAGAATAACCAGTGCTGTAAAGAGAATATTAGCTTGTGGTTCTCAGTTTAACTTTTCAGTCTTACCTCCTGAAAATATAATCAGAATAACATAGGTTTTTGCTAAGTGCTCTTATACCTAGCAAAATGCATACATAGCATCATGAGGTTATTTAAAGACCTCATTGTTAGTCTGTCATTTTATTCATGGATTTATGCATGTTAATGACGTATTAGATCGCTAAGTCAGATTTGTACTAAACAGCAGACAAAAAAGCCCCACAGCTGAGAACCAGTTCTATGTCATAGAATTTCTTCAGGACTAAACTCACCAAGAGAGGTGTTGCTGCTCTCTGGATTGTTCTCTGTAGCTCAAGACGGACAGAGTTACTGCGTAAAACAGTGTGATGGAGGAATGGAGATATCATGGTGCGATTTAACGTCAGTGGGAAGGATCTTAGAATTCACTTCTTACTTCATCCCTTCCCTAGGCATTGTTGACAAAATGAAATGCAAGGAATAAAATAAACTACTTTTTCTTTATTTTCTCATTAATTATGGTTGATTTCTGATATAATAATTTTGGTCCATATATTTTCAATTTTAGTCTTTTTTGTTTATCATATATCTTTTGAGAACTACATCTGAAACATTTATGTTTGATTTACTTAATTCCAGGTTTCCATCTTTAACCTCTCATTTTTATGTCCTACAGTGTTTTGTGCTTTGGTTGATTTAGACAGCAAAAGTTTGTGTCAGGTTCTATGTGCTAACCACTTATCCTTTTGGATCAGCATGACTTTTTTTTTAAAGTTGTTGATTATGTGTGTCCATACAACTTGTTTTAAACAAGATGGGATGCATGTAATCTACATAACTCAGTGTACTAATTAGAGAAGCTGCTGCATTCAATATCCTAGAAAAACGATACCAGGCTAACACAAGGATATTGAAAGCATCTGCTTCTCTAATTAGCAGACATGGGCCTTTTCTTCCATTTATTCAAAGTGTTACTGTGTCAAAGGGTTTTGCTACACCAAAGATTAGTGACATTTTGATCCAGGAAGGTGAAAAATAAGATACCTCAACTAGTAGTGCATAGAAAGCTGTCTTTTCCAAAGTAAACAGGACACCATACTTAATTCCTCCTCAAAGTATAATGTAGAGGCAATATAAGGCTTCAGAATATAGTCAAAAACAAATAAGCCATATATGAATGTTTTTGGTAAAGCTATTTAGAAGAAATAGTTCAAAAATAGACTATTTAGAATTCTGTGATGATGAGTAGATGACATAATAAATGGTGAATTCACCATTTCTCTTGTACTAAGCACCTATGTACATTTTGGAAAAATTACCAATATTAATTTCTTTGTCAGGAAATTTTGTCCACATTACTATTCTTTTTTGAAAATCAGACTTTTAAAAACATTTAATTATTTATTTAGACAATTTATCTAGGCATCAAATAATTTTTGCAGTTATTTTCTGCTTCCTCACCAAGGTTTTCAGTGTCTTCCAAAACTTGTGGACAACTCAGGAGTCCTGTATAAGTAAAAACAAAGTAATGTGTCAGGAAAGCATCAACATAGTTTTAGGCATGAATCCTCAGATTATACACGGAGAAACACATAATTTGTTCTTAATATTTCATATGAAATTCAGATGATGAATAATATTCAGCTGACAAACAGAGACCTTGTTTAGGGCTGGTTTTGTTTTTATATTATGCCACGCCGTTGCTATTTACCAAATCATGCAATTTACTGTACCTCTTCGCTTTTATTGCCATTTAGTATTCTGGTCAATCTATGAATTGAGAAGAAAATTCATTGTTTACTCCTGGATAATTTAAGGAAATATGAGTAGAACTTGGTTGGTCTAAAGGCAAAGGGGATATATATTGTTCACAAAGGTCATCAGACTGTAGTCAGCCCTACAGAAAATAATACATCAAGATGTCATTGAATAGTTTGTGTTGGAAGAAAATCTAAAGATCATCTAATAGCAATTCCCCTGACATGGGCAGGGATGTCACTCACGAGATAAGGTTGCCCAGGACTCCATCCAACCTGACCCTGAACACTTCCAAGGAGGCATCTCTGACTAAAGCATTTCTTCCTAACATCAATTCTGAACCTCCCTTCATTCAGTTTAAAACTATTGCCCCTTGTCTTTGCACTATTACTGTTTTAAAAGTACCTCTCCTTCCTTTTTATAAGCCCTTTTAAGCTGCTGGAAGGTCCAATGAGGTCTCTTCCCCAGAGCCATCTTTTCTCCATGCCGAACAATCCCAGCTCTCTCAGCTTGTTTCTGTAGATGTGCTTCAGCCCTCTGATTGTGTTTGTGGNGAACCTCCCTTCATTCAGTTTAAAACTATTGCCCCTTGTCTTTGCACTATTACTGTTTTAAAAGTACCTCTCCTTCCTTTTTATAAGCCCTTTTAAGCTGCTGGAAGGTCCAATGAGGTCTCTTCCCCAGAGCCATCTTTTCTCCATGCTGAACAATCCCAGCTCTCTCAGCTTGTTTCTGTAGATGTGCTTCAGCCCTCTGATTGTATTTGTGGTCTTCCTCTGGACCTGCTGCAACAGGTCCATGTTCTTTCACATGATGAGAACCCCAGAGCTGGATGCAGCACTCCGCGTGGGATCTCACAAGGACAGTGTAGAGGGACAGAATCCCTGCCCTTGACATGGTGGCCACACTTCTTTTGATGCAGCCCAAGATACAATTGGCTTTCTGGGCTGTGATCACACTCTATTGGATCATGTCCATTATTTCATTCACAAGAATCCCCAAAACCTTCCCTGCAGGGTGGCCCTCAATGACTTCACTCATGCATACAATTGCCTCCAAACTGCCACTTTATGGTCATTTTTAAACAGTAAGCAAAAAGAGTGTTTTTGTCATCTGAGTGGCTTTCTTAATGAACATCCTTCCCTTAACAAATAAAAATGGTGTTTTTACCATATTAGTGCAGATAAAGTCCTTGATGTGGCGTAGACCTAGAGACTGTTACTGGGATAGCATATTTTTCACCTTAAAGTCATTAGATTTAACTCTTTTTTTCCAGTGGATAAAAGGAGTTTTCCTGTGGGTGAATTTGCATTTCACTCCCAGGCCAGTAAAAATGTATTTTTCTGCACTCAAACAAATATTTAGGTTTTTCTTTCAGCAGACTGAATGGGGACAGGATCTGAGCCTGCCTGGGACACCCCAACCTCACTGGTGGGACAAGGCAGTGCGGATGTGTGTTTGTGAGGGAGCGAGTATGCACCAACCAACAAATCTCCATCACTCCATCTGCAGCAATACCTGTTGCAACTTGCTCTTTTAAGGTAGAGAATGGCACAAAGATATTTTTGATTATTCTTCAACCTCTCCTCTGTCTCCTCCCTGAGTCTTATCTGGACTTAGAAGGAGGGAGAGGAGGTGAGTGCTCCCTGTCTGCCAGAACAGTCTCACACTACTTCCCTCCTACCATGCTGCACCTCTTTTTTATGACTGTGATACAAAGACATGAGACAGACGTTTTTTCTCTGCAAGGCTTTCTGTTTAATTAAAGGCCTATTGTGCCAGAGCTAAGTCTGGGTTTTAAGGAGGACTCTGTTTAAAATCAGGGTAATAGGTTATTACAATTCTAGAGAAGAGCATTTGCAGAGAAATATTTTGCTCCGGTTAAAATTTTTGTGGAATACCACAAAATAAAAAATAGATCCCTTAATCTCAGTGGATATCTTGAAAACTTATTACTAAAATATATATAAATGTGTAAGTAGTATTCATTTTCTGAATGTTGGCGTGTTGTAAAATTCTGTTTTCTTTTCATTTCATGCTGTTGTAAATAAACTGAATCTGTACAGTAGGTTTTTGTCAGACTCCCAGAAAGACAATTTTATTTTATAGCACATCCCAGACTGACAGCCAGAAACTGTTCTGCACCACCTCAGTACAAACAAAATTAGCTTCTCACAATATTTTTGCAGATGTTAAAGGTCATTAATAGAATGAAACCAGTTGACTAAAGCAATACATTTGGAATGATTGGGTTTTATTTTTCTCCCCAGCTTAAAGACACAGAGTCCTCTTTTCTTGACTACTTGGCTGCATTTCAAATGTTCTCTTTTTTTTTTTTTTCCCTATTTAATGGTTTCCAAGATCATAAAAGTGAAAGTAGTGAGGATATGTATTTCTTGGCTTATGCAACCTCACTTGCATGAAAGATTTGAGATTTTTTACAGAGATGAATATAATATTAACTGTTCAAACTACACATTCCTGGAACAATTGCCCAGTCTCTACATTTTGATCAAGGTCACACTTTTGTGAAGATCAGAAGAAAGATAGATAGCAGATGCAAGAAAAAGCATCTTCAAAATACAACTATATTAAGGAATAAAAGGAAAATTCCCCTTAAAACTGAAAATAGTTCTACAGATTTTGAAATGTATTATTTAAATTTGAGACAATGTTGATAACAACTGAAAATTAACTTTTTTCATTCCTATAGAAAGGCTATGTCATTGTGTGATTACTATTTGTGGCTTATCTAGGTGATAATGGAGAGTCTTATTTATCTTCTAATTTTAAAATTTTGCTGCTACATATTCAATACTGCACCCATCAGTTTAAACTATACTAAGCTATTTAGGTGCTTCTGAAATGAAATATAAATAATGATTAATCGCTTGTTGGGCTATGCCAGTATCTTAAATGCTTTTAAACTCATGGAGTATGTTGATTATCTTGATTCCTTCCAAAAATTTTCACTACAAATAAAAAAATTACAGATCAGGCCCACCATGAAAGCTAAGATAGATGATAATTCACATATCCCTACTTTGGAACAATTTTAAAAGCTGTGCAAAAGTGTGGCCACTCAGTCTTTCCAGAAAGGGGAACATGGGGAACATGTTCTTATTAGAACATGGGGAAAATGAAATGACAATAAGGTAATGTGAAGGAGTGATGTAGTGGGTTTCAGTGGGAAAATGATAAGGACAAATGTTGATGAGGTAGAGGGGACATTTAAAGGCCCAAAAATCCAGCACAGGGAAGTGGTAGAATCTGTTGATAAGGATGCCTCGAGAAGCCTTTCCTTACCTTAATAAAGCTAAGAAAACCTTTTCTTAGGCAGAATGTAGGCTACAAGCTAAAGAAAGAAAGATCAGTGGTTTCTTATCTTCATTAATGCAAATTCTGGAAAAAGACTCCAAGCCTATATTCAGGCAACAAGATAAAAGAGGAATTTTTGAGATACTGGAGAGAAGAAAACTGAGGCTTGAAACTAAGCATGAAAGAAGTATCAAGCACAAAATTATTTGTGAAGCTGAATGAGCAGCAAGATCATAAATGTATTTGAAACAGGAGAGAAGAGAAAGAGCAGGCTCAATTTTGGTGAAGTGAGGGAGGTAATTTCATTTTAATATAGTCTGTTTTAGATAATCTTGGGATATTCAGTTCGAAAGCCTGGGGAGACAGCCAAGGAGGCTCCAGTGAATGACTAGAGACAGGATTTGGCAAAGAGAAATAAAACAATAATTTGACATCAGAGGACTACAGAACTGGTAGCTGTTAGCTAGCTGTTACCAGTTAGGTTAGAAAAGGGTGCTACAGAGGAAAGAAGGCCAAGAATAAAAAGCTTCAAAGAATCTTTAAAACCTTATCTTATCATTAAGGTAGTTGAATGTACAAGAGGGATATGCATAAATAAATAAGCATAGTCTAGTGAAAGAGAAAAAAAAAAAAAAAAAAAAAAAAAAAAGAAAAAAAACCTGGGGAAACGCTTTTTTCACTTTCCAAAAAATTAATAAATCAATGTGCCATTTATCTGTCTAAAAATAAATAAATGAATAAATAAAACATTTCCCTATGCCTTATTTCTGGAATGTTGGTAAATAGGGACTAGAGGTTCTGTACCTTAAAATATCACAATATGGCAAAATTCCTACACTATTTATTATAAAACTATTGCTTTAAATTTTTTAGCACATGCCAGAATCATCCTGATGTGGATAGTTTTGTTAGGAAATATTCAAAAATGATATTTTTTTCCTTTTTGAATTGCTTTATTTTTCTTCAACTCTGTCAGGTGAATTGTGAAAAGCTTTTGTCTGACTAGATCTGGCAAACAACTAGGCTGCAACAAGGATGAATAACTGAGGTGGGCAGGGGGAAATTTTTAAAGGTTAATGCAAAATATATGGAGAAGTTTTATGAGGTAGACCTTTAAATACCATTGCTCTTTAAGCAGCTATGGCATAGGTGTACTTCTGACAAAAAGCATATCATGAAATAAACCTAAAGTATTAAACCAGTGGATACCATTCTCCAGCATGTTAGAGATGGCAGGATTCAATATCTTATCTTGCTCTCCTCAAAGAAGAGTGTGGGAAACTGGATGAGCTGTAAATGTAATCATACTACCAGTGTTTTACAGGGAAAAAAATGATGTGGTCAGTTTCCATTCTAGCTAAACAAATTTTGATGGATGAAAACCTCAGCCAAGAGCTGTTGAGTTTCATGAGTATACAAATTACAGAGAGACTACCTCGAAATCACCAATACAGCCAAGCAACTTCTGAGGGTAAGCTTAGAGGAAAGTCTCCTCAAAAAGCAGTTTTTTCATAAAGCCAAATGGATTAATAGTAACAGAGTGAGTATCTCAATCTCTTCTCTTCTCTTCTCTTCTCTTCTCTTCTCTTCTCTTCTCTTCTCTTCTCTTCTCTTCTCTTCTCTTCTCTTCTCTTCTCCTCTCCTCTCCTCTCCTCTCCTCTCCGAAGACTTCTGTGAGTGATGTTTTTCTGGTAAGAGTCTTAATCCTCTGCATTATCAGAAGACTCATAAACTACAGCTCTTACAGCATTTCCTTATGAAAGCCAACCAGTGAATTTCTCAAGCATTTCCATTCATATTTTTGTGCCCATTCTGCAGTTCAGCTGCATTCTGGTGCCACATTCCAAGGTCACACACTGACAGAGCACTTTGAGTCCTAACTTATCTGGACCCCTAAAAAACAACCTGTTAATATAAAGTTCCTGTAAGCAGAAAATCTACTGCATATAGTGCTAGTGGTAACAAACAAGTTTAATCAAAAAACCCTGGCTAATGTAGCTGTTTTTTTCCTTACTTCAAATTGCCAGAGTGAATCACACATTCTATTAAAAGAAAATAAAACTAATCTATCAGCTCTAAGGGGCATTAGCTAAACTGTTCTGTTGTGGTTTCCTTTAAAAAGTCCTATTTCAATCAAGATTTCATGTTTTTACAGTAGTTTTTCTCTTAGTTTTGAATGGGAGGCATCTCTGTTAACCTTTGGTAAATGTTGACTTGTTAAGCATCTTCTTCAGCTGCCAAACAATAATATATGTTACAATATGAAAGTAATTTAATTCTGTAGAAAAGGAAGCAATTTAGATATCATTCTTTGTGTGTGTGAATGGGATTCCAATAGTCAATTATGTAACAAAGTAAATATATTTAAAAAGTATCGAAGGTAGGCAGGTTCCATTTGACTCATTTTAAACAATGCACAAAAGATATTGTGTACAATTTTCCTGTATATTTAGATATGTATTCATACATGGTATGTACACATTTATCTTCTTTTAATGTTTAGGGCTATTTAGCTAGCAAATTAATTCAACACAATGAGCTCATGCTGCAAAACACCATGGAAATGGAGTATTTACATATGCTAATGATTTCCAATTAAGAAGCATGCAAATAATTGGGGGAAAGCAAAATTAAAACACTGAGCTAATAACCTGACAATTACAAGGAAAACTGTATTATGCAAGACTGCAAACATAATTGCACACGCAAGATCTATCTGACTACAAGGGTAGCCAAATCTGTAATAAAATTATGCCCCAAATTGTCACTTACTACAGTCCTTGATAGACTCCTTGCTGTTGGAGTCTGTTTTAGTGCATGGTTTAGTGCTGCGTTACCATATGAGGGTCAGTGACAGAGGCAGGATAAGAATCAGATCAGAAAATTTATCATCATGATGAACTTTCACAGCTCCCTCTTTGTGTAAGAAAGAAGTGGGATTACAGATGTTTTTTTTGAGCTGTCAAACTAAGATAAGCTAAGCAGCTGCTTGGTGGTTTGTGGTGATGAAGGATTTTCCCTTTTACAGAAAAAAACTCTAAATAAATTTCCTTCCATAAGAAGATCATAATTTCAGAACTTGGTTTTAATTCAAATTTTTATGGACTGTGGAAATTTGAGATGTTTCATTAGAAAGTCATTATGAAAACCGAAATTCTGTTTTGAAAAGTCAAAATGTTTCATTTAACAAGGTAGAAGTCTGTTTCGATATTACCACAACATCATAATATTTTGTGGGGCCATAGTATATTGTAACTATGTAAGAAAAAGCAAACCCTTTAAAACAGAAAAAAAACAACACAAACCCTAGTGCCTTACCTTATGCAACAAGAATTTGGTTCTTGTCTGTGTGTAATTTAGGAAGACAAAATCTTTTTCAGCTCACACATTTCAAAGAATGAGTGCAAGGACTTTCTTGCCTGTACTTTTCCTGACTCATAGACTCAGTTATCTTTGTGAGCTACAACTTTGTCCTACAAAGACTGAAGTAAGGACACCTCTGCAAGAAAAGAGATACAAACTCTTCTAAGAGTCTCTGAAGGCTGATTCAAATATGAACACATTTTTGCCAGCTGTGTATTTCTTCTTCTCCAGAAATTAAGGCAACCTGGCTGTTAAGTCTAGGGATGAACCACTGCAAGAAGAGAAAAACCAACTTTTCCCAACCACTTTTCTTACTTTGATCTAGTTTTTAAAGTTTGTGTTCACAATGCTTCTAAGTTTGTCCATTTTTATACATATTTAAGATTTGATCACTTCAATGGACCAAACTCATCTTTGTATAGGCAGACTCAAACCCTGAATTTCATCTGCTAAGTAATAATTTTTAATCATGCACTAAGTGCAGGTCATTTAAGAACTCTTTTTAATGGTAATACCAATGATACAGAAATAGAACAGAATTTGGTTTTACATATCGCTCTTCAGACTTCAGGGACTTTAAATGTGGTGATGATGATGACAGTGATGACTGTCACCAACATTCCAGCTGGCAGATCCTTACCTTGTGTACCATGTTGCTTGTTACTACCTTCCTTCAGAAGGGGGACATTGTTTCCCATTGGGTTTTAATCTTGGCAAAACATATATTATACAGAAATTCAGGTATTTTTGAACAAGTTTAGGTAGATACCAGAGTTAGGGTTCTTCTCTGCCAAATGACCCTTAAAACCTCTGTGAAGATTTCAATACAAGATGAAAAAAGACTAGAGAAGTAGAGTTGGCACATGCAGACTCCACAGCACTAAAATCACACTATTCCAAGGAAGATGGGCCCTTAATATGAATACTTACAACCATTTCCTAACATCACCTCTGACAGACAAAAAAATTAAAAGTCAGTACTGGTTTATGTGACTACATCTGCCTGGCCTTAAAGTTTTTGGCATTGCTTGAAATTGTGGTCATTGAAAAGAAAAAGAAAAGAAATTAAGAATCTGTCCTGAGTTAGCGATGGGCAGTCTTCAAAAGATTCAGAGTTGTTTATTCCTCTTAGGTGTTTTCTTTCCTTTCTTTGCTCTTTTCCTTTCTGCAGTATACAAATAATTATTGTATCCCATTCCCAATTATTTATGTAATTTGTCCTTTTCTCTTGTTTTGTCTTTTCAGCATTTTTCTATCTGAAGAAGAATGTGAATGCTGCAAAGTGTGAGGCTTTTTCAAACTCCCTGTGTTCAATCACCTTTGGACTTCAGCAATGTTTCTCAGCCCTGAGTGAGATTTGACAGTGTTCTATCATTGGTCAGCCAGGGGAAGAGGTCTCTGAAGACTGAATGAAATTGCACAACTGAACAACCCCCTATTTGACCACCTCACAAGTTGAAAGAACAGACAACACAAGCAACTGAAAACAAAATGCTTAAGCACAGTGTTGTTAAAGTTGTTATCACACCATAGGACTTTAAGAAAATATTGAAGTGCCATTTCCAAGCCTCGACCCCTGTAACACAACTGAGTAGAAAATACAGAATCAAAAGGAAGACATTGCCATCCAGTGATGACTTTTCTTTCCATGTAGTGGTTTACTCATGGGAGAAAGTAGAAGAGCTTGATGTTTGACAGGTAGACAGGGGAGAAACTACATGAATCAAAGGATTTGCACCAGGTGGACCACTTGTGTGATTACAGCTGGTTGAGGAAATGTCTGTAGCCATGCAGTAGTCTCCTGGTGCCAGCTGTGCTTTCTACAGAGCACATACATTTGATTTCAGTGTATGAGACAGAGAGGACAAACTGTAAAAGGAAGATGTAGTGGATGGATGTCACTAAATGTAGCAATTTCACAGGTTGGTAACTCCATCTAAGTGTATAACCAGTTACCAGACATATGCAATGTTACTGGAGAACACTGGACATACCATTCACTCAAATATTTTAATTTATTTTTAGTATTTTCATAATTTTTTTTTTAAGCTACTCAAAAAGAAGCTGAATGAAAGGATGGTGATGTGTGGGAGGAGAGTCAAGGAAGGCAGATTGTGTTCAGCATCCTCCACATTCCCTTATTAGTTTAGTCAGACACATAATTTCATATTATGAGAAACAGATGAGAAAATGCTAAAACATACATTATGAGAAACATCAGGAGAAGCTGCTAAGCATACATCTAAATAATGTTAAACTGGCAGCAACTCCAGCTGAGGGCCAGCTGACTCACCAGCATCTGTAAATCTAAGCTTCAGAGGACTTGCACAGTGTGCATATTCCCACTAACCATCAGACAGGTTGAGCTGTAATGCTGAGTAATCATTGCATAAACCCCGTGTAGGAGAGATGAAGGACAGCAGCAAATACAGGCAGCAGTGCTCCAGTGAAAGGAATTGATGACAACACCCTCATTGCCTACAGGGAAGAATTATACCTGTTGAACATATTCACCAGAATATGCAAATTTCAGCTGCTCCAGACACTTTGTTGGGCAAATTACATCACATTTCCATATGCATTTTCTTTCCTTGAATTTCCTTCTCACGTTGCAGAAAAGTTAATTTAAGTTCTGTGCAAGACAATCACCCAGAATGTGTCAAATCTAATGAAGTACTAAAGAAATAAAAAAGAGTATTTCGTAGGATCATCCACAAAAAAATCATCCGTGGCTTGGCAGAACTGTAGAATAAATGCTTGTGGCTGCATGACTCATCTTTGTTTAGAGCTGACCTGTGGAAGGCATTAGCAGGACTGGTATGATATTCAGCCCTGCTAATACTTTGATTATTTCAGTTAGCCTGGCTTGATGATCTGTTCTCAGCAGAATGGAAAATGCAGAGTGTGTATGAGATGAGGTCACTCCCTGTCACCCAGAATGATTTTTCCATAAAAGTCTTTTCTAACACTTGGATTCAGCACCTCAAGAATTGCCAACCTTTTGAGTATCCTTAGGTAATAAATTTTGCAATCCTTTCAAGTAGGATAGCTCAGATTTGTGTGCAACACTGCAAAAAACAAGACAAGTTGCTCCTCTTCACATAGGCATATTCATGCCAACATCTTGATTTCTAGGAAAACTCCATCCCTTGTAAGACAGACTTAAACATATTTTGCTTTTGGTGTTATACAGAAATTCATCTGTGACATATTTTAACTGTGTTTTGTTTTGTTTTCTAATTTTACTTTAGTGATGATGTGGTTTTTTTAGATACTTTGGAAGTGTAAATAATTTTATGATAACCATTGCCAATAAAGAACTGAAATGCTATATAAAATATTACATTTTCCTTGTAAAGCATGAATTAATATAAATATGACAAATGTATAGCGTCTGGTAGCAAATGTTGGGGTTTTAATAATTACTAGAGAGAGAAAAATCATTCTTAATAAATAATGTACACCATGCAGTAGACAAGTCCCCCAGCAGGATGGCAATTATTTTCAGTGTACACTTGGTGTGTGAAATCAGGTGTCTTCCTCTTCCAAAGCAACTAAAATTAAAAAGCAATGCAGGCTCACCCTTCTGATTTTAGCGTCCTCTTTATTCATGCTTAAAGGCTTTAGCCTGGTTCTTTTAGAATACTGGTTTCACAGGTTTGAACTATGTGCAAGAGCTTGCTCTCCAAGACAGGAAAGGCTGGATTCTTGTAGCATAAGAAGAGTCTGTTGGTACCATGTTTTTTAGGCAGAGTGTCCTCTCAATAAGTTTTTCCCAACATTCTCAGATTTCTTAACTTCTTTGGTATCTCTCCATGAATAGATGAAGTTTATTATTTTCCTCACTTCATTAAGGCTCATGAATATAGTATGGACTGGCATATCCTGCTGTGTATCTAAAACATGTTGTGCATCAAATTACAGGTGCCTGCTGTTTTGCTATTATATTTTTTTGAAATTTAGCCAGGCTAATATATAAGGTGGAACTAGACTGCTACTTTGCCCCACAAGTTTTCCTTTACATTTTAAATGGGTTTTGCACCAGCCACTCTTGAACCTCTTCTGCACTTATTTTCCATTAGACCTGTTAATGAGAAAACACTGACACAAATGCAATTAAAACAATTCTGAAATTTCTACATGCAAATATTTGCACCAAATTTGACTGTGCTTAATAGGGAAGCAGACAATGACACATGATTTATTTAATAAGTGATGGCTAGCTAACATTGACAAAATAGAGGTTATTAAACAGAGAATAATTGCAAACGACTTTATATGTTTGATCTGCAGTTAAACAAAATGTAGTCTCAAAATGTGGCTGGTTAATTTTGAGCAACAGATGTAGTTGATTGAGAAAAAGCCTTTTGTTTGCTTGCAGATACTGCACAAACAGAATTGGAGATTTAGCAGGTTAGGTAAATAATTCCTTGTGAAATATTTGCTCAGCAATAATGCAGCTTCACTTTTTCCTGTTGTAGTTACTTTTAACACTGCCTCCTTTAATCTATTCTCAATTCTTCTAGAGAGGCAAAATTGATAGCTGCACAAGAGGAGTAGCTGACAGCTTAATGAACAATTATTAGCATCTGTGGCATATTTTCCAACAGTTTTTCATGGAGGGATGGGTGGTATAATCCTCTGCAGTGTTTAAGTGGAACTTCTTTTGTCAGCACCTGCTATTAGAGAGTATAACACTGTGTGGGACTAGAGTATTCACATCTCTTTTTAGGGAATTTGCAGCAGTAGGTGGCAGGAAGCAAGGCACAGTACAAGCAGGACCTTGTTTTCTGTCTCAGTGGATATAGGCAGGCCGTGCACTGTTTGGAGGAACTATGCATTGGGTGTGTTTTGCACAGATTTTGTAAGTTAAATAGTGTCTCAGTGAATTACCTCTCTATTTAGTTAAAACAAGGGAAAGTAACAATTGTGGAATCATACAAGATTTTTAAAATAGCTGATATAAAATATAAGATAGTCTAAGGGTTCATCTTAGTAATGCAAACCTGTTCTCTACTTATGAATGGTCAAAGCATCAGAGGAAAGTGGAGGTTCTTCTCATTTGCTGAGCCACAGTTGGTAAGGGTTTGCTGTTAAGGGCTGGGAAGCACAGCTCTATTTTTTCAGTCAGCTCAGGTAGCTAGAATGGGCTTCAAGGTTACTTGTGAGTATTATTACCCAAATTGTAAACTAGAAGGGCAGAAACTGCTTATTCTTGTATAGACCCATCTATTTATCTCTCTATTGAATAGCTCAATTTGCAATATTGTCCTGGTTTGAGTGGCACTAATGGAAGCTATGTGCTTTCAGGATTGTAGCCTGTTAGCCTACAAAATTACTATAGATTCACTTTTATCTTGGTCAGGCTAATTTTGTGGTTGTTAGTAAGACCCTTACAACAACATAAAAGCAATATCCTACATAACTGTGTGTATAGTCTATGTGAAACTTTTATAACAAAATTTTATAATAAATTCATCATTCAAGTCAAGGGAAATGCCTTTGGAAAGTTAAAATCTATGGATTTTTTGCCTTACTTTACAGTCCTCAGTTAATATTCAGAAGGTACTCAACAGAAGAAATAAAGGAGGTGACCTGCATTGGTTTTGTCAAGGTACTGTGATGGTCAGAGTTATGCTATGGAATTGTTAGTCTACCATCAAGGGCAATAAGATCTCCAGATATAATTTTCAGAATGAACATCATAGGAATATTTGGTACGAGTACCTGCTCAGCAGCATATCCAGCTGCATCAAAGAAAATAGCATCAGTATTGATCACCTTATCTCTAGTGAGCTTTAGTCAAAGGAAACAACATTGTCTGTAATTATAATAATAATTCTTGTAATAATATTTTAAAGGAAATTCTAACTATTTTATAAATTATCTTTCTAAGCCAAATGTTTATGCGTGGAAGTAATGAGCAATTTTAGTATACTATTTCTTAAATAAAATCTCTAGGAAGCATGCTTCCAATGAAACATGTTATTTGTACCTCTGGTAAGAGAACTGCACTGCACTTTCCTTGGATTAGGAATAAAATCAAAATAAACACAATACATGTATGTCACAAGAAATGTCATCCTGCCAAAATACAAGTTAATATTTCAGCATCACAGTGATCAAGTTGTCAGTTTGTATGAAATAGTGCTTCATATAAAAGGCACTGTTTGGAAACAACAGTGTACCAATTATAAGAGACAGAAACAGAGTCCTGTCATTTCATAATTTGAAATATTAATGCGTTAACTCAAACACATAAAGAAATGCTAGCTAGTGCAGCAATAATTAACATTCAAAATATGGATAGCACTTAAGAAATGAAATGTTATGGTGTACCATGTTTTGTCAAGATTGATATGTGCAAAGTAATTGACAACAGTCAGTCAGAAGAGATGTGTCATTTGTATAGCCAAAGAGAATGCCAGGACATTTTTATTGGCAGGGTATGCCTTCTCATTTTTGTTGTTCAAACCAAACATTTCTTTAACTAATTCCATTCTTTTTAACCTCATCTGTATTAGAACATGAGTGTTTAGAATAATTTTATTTTTGAGACAGCAGAAGAAAGATGTGAGGTGTGCTGTAACTAGGAATCATAAGTATTTTGTGCTAACAGGGGAAAAACTAAAAATATCACTTAAACACTTATAATCCTAATTCATGTTGCAATCTGTTTCTCAACTTCCTGATGTTATTTACTTTAATTCCAATAATATATTCTATATTCAGCAAAAAACCCCATTATAAGTTCAGAATGGAAGCTTTAATTTTCTCTCATGTCAGTATTTCATTCTAACCATCTTAACTGATATTAATACTACTTAGTTTTTTTATATGTTGAGTGACTATCCTTGCAAGCCTCTTGAGAGATGGAAAATCATTCTTAATCTCATTTTATATCAAAATCCTGATTCATAGAGATGCTGAGATACTTGCTTGAGGTTACATACAAAGAAGTAAATCTAGCAAAATAAGAAAAAGTTTACACAAGTACACTAACACTGAAGTCATAGTCGGATCCAAATCTTGTGTGATAATCAACAGGAAAATAGGAACAGCAATACCACTTAACTGAAAACTTCTTCTGAAGGGTAAAAATTAGATATAGGAATACTTAATTTTTATTTTATTAGACTTTTTCTTTTTTTGCAAGCTTTACATGGTTCTAATGCTTTCATGTGATGGCTTGTATGGTTTTTTCCTTTATTTGGAAATTTTCTTGTTTTGTCTCAGAATTTTTTAAGAGTTGTCTGATATATCAAAATTATTCAATTATTTGGGGTTACAGATGATCATTTTTGGAGAAGTGCTAAAGGTCAGTCTGGATATTAATTATTAATTTTGTCCTCAGTATCTCATGTGCATGTCTTTCATTATGTGCTTGCAGTTGCATAGCCTTCGCAGTAGAGATGACAATCAAGGTGAGACCTGAAATATCTTCAGGAGACATCCATTGTCCCCTTGTCTCTCACTGCTGAGATGGTACCTTCTGGCTTCAGAATTACCCAGGAGTTTCTGTGTGATTTTCCCTATTTATCAGTGGTGACAGTGGTGGAAAGAGATGGTCATGCCCAACCTAAGTCCACATCCTTGCCAAAGGTGAATGCCAAAAGTACACTGTCTCTCACCTTGGAAATCTCATCTGAAAACTGTCAGGCCAAGACACTGCTTTATTTTCTTTGTTCTCCTGTTTTGAATTCAGAAACTATGCCTTAAATGTACTGCATGCAGATGGTAAAATCTTACAAGGTGAGATTTGTTAAGGTATTCTTGCTCCTTTTTTATATTGCAGTGGGTCCAACTAAACGTTGATGGCTGGCTGCATTACCCAGAGAAATTGTTATTTGATCACTGACAGGCACTGCTGAAGTCTTATCACAATTATAAAATGATTCCATGACAATATTACTAGGAAGAAGTAGAAACCACTGATTTATTTAACACTTCATTGAGTTTTATCCAAGTTAGAATCAGATGTGCAATAACTCACTATAACACCACTGGAGACTTACACAAGACCTACTTTTGTCTAGTTGTTCTGGCAAGAAATAGAATTTCTAGTTAAAATGGATGGAAATAAAATGTAAAAGTAGGTTAAAAAGAATGGCTGATATTTTTCTCTTCTTGTAAGATTTCCTAAGGTTTTTCAAAGTCTTTTGAATCCCTCTCACTCTTTCTTGATCTCTGCACCCATTGTTCAGCCTTCTACTCAGCCCTGGTCCTGCCTGAAGTAATAATTTGGCTTTGTCTCTGAAAATGTGTGGGACCAAATGCATGTAACTGAGGCCAAATTTATTAGGAGAGCAGGCACAAAAGTCAGATGGAAATTCTGCAAGTTAGTATGTAAATTGATCTCATGGTTTTGTCCGAGACATTGAACAACTAGTAAGAGGCTTCTTGAAGTTGTAGAGACCGTAGAACTGCAAAATGTTTGGGGTTGAAAGGGCCTATAAAGATCATCCACCCCCAGCTCCACTTGCTTGGGCAGGGACACTTCCCACTAGACCAGGGTGCTCAAACTCCATCTAACCTGGCCCTGAACATTTCCAGGGATGGGACATCCGCAATTTCCCATGGCAACCAGTTCCAGTGCCTCACAACCCTCACAGAGGGACAATACTTCTTTCTTTAAGGCAGTTAGATCTGCTTTTCTGATCTTCATAATGGAAATAATGTCTTCTAAAAAGGAGGATACAGAATACCTGGCAAAGGAAGACTGATGAAGAGGAGGACAGAAATAAGGCCATGGTGTATTAAAAAGGTTATCAGAGCCCTTCATGCCTAGAAACAGAGGAAATCTTCAGACCAGTCTCTGGTTTACTCTAAAATTTTCAGTTTGGGTTGATCTTTTATAGGGTCAGAGAGCAATCACTTATGGCTTTAGTTCATACTTTGAATGTGAAGAAGTATGGTGAAACCTTTGCTTACTCCTGAAACCACCATTGTCTATGAAAGAGTACTCTTTCCTTCCTACCACTCTGTCTTTGAGGGCAAAAAGGAGCATTGCTGCACAAGCTCAGGTGAAAATACAGGTCTGTTAGGGGCAAACCTTAACAGGGCTGTCCAAGAGAGTGGTCATCACATGGGCCAGGTGTGGCATCCATCACAGTGAGACAGGGGAAGCAGGTCTCTGGACCTCATGGGGTCACAGCTGAGGAGTTTGGGACGCACTGGGGGATACAGGGGAAGAGTGCTTTGGGATGCAGGGGAAGAGTAGCACAGGATGTCCTGCAGGTTGTTTAGAGGAGGAACTAAAGGCAGAGAAAGGGAGGACTCTGATGGAGCTGTGACAGCCTCATCTGTGTTATATACTAACAAGAAGTACATAAGTAATGAATAGCTTTGTTGTAGCTCTTGGAGGGAAAGGGAGTTTTTTTCAGACAGAGTATAATGATTCAAAACAATTGGTCAAGATATATTTCATAATAATGGAGAAAAAACATAAACATGAAGTGCAAATTAGCATCTAAATAATAATGAAATTTTTAAAAAAATTAATCAGTAAGCAAATAAGTAAAAAATAAAAGCTGTTCCATGCCTTGAGTAACCAGGTTTATGGGAGATCTGTTACTCTTCATTCCAAACTTCTAATACTACTCTAACAAAAATATTTAATCATACCATTAATGAGGGAAGGCCTACACATCATTTAATTTGTACTTGTTTTCTTGAAGCGTATGGGCAGCTATAAATGTTGCTGCTTACACTGAGGTGAAATTGCACTGTAGCTGTGAGAAAGTGATCAACTCAGTCTTTACAAACTTAACTTCAAAATAAAATAAGTGCCATCATTATTTTTTATTACATTCTTTATCCTTACATGTATATCACACTTTCTATGACAAGAGAATAGAAAACAGGCATTCTGTATTTAAAAGTAAAGGAAAATGACTTGTCTTATCATATATTTCTCGACATTTACTTTATTCCAGCTGTGGAAAAAGGTTTTGCAGAAGACACTGATTTAATGCTGTGGCAATGAGAAGAGATATGTTTATAATGAAATGCAAATTTACTGAAAATATATATCAGACAAAACTGGCATCTTTCCCTTTTTGCGACAGCAGATTTTTCTAAGAGAGATCTCAGCAGTATCAATGCAATAAAGTATTTGATGTGGTACAGTATGGAAAACTATAAGTAACATTGGAGTAGGTAGAGGGGAAGGATCATGAGATTTGTAAGGAGCTAGCTAGGAAGGATGACAAGAGTCTGCTGATGAAAGGCAAGCATTGGCCAGAGGGAAATTAGCAATGGGAGCCCCACCAGTTCAGTGTTGGGAGCAATGTGACATAACATTTCACTAATGACTTTGGCACAAAGACTAGGAGGTGGCTGGTGAAATCTGCTGGCAAAGGTAAGAGGTGCTAGAAAGCATCAGGCAGTCCCCAGTATTTGAATAATAGCAACGGGATAAAACTCATTAATTGGAAGTGGTAGTTCTTGCACTTCAAGTACTGAGAACTGGGAGTCCTCATGTGGAAATGCCTGAGGAAAGGACTGAATAAATTACTTTACCATGATGATGTTTCTCAGTTGCCAAAACTGTGTAACATAAACCAACAAATGAAATAAATAGAACAGATTCAATTGCAACATTCAGTAATAGAGGTATTTCCAGTAGAAACAAAAAAGCTATGAATGATGCTGTACAAGATACTGGTGACACCAGATCCAGCATATAATTTTTACTTTCCATTTCCCAGAAGAGGCAGTAAGAGCTAGCAGAGGTGCAGAAAACAGCTACCAGGGTAGTGAAAGGAACAGACATTTTTTCTCAGAAGTTAACTATATAGGTTTTTCCTAGGAGGCTCTGCTGCATAAAAAATTGTATGAAGAAAATAATTCTGAATTTTAAGCAAGATGAACAAAAAAATTAAAGTGTTGAAAAATGGGGCAATTTATCACATTCTTTTCATCTTCTTCAGATGGAATTCACTCAGATGAAGAGTAAAAAGCATCTATAGGAAAACTGCACAGGGATTAATTTCTTTCAGCATATGCAGCCTCACTTATGCAGAAGAATATGAATAAATTCTAGTGTTTTTTCAGAGATTTCTCCCGACTAAAAGAAAAAATATTAATTTATAACTGCCTCTATATTTCCATTTATGGTTGCCTAGAAGTGCCCGGTACTCTAATATTTAGGCACAGTTAGATAAAGGTGAAAGAAAGCATTTGGGAGAAAAAAAAACAACAAAAAACAACAACCAAAAACCCAAAGGCCTGAATTTTGAAAGGTTAATTTCACGTGCTGAGGGTGTAGTGTCCAAAATCATAGGATCTTTTTGTCTGTATCTGATATTATCCTTCTTTATAGCTGACAAATGTTAACTTTAAAAAAATGAAAATGCCCTCTAGTTCTCTTCCCTTAATCTTAACACTGGATGACTGCTCCACTACATTAATACTTGCTCTGACTGTTCTTTTGACTCCCTTGGTGATTTGATCCATAAATCGCTTCTCTCTGGAGCCCGACAAAAATTACATATTTATTTTTCTTCCTGGAGTTTATGTTCCTGAATTTTCAATGCTAGAGTGATACAATGGTTCTGTTTTACTTAGTGTCTTATTCCTTGCATGCAAAACTCCTGCAGTGGTGGGTCATCATATCTGATGAGGGAAATAGTGACATTTTCAAAATGTATATTAAAAATCTTTGAACATCCAATTTACAGTTTTGATATGGTTCTGAGATATTTGTTTCAAACATGCTTTATTGACAGGACTTCTGTAAATACACACAAATAACATATTTTCAAATCACTGGCTTTTTTTTTTTTTTTTTTTCAGTAAACAAAAAAAGAAGTACAAGGTTATGGCTCTATAATCTGGTATTAAATCAAACTAGTGCATCAACCCACACAGCATAAGAGAGCACCACTGGGAGATGTCTACCACTGATCTCCCTGCCTTGGAAGGCTTAAGATTACATAAATGCATTCTCTTTCATTTAACCTACTCAAAGCCTGTCTCTTTGAATCAAAACTCATGTTGGCCACTCCAAATTATCAAGACACAACTTATCTACAATAGACTACTCCAAAAGATTACTGACAAATTATAAGCAATTTCAGCTGCCTGTAAATGTTTCCTGTGGATCATTTTGTCTGACCTTGAGATCAACCTTCAGCAATTCGGGTATTTGTCTTTCATATATTTCCCTAGTGGATATGAATATCAGTTGTATAAAAAATGATGGATGGTGGCAATTTCCTATTAATTGCTACTGAAAAAAAAAAAAAATCCTAGCACTTCTGATGGGTAGCACTGACCACAGAGAAAAGGGAACTGTATTTCAGGTGAATATTTTCTCCGGCAGTTTTTGAATAAACAAGTCTTGAATGATGCCTTTGAATAGTTGTGAAAATGTGTCATTGGCAATTGTCTGAGAATTACAAACAGAGTAAGGAAAAGATGAAATCACCTATGCAACAGAAGCAACTGTCAGAAACAAGGAAGAAAATATGCTATTTCTTTTTCCTCTTACAGTTTTTCTACTACAGGGAATCTGAGTCTGTGACCTAAGTCTGTCAGGCTCAGTGAGTATTTCGGTTTCTGAATATTGATAGATATGTCATCATCTTGAACATTTGTATTTATCATATTTCATTGCCCACATCTTTATCATCTAAGTGCATTTTCAGGCAGTTCTAAAAACTTTAAAAGTGAAAATTTAGGAATGAATAAAAATGCAGTGTTTCCACTGAAGAACAAGTGAGCCTCAGTGCTATTCAATTTCCAATAATGTTTTTTGAGTGGTCTTTATTGAAAAATGTTGTGTAAATGGTTCTCACCTGGTATATGCACACTTCTTGGTACAGAGGAAATGCTCTTCCGGAATTTGATGTTATTATGTACAAAAGTATACTGAATTGTTTAACCTTTTCCTTACATCCTATTTTCTGGAGTGGATTCATTATTTTAGGGGTTTATAACAACTAACTTTCCCAATCTATCACAGACCCAAATAAGTACTTGTAGAATATTTGGCCATTAGGAGCAGTTATGATCTAAAGCATAAGATATATTTTTTTAACACTCTTATGTCAGCCAACTTGAAAATTCAGTTCACATTAAGGGATTTTGTGGCCTGAGGGATAGCACATGAAGACAACGTGAAGGAATGTGCTTCACAGTGATGGTCTCAGGGACAGTGTTTTAAGGCGTTTTGATGCCCAAAGATGCAGACAGGTACTTGATAGTAGGTATAAATGAGACTGGGTTCCTGCTAGATGAGACACTTAAGACTCATTTTTTTAAAACTCAGCTGGGCATCTGTTTGCACTCTAGCTCTTCACTACTTTCACCTAAATTCTGACCAGTGAAAACATATTTTCTTCTTCTAAGTCTCTGTTTTAATGTTTCAAATTCAGCTGCATGTCTGAGAGTGAGTTTGGACGCTTCCTTTCTGTCCATCACAAGCAATGAAGGTTTTGCAGGCTCAGAAATACCCCTAAGGCCTAGTTTAGGAGCAGAGTGAGCACTTTTCATAGTGCTGCTCAAGAAATAAGATATTGCCAATCATGTTTTGTCTGTATTGTTTGCTCAGATGAAACCAGAAAAGTACACAGGAGCACAGTGCATTCAGATGGTGACGTGCTTACTTAGGAACTATTACACTGAAACACGCTTTAATAGTCAAAGTAAGGAACTCTGTTTACAGCATGTATTTCTTATTATATAAGACACATTTCCTCTCTGTTAATTACTTGGAGAGAGACCTTAAAGAACCGTCTGTGCTGCTGGGTTTTAGGATGCCACACAGGCATGGAAATGATGCTGAAAATGCTTTCCTCATTCACAATAAAGTCAGCAGTGAACTTATATTGTCAGGTTTTTTAAAGATTTCTCTCCATCAGTCCTCCAGCTCCTCCGTTCTTCTGAACAGAGATTCTCAGGGATTGTTCTCTGCCATGCAGCGTGGATATCTCCGGATTTCATATGGATCCCAGAATCCTTTTCAGCACACTTATTTCAGTACTCCCTCTTACAGTCCTTTCACAAACTGTAAATCAGAAGCGGGAATGAAAGGTCCAGGTGAGTGAGCAGAAATAAATGCTTTCTAAGAGGAAAAGACACAGCAGGAATACTGTGTTGACAGCTGAAGCAGTTTGGTGTGGGAAAACACTTGGTTATGAATGGAGAGATATGGATTTAGCCCAGATTTTGCTCAAGACACTTAGTATGTGTAGTATTGGTATGTTGGCCTTGCTTAGCTGACCTTAATTACATTAATTTTTTTTCTGTGCAATCTAAATAAGGCTTTTAATAGTTCAGTTTCAAGTAATAAAGTGCCATTCATGTGTGTAATTTATTACTAAGTACATCAATATTTATAGATAGAGCTGAAATTCTTTAGTCAACATGAGAGAATTTTCTCAGTCAAGAAAATCATCTCTGGTCCAATTTATTTAGCAAGTGAAGAACTGTCTAATAGAAACCCTTTACATGCTTGCTGTAGGTCAAGCTAAGCTGATAAAATAATAAAATGAAGTTGAGTTTTACTGCATTCTCATCCCTTTTATAAACCTTTTGGCTCTGAAGTCTGGCATAATGTTTCAAAACAAATCCATGTCAGAATGCAATTTTTGGAATCATAAAATGCTGTGCAACTTAGAATTATCTTAACATGCTGATTTTAAGATTAAATGGGGAAAATTCATCTGTGAAAATTTTCTCTTCACTCTAGTGGAAACCAGTTTGGATGAATATTTTTTTATTTGCTTTGTAAAGACTGCAACTGCTATTTCTCTATACGAGTTAGAATTTGAGAGTATGGAAATTTCCTTGCGCTCTCCGTATGGGTTGTAGGGAGTAGAATGGCTCCTGTGTTCATGTCATTACTTCTACTGAAGTAAGTCAGCATTGACTAAGCAAAGTCACAGCATGAAAGGACATTTTTCTCTATGCTTTTAATGTACTCGACAGCATAGTGGAGCATATGAAGGATTTATCAATTTAAGGAGTACAAGTGACCATTAAGTGCTCACATAAAAGATTTCTGTACATTAATTAGATACCTGCAATTAAGTTAGAAGAAAAATGTCAACTCTTTGTAAAACATGAGAAACATTAAGGAAAGACAGCATGTGTTTCTGCATTAAAATGCCATTAAAATGATTATGACTTGAACAACATTAAAAAATTAATTTTATATATGATTCTGGAAGATGTTGAAGCCTGTTATGTACAAAACCAGAATAAATAAATTTCCAGTGCTTGACATTATCAGAGTAGCATCTCCTATTTCCCATTCAATTGCATTCTGTATATATAGTTACTGCAATGTTCTTTTTCCAGCTTCACTTTGAGTCATTGCTGTGTCTATGAATTTAACAGTGCTTATTGTCAAAGATGTACTCTAAATCCCTGAGTCATAAATGCTGCAAAATGATCAGAGTTTAAATGTTATAATTGAATGTCCAAACAGCTCATATTTAATGTGGGTGAACAGGTCACTGCTAATTGGCATAGAGAGGAGATTTCCCTTCTATGAGAACTCAGGTTCCAAATAACTGCTGGAAGTATATGCAACTGCAGGGAATCACAGAAGCTTTGAAATAGCAAAGGTGAAGCTCATGCACCAAGTTTCTTAAGCTTCCTTTATGTGTAATTGCATTAGTAGTCTGTGTGTTTTTCTGAACATCAGGGATAAAGAGATCTGACTCCACCCTACAGACAGACCATGTGATTGCAGAACAGAGAAGGCAAGTGGGAAAATAAACCACATGGCCTAGAAAAACAAACCAGATCTGGTTAACATAGAAAAAAAAGCATTTTTAAACATGTTATTTCAAATGTTCATATCTGTTTTCAAATAAACACATATTATTTATCCAATTTAAAAGAGAGTTGAAAGGCTATGAGCTTGTATCCTTCCTGAAAGGGTCTTCAAGGTCACAATGTTAAGTCCATTACATCTAAAACGTCTCCATGCTCTAGCCCTGTTTTGGGACATGAGATCCCCTTCCAGCCTGGTGGCCTCCTGTCCACCTTCTTTTGCCCTCAGAAATCACCAGATGAAGTCCAGCTCTCGGTGGCTCAGTGGACTCAGGCAAGAGACCTGGAGTCTAGAATTCATATATCTTTGCCCACTCAAATGATGCAGCAAATCAACTGAGATTTGTGCAAGCCATGACGCTGGGGAAGGACACTGTTCATTGGGTGGAGGGTGAAGGGTAGTGTTTCCCCTGAGCAGCCTCCTGACACTCCTGACTTTCCCATAGGGACTACACTCTGTGGAAGTGCAGGCAACCTGTGAATGAGGGGTTGGCTCTCTGAGGGAACTATCATGTCTTGTGGGATGCTTGTGAATGGAGATACTATGTGGCAGGGTACTTAGGATTTATGCATATGAAGTAAGTATCCAGTCAAGTAAGGGTGTGTGATAATTTATGTAGTATTTGAGAAGTACTCCAATCAACAGAGCTGTGTAGAAATCTGCAGAAATATACTAGTGTGATTTTAAAACACAGAGTGATATCTTTTTTGTGTATACAAATAAGGCCTGTATAGTTCCCAAACTCAGATACAATTCCTTAATAATTTATCTAGGAGTTTCCTAGGAAGAAGAGTGAACAGACGTGATGAACAGAGGGATGAAAGGAACAGTAGCTGTTTGCATGTTGCTCAGAAAATTAAGATCATGTGCTATGGAGTTGGCAGAACTGGAAAATACCAGGTCTGTGCTGGCATGCAGATCTGCAAAGGAGAATATGGAAGGATAGCTGACATTAGGCGAGTCAGGACTCAGGGGATTTTTGTGTGGAAGGCATTGAACAAAGAGAGAGTCAGAAGGTGGAGATAGCTGGTGAAATTCAGAAAGAGGAATGCATTTTATTTTTCATGAGAATAAATCTGAAGGGAAATATCAAGAATCAGGATGGACAATGTATGATCAGATATGCTATTAGCAGAAAGGAAAAGGACTATAGGAAATAAAGAGAAAAAAGATTCAACAGAAAGGTCATATACAATGGCAAGCTTTATATAAATGTTTCATAGAAGACGTTTGATCTCANTGAAGTTCTTGTCATCGGGTATTGTCTAATTTATTGTGCCGGGGAGTGCTTGCCTGTTTAATAAACAGGGTTCTTTCCACTTCTCTCTGAGGAGGGTTTTTTTTTCGAACTGGTTGGGGGGAGGGGAGGGAGTGCCCCTTAGGAGGTTTCCTCCCAGATTTGCCCTAAACCCCTACAGTATGTTAAGCTAAACAAGAAATTTGAAGGCAAAAAAAAAAGGAAAGAAAAAGAAATGTGAGGAGTTAGACCAGTGGCCTTGGAGGACAGTGGCCATCTCCTGCAGCTCAGTCAGGGGGGTGCAGTGCCCAAGGTTGGCCTCAGGTACCAGATAGCATTTTCATTAGATGGTGAGTTGTGAGCAAACCTATCATTATTTTAGCCTTTAGCTCTTGTGTCCAAGAACTGTCATGTCTTTTGAAATGTGTTTACAGCTTCTGACAAGTCCTGTCATTGTCGTGAGACTTACAGTAATAGGGGTAATTCTGATCCAGGCCTTTGCTGCTAACAATAATGCAGGCCAATACATGGGCATCTTATCCAATCACCTTAATAATGCTCTGTACCAAGTAGTGATTTATAATGACTTTGTGTAACATGGGTTTGTTTCATGGCATTATTACGGCTTTTTAATTGTTATTTGAGTGAGCTGCACTGATTCAGACATCAAGAAAACTTTTGGTTTCTATACTGCTCACTTAGGCTTCATGCTGTTTTCCATTTTCCTTGACTTCCCAATATCATCTATCATTTCAATAAATGTCACTAATCCAAAAGTCATTGACCAGAACTTTCAGGTAAGTTTATATAAAAAGAGAAAAAAACCCCATAGACCAAAATAAATCTACAGACTTCCTACAAATAAACACATCAAATTCTTCCATTTTATATGAGCTTCTGTGCTCCATCTTTTCATTTTAACTAGGTTTTACATGTTGGAATGACAATATCATTCATCAAGTTATCAAATAATATGTAAGCAAGGTCTAATACTACTTACTTAAGCTAGGTTGATTTTTCCATGGATATCTCTGCCTTTCTTTCTCAAATTCAAATTCTTGATATATTTCTCAAACTGAGTGTTTGTTGGTTACAATAATGGATCTAAAAATACTACATGCTCTTTCTCTTGGTATAATACATCCTGACAAAGGAGATGCTTAAGCTTCTGTTCTAGGGAAGTGTCTTCCTGTAATGTTCATGCACCTGCTTGTATACAGGCCAACAGGCTTTATGATCCTTTAGAACTACAAGCTGAACTGCAGCACTTAAACTTTATATGAAAAGCACTGAAATTGTTTTAAGTGAATACATAAAAGTAGGGGGAGGGTAACTAATCAGTACATTGTTATTTTGACACATTTGGTTGTCTTTTAGAAAATGCATTCATAATTTTCTGTTTGACGTGATCTCAGTATCCAGTAAAAAGCTGAGAATTTTTCATCCTACTGACAGGACTCCATTAATAAAACAACAATCTTTTGTGTGTAGTAATCTTTAATCTTATTTTGTCACACACTTCTCAGTAGCATTTCCACTCATTTTACAGTATAATTTATGGCACTGAAACAACTCTCTGCCCTGAAAAAGGTCAGTCTGTCAAGGTTTACTTGTCTTTGAAGAAAAGTAATAGAGCATTATTTATGAAGCAAAGAATCCGCTTCAATACTTTAATCAATCAGAAAGATACTTGCATTATTGTATCTTTTGCCAAAAAATACCACGAGCAAAGGATACATCAACCTTGCATTCCCTTTTATGTCACAAAAAGCCTTTTACCTTTTATGTCTCCTTGTCTTTTTGTGTTTTCTACAGTATGAAAATAACAAGGCTGATGATGTCTGCTATCTGGAAACAATTTGTAAATTATGAGAATAAGGATTGATCTTATCTGCGGAGGAGGGAGTCTCCGGACAGATTAACTAGAGCTATCCACTGTGCTCATCACAATAAACTCATTTTGGGGATCTGGATCATGTGCTGTAATTTAACATTTCTAGAATGAGAACTGCAAAATTTTAGGTGATGTTCGTGGTACCTCAAAGATGATAGGCATGAGATGCAACCACATTTTGTATCCCTGGGTTTTCAGACACTATTGAAAGCACAAATCAGAATATGTGCTGTGGGGAAAAAAAAATGGTATTTCATTAGAGAAAACACTTTAAATTAAGCCTCTCAAATAAGAATTTAATTTGCTTTATGTGAATGAAATGCCACTACAATATTTAACTGCTCTGTTGATATTTAATAAGTGTGTAATAAGATACATATTACCTCTTATCTGTTGGATGCTAGCAAGCGGTTTTTGCTAATTAGTCCCTGTCTGTCATGAAACCTCTCTTACAATTGGGATGAGTTGCTTCTTGACTAAATCTCTAACCATTGCAATCTGTTTCCTTCCAAGGAACAGCAAACATGCTTGTCATGTATCTCCATCAGTATTTGGAGTATTACTGGCTGAAGTCCTCTGCATTTTACTCTTGGTCAGCTTTACTCACTGAGCTCCTGTTCTGAAGAGATGGACACTCTCTCTCCTACATCTTTATTGGAGCCTGGACAAGGCTGACAGAAACCTGAACTCTACCTGAATTCTCATGATAAGTCAAAGCAAATTAGATGTCTGTACTACATCAGTTCAGCCAGTGACCACATGGTCCTTTTTAAAAAGTTTGTATGCCTGAACACTGGTAAGAGAAACAAATGTCCTAAACAGTAAGACGAGATCCAAAGCAGATGGACAATATGTGCAACATCATCCTCAAGATGATTAAGAGGTACAAGCCTGTGCAGATAGGTGGGATAGCTTTACCAGTATGCTTTCTCTTGGGTTCATATCCAGATGAGAAGCACAGGTAAAATGTTCTGCTGATGTTAATTTTTTTTTTTTTTTTGATATTTGGTGGATATATGGGTTCTCAAGGTGAGAAGCTGATCCTTCCACAGTTAGTGGAAACTGCCATCTCGTTAAGTCTAGCAAGCTAAATTTTGGATGGCAAACTGCCAAATCGTATGAGACATTTAAGTATGGTGGATCTAGGTTTCTGTCTCTGGTTGGTAGAAAAAGATTTGCCAATATTACTTCTGATATTTTTTAAAGTTTAACATACTTGAAAAGGCATATTATGTCTTTGTAGAACATCTGATTGCAGACTTATTTGAAGTAAGCCAAGTCTATTGTCCTGCAAAGAAGAATGTACAAAATGAACTTTATTTTCTACTAATGATGGTATTTGAAATGAGCAAATTTTGTGAATACAAGAAAGTGGGGAATTCTGGTTTCTAAATAAGCATGAGGCTGTACAGAGCACATTAGATAAATAATAGCATAAATGCTTGCTTGAATGTGACCAGGTAATAGTTATGACATAAGGATCATATGAAGTGCACTTTAAGTGCCCCAAATACCTGTGTATCCGAAACAGATCTGTATTAGCAGTTAGAGTCCAAGGCAAGGGAATTTGAAGTATAGCTTCTACAGTCAGAGTGATATGATGATGAGTTTTAGTAGCCAAATAAAAATGAGTCAAGAGGGTGTTAAAAGTGTGACATACCTGAGTACTCTCCGGGACAGACAGACCACAGCAATAGTTACCAGATCTCACAATGGAGTTTCATATGAACAGGTTTGTGAAGGATTTTAAAACACCAGTTGTGACTAAACAGGACCTTGTAGTGAAGGATTAACATGTGTTAAATTGATTTGGTATAATGATGACCAAATTGATCTGCGCTTTACAAGAGCAATCTCTAAAGCCCAGTGCTAATACAAAGTGTTGCACTTCAAGAGTTGGTGGCATGAAGCTGCAATGTCATAGCCAGCTCATGATCCAGTGGTCTGCTGCTCTTTTGCCACAGTTCTGTATAATTCCCTTGAAAGCCAGAATCCCCTGCAATGAATGAAAATCTTCCAGGAACTTGAAAGACATCTGCTTTTCACATTCAAATTGAAATGGGAGAAAGAGAAAGAGACAGAGAGAATGAATTGCTTAAAAAAATCTATTATGAAACAATTTTATAAATACTTTCTGAGGTTTGCCTTCATATTTGTACATCTCTTCAAACATGCCCATTTAGATCTTGCAGAATATGTCTCTGTGAAGTGTTACCAAACTTAAATTTTCATTGACTATTTCAATTTATTTCCAATTCCAGACTTTTGCATTTTAAGATCTGGTCTGTAGATGTAATTCAGATCAGGACTGCATGTTAAAACATTTTCATTACAACTTTTATCCTTCCTGTCCACATCTTTTCTATTTTGTACTAGGCAGAATTTTTTTAAGAATTTTTCTAAAGGAGAAATTATTACCCTCTGCAAAGGTGTGTTAGATTTTTTTGTTCTATTGTGCTTTCTGTTTAAGAAAGATATACCAAGAGCATGTGGAAAAGAAATAAAACTGTGAATGGCACAAGCGAGGTCTGCATTCAGTGTGATAAAGATAGTAACAAGAAAGGGTCTGTTGGTTTATACTGTTTCCCACTCTTGATATAATCATTGTCTCAAGAACAGATTCATATTCTGCATCATTTTCTGTTACCTTTATAGTCTTTCTTATGAGAATGAGGAATGAAAATTTTAATGCCTCATATATTCTGTGAATTACTGTAGGCGAGTGTGCTGTACTACTTTGATCTTTCCTATATTCTGTGGTTTGATTGGGTCGTGATGTGAATGGAAAGCAGCACAAAACAAATCACTTTCTGAGAGAGCAATTGCAATGTGAATAGGTGCAGAAAGAAAAAGGTACCAGTTCAACCCGTTCTATTATGCAGTAGATTGGGTAGAAACAGAGTTCAAATATCTGCTTTTAGAGGTACTAAATATTATCTCAATTTTTGGGTTAACCAACCTATCAATTCCTAGCAAAATTTTCAACAGAGTGTTCATAATCTGAAGGTAACTGTCTAGACTTGGATTCAGTATTGCTTTATTAAAGTTCAGCAGTGCTGTAGCACAGATGGAATAGGAAGTGAAGCCATAAAGGAAATTAAAAGATTAAAAAGAAAATTAGCAGCTGAAAATTTAAACTTGTTCTAATGGCCTAAAAAATTCTGCATCTTGTTTCTAGTCATAACTGGAAAATAACTAAGCAGGAGGAAAAGCAGAGGGAGGAATTGAAGCAAAGGGGATGTCTAGGTTGCCCCAGGCAGAACTCCTGCTATACTTTCCAGTTGCCTCTAGCATGGAGGGTTTCCCCACACCAAGTAGCAGTGTTGTCCCTGCCCACGCCCTGCTCTCCCTTGGCTGACACTGGAGTTGGGAATTGTGAAAGCCTGTGATGGGCAAGAACACTTCCAGCAAACATCACAGGCACCCATTCTCCTTTCAATGGACCTTTTCTCCAGTCAGCCCTGATTTTTTTGCAAGTGATATGTGAATTCGTGACAAACAAATGTGCCAGGGTACACTATATTTAGGGAATTTTTAATACTGGGGAAGACCCACCATGAAGCATTGTTTGAGGTTTGCTTGTAGTAAGGAGCAAAACGAAGGAGGGGTAAGAAGGCAAAAATTCATGAACAATCTTGCTACTACTCGTGTTTAGCAAGCTACTTTTGAATAGTGCAGAAATAATACCTTGCTCTGTGTTAGAGACGTGAAGCAAACTTTTTCGTGTCTGAAACCACCAGATGGCTGTGCCAGTTTTCAGATGTGGCACTTACAAAATTTTTACTTCCATCCCCTGCCACATCCTTTTGCTTATACTCCATATCTCTGTCTGCTCATTTCACTATTCAGTGGGATTTGCGTAAGTACATTTTAAAGATATAGGTTTGGCATCTATACTATAATATCTAAATCTATGACATACAAAAGCTAGAGCTCTGAAAAGAATTTTAGAAGTTCTTTAAATGTTATCATCATCACTTAGATTTTATTATATATCAACAAATCAAAACTGTAGCATGATTCAGAACATATAACTTGGTTAGACTTGATATACAATTATTTTACATGGTTATCTTCTAAGAATTCTCACAAATTCTGTTTACTAATCTGTGTGAAAAGAGTACAATAAAGTCTGTCCAACTCTCCTTGAACAAATATAAAGCTACCACACCTCCTGTGAAACCAATGTCGTGCTTGACTCTTCTCTTTTCACCCATGCACATGTACTTTAATAGTGAAGAGAATGAATGCTGTATCAGACACAAAAGAGATTATTTCTACAGAATGCTGAATGCTTATAACAAATACTAGTGGCTCCAGATTGTAGACTGAAAAGCAAATGTCTGTATTAAAGTGATGGATTGCAGACACCATAATATGCTACAACAAAGCCATGGGTTTCTACAACATTTCTAATATTTTTACTTTCTTTGCCATGTCTGCTGCTAAAATCTTTGAATACTTGGATCTTCTCTATTCTGTCTTACCTGTGACAAAGTTTTCTGTATTTCAGCTTTATAATCACCTGTTCATACTTCTATTCATGCAGAAAAATATTTCCTTAATTATTCTTGACCAAGGCATCATGGCCTAGCAGCTTAACACATCAGATAACCACATTGTGCCCAGGTTGCTGTTATCAAAAAAGTAGTATTACACTAATATGGGCTTTCGCTGTAGAATTAGGGCTGCTTTCACGATGAACCTGGTCCCTGCAATGTTTCTTTCTGTACAAATCAAATGATATTTGCTTGGCACTATGTTACCTACATACCTTGTAATGTCCACATTTCCTCCAGTTTCCTTTCAGGCTCCCCTCTTGTTCCTTCATCCCACCTTTTACTTTTTGCTTTCTCATGCCTCATTATGCAGTCTGTTTCCTAATTACCATTAAAGCAGCCTTTTCAATTTGTGTTTGCAAAAACCTACAGAAATTTATATGAGAAAAAAGGGATAAACTTGGCAAACCTTTAACTAAGAGTTTTTTGGAATGATTGAAAATAGATGCGTTTTCACTTCTCTCTTTTGTTATGGTTCTGTGACCCCAGAGAGATTTTGACTTTTTGTTTTATTTTTCTCATCTTGTTTCAGTGTTTCCATTTCAATTACTGACCTCAATGTTTTATTAAGAGGTGATATGGGTTTTTTTCCCCTTTGTTGCATTTCACCATTGTACCTTTACTTTTAGCTTTATTTTTACATAGTGTGAAATATTTTCACTACTCCCTCATGCTGGCCTATTTTTATTTACTTTATATTTAGATGAATACACATCATTTAAAATTGCTTCAGTGTACCCACTTGAAGTCATACTTGAAGTCAGTCTGTCCTCATGACGAAAAGCTTATAAATTTCTTTGAAGATGTTTCTGGCTGAGGCCCCAAATCAGAGCAAAGAACATGTTTGGTGAAAACAATATAGAAAGTAAGAGCACTTATAAAGATTCTCTTGACATAGCAGACAGGTACCCCCATTTCAGAGCTGGGCTGATTTTTTTGTACTGTTTACAAGTCAGAAATGATGCATTTGATTCACTTTCCCATTGCAAAATTAGCCCTTGCCCTTCTACACTAGAAATATTGCAGTAAAGCTGGACAGCAGCAGCACACCCAAAGGCTTTTACTTTCTCCTGGTGCCAGTTTCAGCAACAATGTCAACATCTGGCTTTTCCAGCCACAACCTGGGTTAAAACAGTGGTCCTGAGAAGCCGCTGTAGGAAGTTGGGCAGCAGTAGCCTTGTTTAGTGTACTGGCCCTAGTGGAAGCTGGTTAGGCAGAAATAATCTGTTAGGATTTCAGGGCAAAATCTGAGAAATGAGGGCACAGTAGACCCAGCAAATGAAGAAGAAGAGTAGGTGTGATACAGATGGTTGGGTGTAGCACATAGTTTTGAAGTGGGAGAAAACAAATAACAAAAAGGTGAGTGATCCCCAGCTAGCCAACAGAAATTTGCCTCCTTAAACCATCAGAGCAGCAAGGTATGGTCTGGGCTATCCAACCATAGAACTTCACTTGGATATGCTTATTTTTGGAAAAGACACTTAGCCTGAGGCCTCATATTGAACAAAATGTCACTATCTTTATCTCCAAGAAACAAGTCTTTTTTTTTTTTTTTTAAACGTGAAGTCTGAGGAGCCAGGTAGTGCTCCTGTGGCATATCTAACTTTGACACCACTGCTACAGCTTTTCATTGCTGGAGAAAAAAAATCATGTGTCATATATGAGTGGCCTAAATGCAGTTAGTGAAGGTTTATGATCTGTTATCTGGAGATAGCAGAAGTATTAAAACACATGAAGGGCAATGTCAGGGAAAACATTGTAAAAAAATAGCTCAGGAGAAAACCAGAACTTTTCAAGGGCTAAAACGGGCTGCACCAACTCTCTCCAGAATTAAAGCTAAGTCAAAACACTTGGTGGTTCAAAATGAACAAAAATATTGTTGCAAGCATACTATAGTCAACTGGGAGCAAAAAACGCTAAGGCAGTGAAGTCCGGATTCCTTCATTTTGCTGGAAAAGGGACCAGATCTCTGTGATACTATGGGAAGTATAACATGGCCTGTATAACTGGAGAAACCAAAGGGTGCACTGAATCACAGCACACATGTAAGGTACTGCAGCATCACAGCAAAGTGCTTAGTCCCTCCAAAAGATGGTGTCCAGCCCAACCTTCTTGTACAGAGCTGTCACTGTATTTTTCCCAGTGTTGAACAGAACTCATTCAGTACTAGATTCTGGATCCTGGTACTGCATTGGGTTGCAGTGCAACTATGATGTCTGTGAGTTAGAGCATTAGATGATGGAAAACTGAAGAGGGGTGGGGTAGGAAGCAGGGGCAGTTCCTAACTCTTAAGCTCTCATCAACATGACCAGTGATAGGCAAGACCAAGGGCCACTAATCCTATTTAAATTTCCTCTGAGATACACAGGAAACAATGGAATGTTGCCGGGTGCCTGTGAACTGCTGCAAAAAGCTTGCACATAACAGATTACTGTATGAGGGACAAGAGGGGGGCTCCTTCCCTCTCCACATCCAGCCACCTCCTTGCCTACTTTTCTGTGCTTCTTCATCTCACCTCTAAGGGATATTACTCTGTATCACTGAGTGAAGGAGACAAATTCTTGTACCCTTCTCACTCTCACCCCTGTACTTCACTGAAACTGTAAGATAAAATGGACACCTACCAGTTTTCATATTCTGAACTCCATGTCAAAGAAATTTAATTCTTAATTTTCCACTAGAAGTGTCTTACCTACATATTAATGTTGACAATCGAAGACAATTGAATTAAACTATCATTTCAATATATGAAAAAAACTAGTAGGGGGATATCCCAGTTTCATAAAAAAATCCAAAATTCTGATTCTTCACCTTTTCTGATACTGTAGCAAGATCACCTTTATGAGATGAATATTTTGTTTCCATTCTTTGTAGCATACTTTTCCCAAGCATTCTGGAATCATTCATTTATCAAATATAATACAGTCATTGCATGCTACATCTAAAAATCAGCTCTTAAAGAACTTAATTTGCAAACACTTTTGCACTTCACAATTTAGATATATAAGTAATACACTTGAAATCAATAATACTAACCCTGTAAGCCGTGTTTGAGATTAATCACCATACCAGACCTGCTGATTTTATCTTAAACATGTATGCTGTTCATGGTATAAGAGTGTTTGAATTAGCCTACAAGCTCCTCAGGGCAGGACACATGTCTTTGTCTACATCTGCAGAGTGTGAACAGGCAGTTGGTTCCTGATAAATAATGCAACACAATTACCTAAATATAGGATGCAGAAATTTGTACGGAAATGAAATTTCAGGTAGCCTGTAGACAAATGCTTAGAAAACACATTTCAAGTAATAAAAGGTGGAGGACGAGGAAAACAAAAACTTTACAAAATCCTGAGGTGGGAGGTTCAAGGATGGGCATTGTCAAAGTAATTCCATTTAGTTAGCAGGGCGTTAAAATGAGCTGTGCAGATTTGTAGGGATTAATAGTAAAGAAATGGAAATATTCTTTTTTAAAAACTTTTTTTTCTTTTTTTTAAAATAAAATGAGATTAAAACTTTTCAGACTTGTACCATTCCCTTCTGCTAGAGATAAGAAGTCTGCTTTACTGGCTGTCTGTAATCAAGATGATGTGACCTTTACTGGATTAATATCTTCCTCTTTTTCGTAACTAATCTTCAGTAACAGTAAAGGAAGATATTTTGGGGTATTAAAAAAAAGCACTCTGTGGGTTTGGAACTGGTCATAAGAAAGAGTAAAATCATTATTGTAGGATATATAGAGGTGTTAACATCTTAAACGCAAATTCATAATCACAGCATATGAAGAGTTTTTTTTTTCCTAGTGATACGGTTTTAACTTTATTACTTTTTTGCTAAACAAACTGTGATACACTGCTGTAAAATTTACACAGGAACCTGCCAAAAAAATCCATACGCCAAAGCCAGCTCATAGGTATATAAGTAATATCTCTCCAAATCATCTGCCTGCCCCTCATATCCCAAGAAAGGATTCATCCTGAGAGAATAGAGCTAATTTCAGATGGTACCGACTTTCAGTATTTTCTCTGTGGAAAACAACCATATTCCTGTTGGAAATTAAAAGATGCCCTCTTGGTTAAAATACAGAGCAGCCTCTTTATCCCAGCAATGCCTCTTTCTCACCCATCTTTTCTCATTTTTTGACTTTATAGAGTTCTCTCTTTAAAACTTGTCACTGTTTTTATATTTTGATTAGATTCCCTAGAAATCTTCTGCTCAGAGAGCTTTTCTTTTCTTCTATAAACACCTATGTACGATGTCATGGGTCTAGCATTAAGGTGGAACTCCTTTTCATTTTATCCTGCTCAATTTTATACTTTTAAAGGTTTGCTATTTTTCCTATCACAGTCTTCAGGGTCATTAAGGGTTTGACTTGAATGGATTATATCTATCTGGCTATCATCTGCATTTCTCTTCAGACTGAAAATCAGCACAGCCTCTTCTGATAAGGTCAGAATTAGACAGTTCCTGTACAACTGCTTTGGTACCTACTTTCAAAGAGGGATAGAGACCAAAGAGTGGCCTACAGAACAGGGACAATGAGAAGATGTGCAATCTGAATCATCATTTAAAAAGAGAAAATGATGTAAAAATTAGTGTAATAACCAGAAGTTGCCAGAACCATGACAACTACGAGCACAGATATGTGACACAACCCGCCAGTGTGAAATTAATGCAAGAAGACAGCCTAACTTGTAGCATCAACACATCCATGGCTTCCCAGGCAGCCTCGACCAGGGCAGAAATTTACCCTCAAAGCACTGGAGAACCCATCTTGTCTTAGAGGCAAGAAGAAAATGGATTTTTGCAAGGAAGTGGTGAGTCATAGCATTTTCACAGATTTATTCATCGATTCATAGTGCGTGAGGTCAGAAGGGACTATTAGATAGTCTAGTCTGACCTCCTCTTCTAAATCATGGGCCGTTAAGTTTCACTCAGCTTTCCACATATCAAGCCCAACAGTTCTGTGTTTTGCTAAAATACCTTTCTTGTTCAAGTTTGGACTATTTATTTGAAGGCATGCAGAGACAGAAAAGCCACAATTCCTCTTAAGGTTTGGTTCTAACAATTTATAATTTTCATTCAGGAGCATTTGTGTTTCATTTTTAATTGGAATTTTGCTTGCCTTATGCTTTGAGCCCATTTGTTCCTGTTATGCCTTTCTCTGTTAGAGTAAATTACCTCCTAGTATCTACTATTTTCTACACAGTACTAGGGTCTATGATCAAGAACTTTGAACTCTCTCTTTATTGAAGTGAATAAAACAGACTCTAAATGTCTCACTGTGAAGTATCTTCTCAGGACCTATAACTTTTTTGTATTCCAATCTTCTCATTCCAATTTCAGTAATTTTTTGGAGTGTGGAGTTAAGGATTAGTTTCCTATTAACCTCAGTGGAACGGTACACTAGGCTGTCACCTGACTATTTTTAATTACTTTTCCCATTACTTATCCCAAGTCATAAACAGCCCTTTCTTCCAACATAACACCTACAAACTCATATGAAACCATGTATGCACTATGTTTTAACAGCATTATAGTGTATATATCTATCCTTTAGTTCTCCCTCTAATTTTGTTTTTTTCTCTGAACGTGCCATTTTGCACTTAGCTGTATTAAAACAACAATGTTTGGGAAAAATCTCCCTCATCTAGTCTGTGAGCCTAGACTTCATCTACACAACATGTTCCAGGAGCAAAAGTAAAATTATGGTGGTTAAAAAATAACAGAAGATCACTTGTCAGCAGCTGCAGGTAATAAACACTATCAGTATAGTGACAAAACAAAATTTATTAAATTTATAAATTAGAATCACAGTATCATAGAATGGTTTGGCTTGGAAGAGACCCTAAAGATCATCTAGTTCCAATGCCCTTGCCACAGTCAAGTATAACTTCCACTAGACCAGGTGGCTCAAAGCCCCATCCAACCTGGCCTTCAACACTGCAAGGACTTATACATCCACAAATTCTCTGGGCAACCTGTTCCAGTGCCTCAGCCTCACCATCCTCATGGTGAAGCATTTCTTCCTAACATCTAATCTAAACCCACTATATTTCTGTTTGTACCCATGGCCCCTTGGCTGAACACCACAGTTCCTGAAGAGTCCCCCCCTGGCTTCCCTGTAGCCCCCCTTCAGATACTAGAATGCTGCTATGAGGTCTCCAAGCAACCTTGCCTTCTCCAGGCTGAACAACCACAATTTTCTCAGCATGTCTTCATAGAGAAGGTAATGATAATCCCCTTTTTAACTCTGTAGCCCTCCTCTAGATATGATCTATAAGGTTCAAAGCTTTCTTGTGTTCAGGACTCCAGAGCTCAATACAGTACTCAAGGTAGGGTCTCACTGGAGTGTAACAGAGGGGGAAAATCAGCTGCCTTGACCTGCTGGCCATGTTCCTTGAGAGGCAGCACAGGATATGGTTTTCCTTCTGTGCTATGAGCGCAGGCTGCCAGCTCATGTTGAATTTTTTGCCAACAAATTATACTCATATTGAAACACATACAGCTGTACTGGATTTTTGTGGAAAGGTTTTGGTTAGCAAGGGTGGCTAGAGTCTTGGTTTTCTATGAGAAGCTGCCACAAGCTTCCCCCACGTCTGGCAGAGCCAATACCAGCCAGCTCCTAGATGGACCTGTTGCCAGCCAAGGCTGAGCTCATCAGTGATGGCAGTAGTGCCTCTGAGGTAATGTACTTAAGAATGGGGGGAAGGAACGGGGGTGCAACATCAGTCATGAGACAGGACTGAGAATATGTGAAAGAAACTGCTCTGTAAATCTCCAGGTCAGTGAAGAAGGAGTAGGAGGTGGTCCAGGTGCTGGAGCAGAGATCCCCCTGCAGCTAGTAGTGCAATCCATGGTAGGAAGCTGTGCCCCTGAAGTCCATGGAGCTCCACGGGGGAGAGAGATTCACCTGCAGCTCCTGAAGGTTCCCATGGCAGAACAGGTGGATGGGCTTGAAGGAGGTTGTGACCCAGAGGAGAACCCATGCTAGGGCAGGCTGCTGGCAGGATCTGTGTGCCTGTGGAGCGAGAAACCTGTGCTGCAACAGGTTCCTTGGGAGGAACACTCGGGAAACCCACGTTGGAGCAGTATATTCCTGAAGGATTGCACCCCATGGAAGGGACTGACACTGCGGCAGTTCTTGAAGAACTGTAGTCCATGCAAAATACCATGGAGAGGTTTTTGGGGATTGTCTCCTGTGGGAAGGACTATGTGCTGGATCAGGGGCAGAGAGTGAGGAGAAAAAAGCAGTAGAGACAACCTGTGACTGATCATAGCCTAATTTTCCATTCTCCTGTGCTGCTGCGGGGAGCATGAGTAAAATCATGAGTGAAGCCGAGCTCTGGAAAATGGAAAGGTTCAATTAATTTGATTAATTTACCTAAGATGAGTCTGTTTTGACCCATGACAGTACTTGGTGACTGATTTCTCCCTGTTCTTTTTCAATGTACTAGTCTTTGGTTATGTTTTCTCTCCTCTGTCCAGCAGGGGAGGGGAGTAATGAAGCAGCTTTGGTGGGCACCTGGCGTCCAGCCAGGGTCAACTTACCCCAACAACCTCATACTGGAACAAACAGAAAAGCAGTAACATTTAAGTGGACTTTCAAATACTTGCAGATTACTGGGGGCTTGGGCTGAAGTTCATCTCGTCCATGCAGTGTTGGTTTCCTGTTTCTGAAAGTTCTAGCCTCAAAAGGCAGCAGTTATATGTCATACCATGGTGTAGATATCAGGATGTACCTGGGAAGCATGGTCAGATCTTCATTTTTGGACATAGAATCATAGAGTCATAGAATGGCTTGGGTTGGAAGGGACTTGAAAGGTCCTCTAGTTTTGCAGCCTCCCTCCAAACACTTACAATGCTGTGACCCAGTACTGGTCTGCTAGCCATGCCTTGCCATGCCTGAGATTGCTCCTTCCATAAGTATTGTTTTAATTAGCCTTTCACAGTCATTCACCAAAATTAAATCCTCATGCTATGGACCTGGTTTGTTAGTCAACTTTATTTCTAGCTCTGTTCATTCCTTTGAAAAATCTTCAGCTCAAATCAAATTTATATCATTTTTGAATCATCATTCTCTCTGATACATACAAGGCTGCTAATTTTGCAGACTGCCTCATTTTGAGATTGTGATGCACTTGGATAATTCTAAGAACTTGTAGAAGTTCTAGAAAAGGAGGTTAGTCCTGAGACAGCTTGGGGAAAAAAAAAAAAAAAAAAGGAGATTTTTCAGGAACACAATGAATATTTTTTCATTTATGGAAATTTTACATGTGGAAATTTGAATGCCTACATGAGGGACAACATTCTCTGCTTTCCCCTCAACATATCACTATTGTGCCACTTTCTGGATTTCCTCATAACTTGGCATTTATCTCATACTTTCTTCCTTATGGGAGTGTCTGTTGTCAGCTGCTCCATCTTTTCACCTAAAGACATCCTGTTCATTCAGTTTCTCCTATTTTCCTCATGCAATGAAACATGTTACTCTCCTGCCTCTAAACATTGCACTTGCTTGTTTGTATGAACTTACTTAAAAATGTCTGAGGATAAAAAATGATATTCTGTCTCTATTTCAGGGAAATAATAACTCTTTCAAACTGTAAGCTGATTCTACATCATATCTGATTTTCACCACCTTTTTACTTTCAAAAACACCCTTATTTTTAGTATTACATTTTTAGTTTTGCATCTTTAGCATTTCTTTCCCTTTTAGAATCAAATTTAGAAATTGAGAAATGTGAGTCATTTACGCACATGAGAAGCTTTTAAAATCTCCTTTGAACTTTTTCTTGAGTGAAATTGCTTAATGTTTCCTCATGTCCTGAGCACTCAAATCAAATTATCTGGCTAAACTCTCAAAATCTGAAAGAAAGGAAAATACAAACACTGTCTTAAAAGTATGTCTTGAAGCCGATTTTGAGGTACTAAAAAAGAGAACTATGTTCTAAGGACAGTCATAGTTTTAAACTAATGTCCAGCAGGACTGTTAAAAGGTAATGGAGACAAAGAACAGGAATGAAGCCAACACCCTTACCCTTCACTGTCCAAAGTTTATTCCAATTTGGATTCCTTGCAGTCAATTCATAGCTCAGCCTTTGAAACCAGCACTAAATTTGGCCCTGACCTCAACTGCTGAGCAGAGACCACGTCTCCAAATCCTGATGTTTGTGCTCCTGCTCTCACTTCAAATTGGCTTCTGGACAGCAGAGTGGCTGTGCTGCATTGCCCTCAGCAGTGGATTTTACAGAGAGCTCAGCCTTTGGAGGTGATGGGAGTCACTGACTTGGAAATAAGCTGGATAGTTTGTCAGGTATGGAAGGATGTCAGCTGTGTGTGAGGATTTTCAGATGCATCGATGCCATGGTTATGGCATTGTTCTGTACGTGTTTAGAACTCAGGATAAGGCCTTGAAATGAAAGCAAAATCAACTGCCTCATACATGTGACAAGGGGATCTAAACATCCAACAAGACACAGGCGCAAAATAAGCTTTAAATTATGCAAAAGCCACTAGAATTCAGAGTTGTGTGGAGTGAAATGGAAGAAAAGGTGTTAAATCTTGTTTTGGTCCCTTTATTCCCAGTTTGTCTACTGCTAAACTTCAACCAGTGAGATGATTTTCTTAGAGCCCTTTGTATATTGTAATAAACTGTTTCTGCCTTTATCTGACTGCTAGAGCTCAGATAGGAGACTGCCCAATAAATGCATTAGACTTTGAATGTGCTGTCAACCTTCACTCCATTCTGCAGATAAATTTTATGATTTTTTTGTTTGTTTCACTATAGCTATTGCATGTGGGATCAACCAGGTTTTGTATTTTCCCCAGCAATCACTCTAGGACTTTTGGATTGTTTTGCTTTCCCATTAGAAACAGACATAATGTCTGTCTTTGGGTTACTATTTTGGTAGATTAATTTTTTCTATATCTGTAAATGTACCTCCCATCTAACCCAATTACCTTTTAATTCAGGAAATTCTACTGCAGCTTAAAAAGAGAAAAATTATCCTCACACAATCAGAAAAGCATGCTTTTTTATTAAAAGAAAACAAACAGCAGGCCTATATCAAATGTAATCAGCTATACTACTAAAAATCAAAATAACTACTTTGGAATTTTAAAGGAGCTTATACTTCTGCATAAAAATGATTTAAAGTAATTTTAATAAAAAAAATTCCAGTATAGGTAGGTATAACTCTGCTTGTCAGCACATCTGTATTTTTCTTTCATCTAATAAACTAGCTAGGACAGTGCAGCAAAGGAACATTATAATATTAACAATGTTGCAGGAAAGCTCTGTGCTTTAGAATGAATTAACTTTCACTGCACTGCAGAACATACAAAGTGAAATTGGCTCAGCTCAGAATAGCAAGCTTAACCCCTTAGGAGCTGCTGAGTTCTGCTTATGTCTTGGCGGTGTTTTTTTGAGCAGCCTTGGCATGTGATCATGGAGGTAGCTGACGTATTTGGCAAATTTAAAAAATAACTGCTCAGGAAAAAATCTGAGAAAATATTTTTATTTTATTTTATTAAAAAAAATGAAAGGAAAAAAAAAGAAAGAAAAGAAGAAAAAAAAAAGTTGCAACTTTGCTTGCCAGGGAATTTGCCGAGACAGTAGTCAGGTTTCAGAAATACCAGGGAGTCAGTATCGTGGGAGTAGAACTGAAACATGTGTCTTGTTATCCTAATGTTCATTCACAGTGCCAGAATGAATAATCCTTTTCTGTGGTTGCACCAGGGTTTTGATTTTCCTCCTCTTAAAAATGTACTAGCTAAATGCCTAGAATAATGATTAAGTGAAAATCTGAGAGTTGGTCAGCACTGTGTCCGTTGTGCACTGATCCATACAGGAAAGTTCACTGGAAAATTTCATCATCCCACTGACTTCCATGGGATCTACTTCAGCAGTTTTTTTCAAGGTGAGAATACTGTACAGGGCAGCTGCTTTTGTGGTATGCCCAGGAAGACATAGACTTGCATCACTTAGTGTCTTTACATAGGTCATAAACCAGATGGTAATCTTTTATTACCACCATATCAGACTATAGTCAGTTTAGAAATCTGAAAGGAAAACATTCTGCATACCAGAATTTTTTGCCTCTTAATTTAGATAAAATTAAAAATAAAAAGCCCAAAACACAAGCAAGGTTACCTTTTCAATTAATCAAATAAAATTTATTGGAAATATTATTTTTATGCCTCTATAATGGAAGGAATTTACTGAGAGTTTGGGACGTTGGGTAAGCTGAGGATTTGTCATTTCACATTATAATTATTTTTTGCATTTCCTAGTCAAAAATGTCATGTCTTCAGACTGAAATAAATCAGTCCAAAAATACTGGATTTTTTTTCCAAAAATATCCAAAAATAATGGTTTATTTTTTCCTCTTCTTACTTTACACTACTAATTTTCTTAATTTTAAACAATTCCTATTAATTTCAAATGCCATGGGAAATCTGGAGGGAGTGATACACTTAATACTGTAGAGTTGTTGTTCCTCTTTAAGGTATGTTATGCTGTGTTCTTGTCTTTTTTTAAATCTGTGGCTCTTGTATTTTCAAATACTCACAGCAGAGTAAATATGTTGTGATGCTTTTACTTGGTCTATTCACTCAAAAAAGTTAAAGAATCCAGTTGTATGCATGAGCAAGGAAAGCAGAAACTCATTTGGTAAAGTAAGCTGCAAAGAAACTCTAGTGCATTAAGTACTGAGGAGTGAAAAGAGGAAAGTCAGGTTCAATCTTAATCTTTTTCTGCTAAAACTTCCAGTTGGACATTTCCTACTATATTTTTCTTTAGTCAGTTCACAGCCTTACTATACTTTCTCACATATCCAAAGAAAACAATCTCTCTGCTCTGATTTCCCACCAAGGGCCCAATTAAGGGACCACTAACCCCTCTATGCCTTTTAAGAAAGCTCTCAATCCCTCTTTGCTGACGATTTCTATCTCACCTTTTCATGCTAAACACTTTGCTGAAATAATTCCTTGGATAACTTACTTGATTAATTTGATTACTAATTTTAAGGTCTATTCTCCATTACTTGCATAGATCTAATTGCAACTCTATTTTATTCTTTGTCATACACAAATGGTGCGCTGCAAAACTAGGAAAGCTGTTTGCTGGATCAGCTCCACTTCGTGGTGGATATGTTCTACTCTTAACAGATTGTGAGAAGTGTCTGTGATTTACATGTAAAAGTATGTGTGCATGTACATATACACATGCAAGCTACAGAATATATGAGTGCCTAACATACAAAAATAGAAGTAAGAATTATTTAATATTTCTAGATTATATATCCCTCCCAAAAATCTCATTGGGTCCATAAAAATTTATTCTGTTCAATTTTATTTGGAAAATATATATACAATTGTTTCCTTCCTCATGCTTTTTAATTCTCTTCTCTACTCACTTCATTTGCTTTTCCTGTCTTTCTTTATGTCATGTGAAAGAAATGGATTTTCTCTGAAAGTAGTACAAATTCTCCTTTATGCTTATATCAATGTGCCCTCAGGAAAAGTTCCTTACTTATTTCAGTCATGTAAAACCAAATATTGGAAATTTATTCTACATTTAGAGTGTGTTAAATGCTGTAGATATCTTCCCAGAAGAGTTTAAGTGAAGTTCTGAAGAAAATACTGAGTTTTATTTTCTCAGGAAAATGCTGAGATGAAAGAATGATTTCTCTTCATAGCTTCTGGAACAGTCTTAAGCAGAACAGTTGTTAATGTCATAACTGAAAACTGATGTAAGAATTATATCAACATTATATCTTTATTGTAGCATTACCATAGAGAGACACTAATACAGTCACATTTTAAAAAGAGTTGTTGAAAATACTTTGAGCGTACTGTCTCCAGTAACTGTCTGTTATCACTATGGTTGCAACAACAAATATTCGTGATTGGAATGAACTTCATAAGAATAAAAGAATTAAGAGGAATGAAAAAGCTTACTGCGTGCATCAGGATAGAACTTGAACAATTTAAGGAATGATGAAGCAGATGGGATCAGCTCTGATCTTCCTGAGGCTCTGTGATCCAAGTCCTCATTATGTGAGGGTATGTTCCTAGTCTGCTGTGTATCTTCTTATGATATAGCAGTACATTTTGCAAGTTTAAGTTTGGTTTTGGGGCATAATCTCTGTAACCCAGAATTCAGCACATTACTAAATTTTTGCTAATGACCTTGGAATCCATGTTGTCCTCTAGTCATGCACAAATAGCATGATTATATACAACAGTATGATGGTTAATAACAATTATTTTTTTATCTCACCACCGCAATTCTGTAGTATTTGCTTATTTGTTTTTCTTCTGGAACTCTCATTACCTTACAGTGTAAAACTGTGATATCAGAAAAGAAAGCCCAGAATTTTTTGGTCTTAATAATGAATTAATTATTAAAGTGATTGTAGATTTTCATCTGTCTCTTGTATCTCAAATTTTCTTCTCATCCCATTTTCTTATCTCATGTCCTGTTCTGCAGCTTAACATTAACTTTGCTCCTAGGAAACTCAAAGGTGCCAGTGAACAACAGACTTGAGTCAGTCACAGAGTCAGTATTGCATTTCAAAAACATTGCAAGAGCTGCTCTAAGCACAATGTACCCTCAAAGAATAACCCTCAACGATGAAGACTTAATTAATACAACAGAATGTAGTCAATAGGATGTTAGATGACAGGATTATCTTGTTTTTCACCAGATATCTGTCAGTAACTTCTGCCTCTGATCCTCAATGACTTTCTGATTTATATGTTCTGTCTCAGAAATGTTTCTTATGCTGATGTCCTAATGAACTGTATGCTTTTTGGTGTTTACAAGTTGTGATAATCACTCGCTAGCATTTATGTGTCTTCAAGATACAAAAAATCGATTGTTGTTCCTTTCTTAAGACTGACTTTTCAGTGGAGTAGAAGATATCTCCCGTGTGGATACAAAAAAACACAAACAGAACTGAATCTTTCTTAACTGAGGCTGATTTATTTCAGCCTCAGACAAAAAGCTATTGGAAAATTCATGTGGGTTAAGATGGACTTTTATACCGTAGTTCCTGTATACATTATAGATTTCATATTCTTATCTTCTTTGGCATAATTCATGTCTGGTCAGGGTAGACCTTGTCATACAACTATTTTTCTTAGTGTTCAGATAGGCTCTGCAGACCATGCTATTTCCTAATACCTAACAATTGTATAATATGCACAGATGATTCTTATCCACTGCAACTGAATTTAAATATCCCTATTTTTTCAGCTCTTGACACTGCCCACTTTAGTCTTGCTTTATTTGTTTTATTTTTCCCACCATCTATTAAAAAAAAAAAATGCTAGCTTATTTAATATTTCTTAATTTTGAATTCCTCTTGACACTGCCCACTTTAGTCTTGCTTTATTTGTTTTATTTTTCCCACCATCTATTAAAAAAAAAAAATGCTAGCTTATTTAATATTTCTTAATTTTGAATTCCTCAAATTAAGTAAGAAAAATAGAAACAAAATTTAAACCTGAACAAAATATGTCATTTGAGAGAAAAGGTATGGAAATTGATAGTGCATTTTTTTACCCACCTAGAGCTCATCTAAATCCAGAATCAAAGTTTCTAAAAATATCTGTATAGTAATGTTCATTTGGCTGTATGACTTCTTTCTTCTCTTCAGTGTAACATTCAGGGAGGAGAAAGACTGGGAAAAAATGCCAAAGGGATGTGACCACTTGAAGAGCAATAAACTTTGTGGTTTGACTCATTGCCCTAAGGATGCATTGGCATATGAAGGTTCTTTCCTTGTAGGTTTGATGGTAATCTGCATTTTCATGAACTGTCAGACATGATTGCCAAAGGTGATGATATTACAGCAATGAGATTATGACAAAAATATGACAAAAAGATTGGATTCTGTGTTAGAAATCTTCATATGCATTGTCAGGAATTTTGAAGGATCTGATACTATAGGCAGTGAGAACAGACATAAAATTTTGAGACTAAAAATTGCTGCTGTGTGACATTTGTTTTGTATCACCACATAAAGCCTCAGCAAAATAAACTGGAATGAGTGGACAGGATGTTATCAGACAGTAGTTTTGAATTGTAAGGTTTTTCTCCAGCTCAGAGAGCCTCTCTGTAAATATTATGTTTTAAAATGGCTACCTGAGATACTTGGAGCTTAGAACATCTCCTTCCAGTTATGCCTATCAAAGCAAATAATAAGCAGAGCTCTTGCTGTGCCACTTTTTCCATTATGCTTGTCAATGAAGAAGCAGAATAAAATTCTCAAGATGTGAGGAAAATGGAACATATTTAGTTAGAGGGATCTTGGATTCACTTATAAGGTATATATTTTCTTCGAAAATGTTAAATTGTTTGAGAGACGGGAACTGAGAATAACAGCTTTTATTTTCTAAACACCAATTACATATGAGTGAAAAATATGTATCTGTGTGGCTCAAAGAATAGGTTTAATTTTTTGAAGAATCACACAGATAAGCACTTCAGGGAAAGTTACAGATGGTTGCATGTACATCCTGCAAACTCATGGCTGTTATAACAAAAGCTAAATCCTTTGACAGATATTTGGTATCTACAGCTATCTTCATGTTACTTCAGAATTCTGCAGGCATAAAGAACTCAGTTGTACATAAGGACAGAAATAGAGGCATACATTGCAAGGAATTGCAGCATTTTGTATAGTAAAATGCACACTGTGTTATTTTAAACTCAATAAAATCTTTTAAGAGACACCTAAATATTCCTGTTATACTGAGAAAATATTTTTAATATGGGTTTGATCTGTAGCAACATATACTGGCTGATGTGACTGTGTTTTGTTATGGTTTCTTAGTTCCCAATTCTTTTGGCAGAAAACCTGTGCCTGATTTCTGAACTTAGCTGTGCTGGCAGATATTCTTGCCTAGCTTGTTAAATCAACTTCTGAATAACAGCTGATTTCACATTTTAAGCATCAATATGTAACCACGTAGCTGAAATCAGAATCAAGTGTCTTCAATCAAAAATGTGAAAAATAAGAAAAAGCAGTCATCCCCCCACTCTTCAGCTTCCTGGCTGCCTGCCATCTTGTAAAGATATTTCAGTCTCTGCAGCTCAAGCCTTTTTTATTCTAATTCCTCCTTGTGCAAATGCATGTTCTCATGTGTCTTTCTCTTTGCTGCAGGCATAGTGCACCTGTTTGAAAGGAGCACATAACTATTTTTTTGCCATTTCCCAACTGCTGGCTCTTTTGGCAGGAATCTGTCTCCAACAGCTGAGAAGGCAGAAAAGCTAAAGCCCTTTTCCTACTTAGAAGAGCTACCTACCTTCAACTCTTTGAAGAGCTGTGTGACACTACTGGAACTTGCTTCCCTTGAATTCCTGCACTGGGACAGAAATTTATACAGCAGTGGAGCTTCCCAATTGTTTAATGAGAGGGACATGTTTCTGAGGGACAGTTAAGGGCATGGGTAATCTTTTTCTGGCCTGCTGCTTAACTTTTCAATGCTGTCAACACTCCTTATAAAAATATGTTTCTATTCCATATTGCAGAATTTGATATACCCATTTCTCTTTTACAGAGCTCAAACCCATATGGCATGTGCTTCCTGCTGAGACCTCCACTCCAGGCATCTCCTCAGCAAAGCAACCTAGACTCAAAGAGAAATATATAACATGTTCTTTGCCCCTTGTGCTCACATACCTAAGCCCTGTTCTCTAAATCAGAGGCCCAGAGAATCCTCTGATGAAGATCAGGAAATCCTACCTGCAGCTCAACCTGGAAGTTGGAGAATTTCTCATTCTGGTAGCCACAGGAATGAATAACTCCTCCCCTACTAGATACCTAATAGCAGTACTTCTCTCTGAATTTATACAGATCCACTTGATACATGTCAAGTCACAGTGCTTCCACCTTCTGTGCCACCAGCAATAAAGTGGGTGAAGTTTGGGTGCAGTTTGCAGTGCTGCAGATGATTCACGAGGCAGATTGTCCTGCTCAGTGTCCCACTGTTCTTTTATGCCAAAATGTAGGAAAAAATTATTTCAGCCAATAAAGAAGATGTGGTTTTGAGTACACACAGGAAACAGTTCTTTTGAATAAGAAGGTATTATTTAATTTGATCACTCTCAGCATACACTTGCAAACTGAACAAAGACAAGCTAGATAACAATCATACCATTCTGTCAAATGCGTTCATGGAGAGAAAGTAAAACACAGGTTACACTCATGATTTTTTCTGAAATGGCACAAGTTGCTTTCCCTTCTCTCCCATTTGATGTCTTTCCTTTTGTTCTTGTCCCTGTCTATTCTTTATATTATGTTTCTACATAATATATTAGCTGTATGTTTTTCAGTGTATCTTCTTGTATTTTAGCCCATGCAAAATGAATTTCAGGATGATGCCCCCAGAAAAGATTTACAAAGCTGCCTCTGTGAGAGATGGCTGCTTCCAGATGTGAGTATAATGCTAGTGCAGCCACCTCTGTGTTTAAATTTTTAGAAACATGTGGTTTCCATTTTGGTAAATTCTACATGTCAGTTCAAAAGATGTGATACATTTTATATTTCTGTTCCTCAATAAAAGTCATTGTCCTTGCCTATCTCCAGCCCAAGGGCAAGTGAAAGTGTTCTGACTATGCTGGGATTTGCTCTTCTTAAATCTACAGCATGCCAAAGGGCTATATGCACACATTGTAGAGTCAAGGTTAGCCACAGTGTACTCTGGTAGTGAACATCAAAAAACAAACAAAAAAAATACCAATACAAAACACCTACCAATAAAAAAAGGGAGAAAAAATAAAAGAAAGAAAAAGAAAGGCAAAGAGGAGCCAAGACAAAAATCTACTTATGAAAAAAACCAAAATGCTTTTTTAGCTGGGGCTAAATCATAACACCATGTTAAATAGGTCATTGCATCAAAACCTATTCAAATTGGGCATTGCCAAAGGTAATGATGCATTGGAATTAATTACAATTAGTAAGGATTCATCATGAGAGGTTTTTTAGGATAAAGATAAAAGAATTTGAAACAGCTGATTGTTTGGAAGCTGTGTTTGGAAGAGGAGGGCAGAGTGGATATTGTCTCAACTTTTGTGTGGTCATAGAGGGAACAAAAACGAATTATGTTTTGGGTGCTGCCTCAAAGGCCTAGTTAGAAACCTCTTGCTTGCCAAGTACCCTTGCAATGGTTAGAAAGTGTTTAGAACTAGAAAAGTTATTTGGCATAAACATTTATTATAAATTGTTAAATTTTCTTAAAGGACATTTTTTTGTCTCTAGAGAAACAAATCATATTGCTTTACACTTACATGTTTATGATGTGTAAGATGAAGAGAGATAATGCTTGAAAATACATTATACATGTACACAAATACCATCTCAAGCAGAAGAGGTACACAACCTGGTGATGGATTTACTTGTCCAAAAATTAGATGAGAGATGGACACAGAAGCCTTGGGAATGCTCTCAGTTTGAAAGGTGACCATTCCTCACTACATCTAAAACCTTCCCATTATAAGGAAGAAGGATGTAGTTATGATGAGCACTTAGTAATACAGGTGAGAGAACAGGCTACGGTCAAGACAGGATTTTGTTGTATATGGCACCAACTGTCCCTAGAAAATAGTGGGTGTTTTGTGTTGCTTACATGCCAGTGACTCACTTCTGTAGTGCAGAATTTTACCTGCTGTGGTGTTAGAGGCTTTTCATTTATTTCAACTTGCCTATGCCAGGATGTCGATGCACTGCTCATGGACGAGACACTCCAAATACAAGCACATAAGTAGATACCCTGGAAAAGTTGTACCCTGAGACATTTTAAAGTGGCTTTTTATAAGCATCAGGAGTAAATGTGGTATTGCTGGGCGTGTGGCTCCTCTGGCATGCCCAATCCAATGCCCTTTTGCAAGCTAAAGGAGGCAGAGAGGCACCCTCAGGAGAACACATGCACCTTCCCAACCACACAGTGCAATCAGTACCTCCATATACTTTATATTACACTGCATTATTTACAGCTCTCTTATCCATTCATTCATCCAACATTCACAAAATTTAAAAATGCAGGGTAACAGGAGCATAAGGAGATAAGACACAAAGAACAACACAGAAAGCTCTGGAAGGGACCCACATGGATCATTAAGTCCAGCTCCTGGGTGAAGGACAATATAGGGATCAAACCTTCAACTGTGGCATCATTAACAGCACAGTCTAACCAGCTAAGCTGGGTGACCATCTTTGCATTTCAAGGTAAGAAAAATAGTCTTCTAAAGACTAATTTTACCTCTTGAATCCTAAAATTGGAGTGTATGCATGATAGTCAGCTGGCCAAATGTAAAGGTATGTCAGCAGTTGGATTCTTACTAGGATATTTATTGTGGACACAAGATAATAGAAAAGTGTATGCAAAAATGAATTTTGACACAGCTAGGACAAACCAATGACATAATGTTTTGTCATTTATATTTAGTCAGGGTATTGCTGACATTATTCAAAACTTTCATTTTTTTTGTATTTCTATCACTTAAGGCAGCAAGTTTATTTTTAACTTCAATTGTTTTAAATTTTTAATTTAAAAGTAATGTTTTTGTGTGGTTTTTCCCTTTTATTCTGTTTTCTTGTTTGTGCTCTTATGTCCTATTGTGCCATTTGTTTGTTTTATTATAAAATCATCCAGGACATGTTCTTAAGAGTTAACACTGTAAGACAATTTACCTCAGATGACAACCAGAGACAAAACCAGGATGGCAACTAAAGAAGCTTATTCTTTCAACTCTTCATTAAAAGAAAAAAAAAATAGGTTTTTTACTTCACTTTTTTTGCTGTAAAAGTTATGAATTTCTGTTTTCAGACAAATGATGTTACTTTTTAAATGAAGGCAGACTCTTTTAAAAATTGCTGTTTAATCAAAAATGCATCTTTCTGTCAATGAAAATGCAGAGTAGAAAATTCTCAGCCAGCTCATTTCTGTTTTCTATACATTCTCGTGGGACTAAACTTCTTATTGCAAACAGAAGAAACCCAAAATCCCCAAATCATAAATTTCAACATCCTATCATATGTCAGACAATTTTTCCTTCAGTTTTCTTTCACTGCAATCAGCTTGTATGTTTCTACTTAGGCAATCAAGACTAAGAAATAGCCAGAAATTCATCATCAATCTTTATTTCAGGACAAAATAATTTTGAATGGTCTGTAATTCCTCACAGATATCTCTCTTTTTATCAGCACTTCTGGATCTCCTAAAAAGCAACCATGCAATACGATATCTTGTTTTCAGTGTTTATTTTTTTTTCAGTAAAAAGCCCAAACATTACCCAAAATAAAATGCAATATCTTTCCAACAGGGGGGGAATATTTTCACTGTCTTTTTCTCAGTAATATTCTTTTATATGACTTTTTCTTAAACTCAGTAGAAATAATGAAAAGACAATCATATTGGTTGTATATTCTTCAGACAACTGTCACCACAGAACATCATGGTATTTGACTGTAATTTTTGAATTACTGTCTTTGTTTTTGTGTGTAGTTCTGCTGAGATTTAATAACTAATGGGAATAGTGGTCATGTACAAAGAGATCTTTATTTTCCCAATTCACTTTATATTTCTTCTGCTCTGCTTCCTGTCTTTACTCTGTTTTTAATATGTGCCGTTTCATTTTGTCATCATTATAGGAATGTTATACTTAAAGAAATTGCCTATTTCTTTTCTCATAACTGTAGGTACCATTTTTTGTCTCATAGACCAAAATACCGTGGAGTAAAAATTCTTTTCTGTTGTGGTTACAGCAAAGTGATATTCTGTATTTTATTAATTCGGAAGTTCAATGCTTAATGAGCTTTCATGATGCTACAACATCATGAAAGGTTTGTTGGCAAAATGAATGCAATTGAGGATTTAACTCTTTGCTGATATTAATAAAGATGTAGCCTATGTGACACTGTGCTCTCAAAATCCCCCTTTAAAGCTATCAGCCATTTTAGAAAACAATTTTCTCTAACTAGGTGTCTCCTGTACTGGACATTATCTTGCAGCCCACAGCCTCTGACCAAATCATTTACAGTAATTGCTGCATGTGAGGTCTCTCAGTTTAATTCCAGGAGTCTGTATCACCCAAGGAAAGACCCAAGCACTACAGTCAGCATAACCCCAGGATCACAAAGCCTTGTGGTAAGTTCTCTAGCAGCTGATGGGTGTACGACAGGAAAAACACCCCAGAGCAGTTTTCTGACATAAGAGTATAAGTACATGAGTAACCTTACGGCTCTTCAATTTTAAAACAAATATTTCTATGAAGCTGCCTTTCCCTCAGAGTCATGTTGTACTGGGTTGCTAGCATCCAAGAAGCATCAAGTTCACATCATAACCTTCCTCTCCATCGGGATGTTCTCCTCCTCTAGATGCCTGTTTTCACAAACTGAGTCAGAAATTACTGAGTGTCAGCTGAGCTCTGCCAACTGAAGTCTGTTCAGCTGAGACTGACCAACAGGTTCAAAAGTTAGCATGGTGAGCTCACGCAAAATTCAGCAGGGACAGCTGCAAAATGCTACATTTAGTAAAGAGTAATCAGCTACCCAAAGGCAAGCTAAGAACAGCTAACTAGGTAGCAAAAGAAGAGCTATAGATTATAATTGATCACAATGTCTAAATAGTGCTTTGTTATGAAGAAAACCAAACAACACATTAGATTGAATAAATAGAAATACTTTCTGTAAAACAGTCAGAAATATTTTCTCCACCTTAAGATGGTTATGGAATGTTTGGAGAAAATCCAAAGAGGAAAATGAAGGATCAGTCTTTGTAACACAGCCTCCAAGGAAAGAGTCAGCAGGCGATGCTATCTGAATAAAAAAGGAAGCCCCAAGTGTGGACATGATATTCAATGTCAAAAGGGTAAATACAAAGCAAGAACAAAAAAAATTTATATCAGGTCTTAGCTGGGTGGGACAGAAAGCAGTAGACTGAAATTACATCAAGGAAGGTTCAGCAAAGGTAGTGTGAAATATTTTCAATACTACAAACTGTAGCACTACAATAGATTGCTCGGAAAAATTGCCATTACAGAAAGTCTTTAAGAACAGAGCTAGACTCAGACGAATGGGAATTATTTAACAAAGAGCTGATCAAGCCTTGGAAAGGGAGAATGGTCTACATGAACTCTGGGGCTCTTTTGCCATCCATATTTTCTATTGGCTTGGCTTTCTATTGGCTAATCTGTTGCTGATGCACAGACATGCAAACAGTACAGCTGTTGAGCCTCATCTTGTTAGGAATCTGGGATAGAAATAAAAGTTGAAGCTTTCAAGAGTGTGTCATCGTCCCTCTATACTGCTTAGATCTGCTCTTTCTTTGCAGTCTGATGTCAGGCAAGTGATTAAACTCAGATTGGAGAGTTTGGTGTTGGAACTAGGGACAGTTTTAATCCAGAAACATGAATGAAACAATAAATACAGCTGGCAAATGATACAAACAGTGATTGATTCTGAATATCTTTGTGCTTTAATATAAGGAATCCTGTTCCATAGTTGTTAAGGGAATTGTTATTTGCCTCTAAAGTTTATAAATTCTCAGACATGTTCTTCCCAGAGCATATACTAGTTTGAATACAAAGAATTTATAATCTGAATTAGGGATTTTTTCTGGGGGGGCTGGGGAGGAAGGAAAGGTGAAAAGACATTCTCTGCTACAGTTTAATTATTATTCATTGTCTTGCCAGACATTCAGGTAGGAAGCAGGAATCACACAATGTAGTTCATATGACTTTGCTACATGCCATGAACAATAGCTAGTGAACAGCAAACAGCTGAAACAATTATTTGCACAAATACTCTAAAATGAAATGTGTGCATATTTTTGAAAATAATTAAGACAACTACAAATGTGAATAAATTTATAAGTTGTTCAAAAAACCCAAAATTATATGCTTTTTCATCTAATTTGTCTAACTGAACAGTGAGCCTGTCCTCCTCATGACCAAATTAATCAAAAGAATCTTTTGCTGAAGCAACATATGAAACCTTAAGTCTACATTTTGCATTTTCTATCAGCTCCAGAGAACAAGAGGGAGCACATGCAGCACTAAGGGCATAGAGAAAGAAGAAAGATAATGTCTTCACCTATCATGATTTGAGTGTGACTGCTGCTTTGGTTTTCATCCTCCAATTATCAGAAGTGATCACACAGAAACTAAGAGCTGATGGAACATCTTTAAGCCAGGTGCTGCCACTTATCAGCTCTAGTATCTACTTTTTGCTCCCACACTAATGAAAAATGATTTCAAAAGAAATGAAGATCCCATTTCAATGAGATTGGGGAAAAGATGTAACCTAAAAGCTGTCTACAGACTCAGGAATAAGTGAAATGTTTTGACAGGGAAAAATATGTGTTGGCAACATTGCTCGACTCAGATTTCAAAAGTAAAATTGAAACCATACTTCTACGGGGTGCAGACGCTGACAACTGGAAGCCTGTTCTGCAATATATAGTAGTTCAGAATATGCCAGGCAGCTCCTCCACTCTTCTTTTTCTTTCATGTACAGGACAAATACATTTCAAGGAAAAGAGCAGTCTGACTTAGTAAATTTTTGAAAACAAACAAACAAAATCCAAATCTGACTCTGATATGACTGCAAGGGGTTCAGAGAAGATGAAGAACATTTGCATCTAATGATATAAAACTGCAAGGAAAGCAATATTCTTCAGACAGCTGTGGTCTTTCTAGGCTAAATCTGGGCTGAGCCCATGTCTGTGTTGTGTCAGCCTATGTGAGGTGCAAAACTGGGCCCATGAAAGGGTCACATCCCAAAAATCTAGGCTTCAATTTTAAGAAGGGTGGTTTCCAGTAAGATTGTGAAGATAGGATTTTATCAATTCACTAGATCAGTTTGTGCAACAGCTATGAAAAATCCCCAGATTCACATGGTCAGGGAAGTACCAACGCTTGAAACTAATAATGAAGTGCAGAAAACAAACCTTTCAAATGATATGTGTTTTGTTCTTAGTTTCTTGGTCATGGTCACAGCAATATAACCATGCAGCATTTTTTGCAATAAGTAAAACAGTTTTGGACCAGAAACTGTGAATGACAAAGACAATCAGCTACCTCACTGGATCATTCAAAAATAAAATCTAAAAGAAAGGTAAATAATCCCCCCTCAGTCTTGTGTTGCGTTCATGTGAGAAGATCTAGAGATAAAGCAAAGATTTCCTTTCTTGAAACCTATTTTGAATAAAAACATTAAATAAATCTAGAATTTTGATTTTTCTCTTTGCTTTTGGACAGATATTAGTTATTTCAATGTTTCTACCTTGATTTTTTTAAAAAAAATTTCTCTTGTAACATTATACAAGCTCATATAAGGTCAAACTCCTAAAGGAATTTGTTCCACAACCTTCCTCTAAGGTTTCCCAACTCTATATATTAACTTCCTGCTGACATCTGAAGCTTTGTTTCTCAGGGCACTTAGCAGAGGAGTGAGCATATGTCTGAATCTTTTTTCAAAGAATCCATTCTGCAGATTCTGTTCCCAAAGAAGTGTATTTATAAGAGATTCTTCGGCACTTCTTGATTTGGTTTTCAACACAGATACTGTTATACCATATCTCCTGTCTACGTTTTCTGCTGCTGCAGTGCAAAGGACATTTATATGTACATATGGTTCTTCCCAAAGTATGAACTTGGCATGGGAATTGAAATTATGTGTTTCCATGTGCTGGTCTAGATAGAGAGAGACTCCCTCACAAACCCTTGGGTCATGCTCCTTTCTATCTCACAGGCAAGGCAGAGCAGAGCACCCTTCTGTCTGCTCCAGTCATGTTCAGACCAGCTTTGTCCTGGGGGAGCAGGCGCGCAATGGCTCTGCTTTTGCCTCCAGCAAAGGGGACAAAAAGGGCCTTCTGGGAGGCAATAATAATCTACAGCACCTTCCTCTTCCTGTAAGCCATTACGACACCAAGAAAATCCTTTAGTGTGACTCCCAAGATAAAGTGGTGTCATACAGCAGTACCCTGAAACGCTGAGATCAGTGTGTGGAAGTGCTTAAGAACTAAACCCATGTGAAACTGCAGTCTAGAGCGTAGATGTGCTGGTACATTCCCCACACTCTCTCTTGTTTCAATTTCTCCTGTGGCTTTGTGGGGTTTTGATCCATATAGGCTATCTCACCTTTGGCCTTATGCTCTGCATTCAAATTAGGTTAATTAAGGTGGATTTCAAGTGCCTTATAAGCCTTATAAGCCTTATAATCATTAGCCACCAAAAAATGAAAATGAAAAGTGTGGAGGAACTGGCAGGAGAGAAGAGAAGGATGTAAAAATAAGAAGAAAATGAGAAAATGCAAAGCAAACGGAAAGCAGGGAAGAGTCAGGAAGGAATGAGAATTTTCTTCTCATTTTAAAGGTCATTTCCTCCCTCTGGCTGGCTTCTGTAACAATAGTAATATATACTACCAACACCGACTCTTTAGGGGTTATTTTTTTACATATTGAAAGGATAGGAACATTTTTGGCTGAAAATATTAAAACATTTCAGTAAAAACCCCAAAAAGTCCTACTGGAATCATCTATCATCATGCTCATTGCAGCAGTCTCTTTCACTTTCTCATGCTTAACATTCAAGACTTCTGTGGCTGAATAGGTCCCTGGATAATAGGTAGGGATGTGTGAAGGATTGGTAAAAAAAACTAAAAGTAGGGATAGAGGGGAGAAAAAAAGTATAAAGAAAGACAAGGAAGAGGGATGGAAAGGACTGAAATAGAGAAAGTGAGTAGAGATAAAGAAGAGTAAGAGATAAATGGGAAAGAAGTTGGCTCTCACTTGCACTGACTCCTTTGTACAAATGTGTCAGTGAAAAGTTGCTTTTATTCTTTTTTACCTCTATTCCAATAAATCTAAATTGCAGATAGACCCTTCTGATTCAGACCTACAAGGAAAGAGAAGGAAGAAAAAACAGTGTTAGAAAAAGGAAATAGGAGAAAAAGATAACTAGGGCTAAAACATGGGAAAAAATCTCGAAAAGTTTTCATGAACTTCAGGCTTTTTCTTTTGGGTTGTTACTTGCAGCTTTTAATAGTTTTCGAAATTTTGAAGTAATTCAATGAACAAATTGAGCTAGGGAAAAGTTTCATTGCTATTGCTAGCTTTCAGTCATTTCAACCTTAAATATAAAATAAAAATGTAATTGAAGGGAAGCAAGCATGATGTAAAGAAATATCGTTTTAGAAAACAGAAGAGAAAGGAGAATAATCAAAAGTAAGTGAGATTTTTCCATTCAAAAGACCTTATGTAATAACAATATTAAAAACACTGATGACAACCAATCACTGAAGTCAACATTTTAATAAGAGGGTGGCACCTTATGAAAAAATCAAATGCTCTACATTTCACTATAGGAAAAATCACAAGTGTTCTTCATAGAAAATATGAGAAAGAGGGAAAAATGAAATTAAAAAATGGTGTTACAGTAAAAGCTATAAAAATAGCTGTATATTTTTTCAGCTTTCTGGCTGAAATGAAGACAATATTTTGGATCCAAATAAACATTTTGTTTGAACCCAAATGAAATGCTTTATTTCACTTTGATGTCCTTCGTTTACTTGCAAAATAGGTCTAAATGCAAATTTAGATAAATTTTTAAGCAGAATAGCATTTTTAAAGTTTTTAAAATGTCAAAATAAACTACTTTGCATGTTTTGCAAGTCTTTCCAGGGATATTTTTTCCTCATGTCAAATCAGCTCTATAAATTTGACACTATTTACAAATAGTTACAGATGCTCTTGTTTTGCATTTCCTGCCATGTAAAACAGACGACCTTTTCTGACAGGTGCTGGGTACAAAGTTAGAGACTTCTTTTAGATTTCATTTTGTAGCCTCTTATTTCCTTTATTTTTCATCATCTTTATTCATCAATCTACTTGAAGCATCTGGAAAACCAAAAGCTTTCCAGATTTGAGATTTTGGTTCAAGAGACCTCCCAGACAAAGCCCAGTGCTTTCTTCCCTGAGTAGGGCAACATGGGCTGGGTCTTGGAGGAGACCAGCACTCCTTGCTCCAAGGATGTCCACATGGTCTTCTGCCCTGACTCCATGTTAGCTAGACCTGAAATGACCCTGACAAAGGTTTCTTTGACTCAGTTGAAAGAAGCATTAGTCATTATTTCTCAGATTTGCCTTTGGAAGTGCCCAGACCATGTCTGCTCCACGCGGAACCAAAGATAGCTTGCAGCTGCCTGCAGGGGATCAGGTGAACACACTCTCTTAACCCCTCTTCTGCTTAACGAGGGTGAGGGAGCAGGTACCTCCAGTAAATCAGATTTTATTTTACTCCTTAGAAAGACAAAAACATCATTTGATGAGACAGAAACAGTAGAAGAGGTGATTGAGAATGCCTTTGGCTTCACTAGAAACTTGTGCTTCCCTGCGAACTGGCTCAGCTCCACTGGTTGCATCCTTATCCAACTGATGGAACTGATAAACTGTATTGATATAAATCCTTCTGCCCTTTGACTGTAGATCTCTAAGCTGTTAGCATTATCAGTATCCTCACTTTAGGTTCATAGAGACAGAGCCTCTGAGAGGGAAAGTGACTTGTTGATAGTATTTTGGCACAACTGGAATCAGAGCTTGTAAGCCCACTATATTGGCCAAAGCACCACAAAGAGCCTTTTTAGCTCTGCCACAGTCTGTTGTGGTGCAATTATTGTCACACTCAGTCAAGGTCTTCTAAAGAGTATTTTGTGATCTTGGGAGTGGTTTAAATGTGTCTATCAGTTTTCAGGTTTCAGGGCAATTGCTGCTTTAAAATGAATAACGTATTTCAGGTTTTTAAGCAGGGTAGGCTCAAGTTTGATTTGCTACCAGCTTTATGCCATTTTGTATTGACTTTCAAAAAGTAGCTAATGATTCACTATGGAAAGAGTGGGTACGGGATCAAACATACTGGGTGAATGGTTTTTAAATTGCTTGTTTTTCTTTTCCTTGTCTTTCAGTTCTTATTTTGTTAACCTCATGTTTTAAAGTAACTGTGCGTTATATTTTCTGAAATCTGCTACAAGATATATTCTACTCTGAATGTATACACACACATAGCTTTTCGTAATAGTAGTGGAACTCATGAACATATACTGAATAATACAATGCAGTACATAAATCCCATGGGGAATACGAGTCCTGGCTAGAAGAAAAAGAAATCACAGTATTTCAAAATGCCAGTAGTAGCATTGCAGTGAGTTCCAGGCACATGTTTGCCAATAATGAATGGAGCAGTGGAGATACAATATTAGAAGTGTCTCCTGCAGAGTGGTATCATATATAATCATACATACTGTCAGCTTGCTTGATTATATTCAGGAATGCAACCAGCACACTCAGAAACAAAGGAGAATTTCTTATGTCCTCCAAATTTAATTTTCATGAGAGATATATGGAGGAATTAATCGGTGATTACAACACAGGAACAAAAGCTCCTGCATCTTGCTGTATTTACATAATAAACACACATTTGTGGATTCCTTTTAGAAAGGTAATCACGCATTCAGAAAAAATCACTTCTTTAACTTAGGAAAAAAACATTTACAGTGTTAAATTTTTATTATAGCAATTCAATTAATTGCTACAGTGTTTAATTTAATGTACAGAAGCAACACACATTACCAATTATCTTAATTTTATAAAATCCAGGATCACAATTCAGTCTTTAATCAATATATCAGAACCGTGCTCCATTAGCTGTTGTTTCTAACAGGGCATCCCAATTGATTAGGCTGTAGATTTTTTATGGGTCTTGTTTTATAAATTGAACCTATTCAAGTAAACATAACATTTGGTAATAGTCTTCATAGCAACTGTCAAAATGACTTATTGTTTTTCCAGTCCTGCATTCCTTCAGAATTAATAATACCTTTGTGCCCTTTATAACACTTATTATTAAAGCCATAAAAGTTCTCCATGTTTAATGAGTGGATGTTTCATTATATGTTTTGGTTTGCTTGACAGACTGAAAATTTTTCTAATCTGTTTCTCTTTTCCTCTTGATTGAAGGATTGTAAATATGCAATTAGCAGCTGGAGTAGAAGTAAAAGCAGAAAATGTCAACTGTCAAGTAGCTCCATTGAAAGACACATGATGCTTCAAGCTAAGACAGAAAGACAAAAGCATCTACCAACAAGGATGAAAGTTGCAAAATCTCTGTTTAAACATTCCATTAATCTCTTCCATGAAATGAATATAGTCAGTACCTCCTGGAATGAGGAATCCACCATCAAGACTGCAGTTTACATTTGTAATAAAGCTTTGTGTGGTAACGCTCTGCTCCATTGCCAGTAGACATTCTGGATCCGATCACTGTTAGAATTCATAACATATATCCCTTTATGTAACATATGGCCAAATCACAGTAACGCAATTGATTTCCCAAGAATACACATGCAAAAGGGTGCAATGCATCATTGTACTCCAGAGCATATTTCTTTTCTAGACCAAAACATCTAGTTCTACTTCCAAACAGTTGACTACTTCTGTGTTCTCTGTATGAAAATCTGGATATGCCTTGACTCTTGTATGCAATGGCTGAGAGAACACTTTCGTCCAGTACTGTGGGAGAGGAATGCTGAAGGGAGTCAAGAGAGACATATAGGGATATCTGTTTTCACAGACGAGCCAAGAATAACTATTTGCAACAACATGTTATATTTAAAGCCCCATAAAATCTCTAAATAATTAAAGAGACTGAATTCTCTAGATGTTCCTGGTTATCCGTATCAGTAGGAGAGGTTCAATGTGAGGCACGATGAACAGAATAAGGCTGGTTTTAACCTACAAAATTAAAGGCTTTGCCAAGTCAAGCTATGCAGAGGTATGAATTCTTGACTGGACAACTGGCCTGTTAGACTGCAATATTAGATCAGAATTAATCTTCCTGGATTTTCTTAGAAGCAGCTACCATAGAAGTCCTCAGAGTTTAATGCTGGGAAACATATGGTTGTTCATGGTATGGCTTAATAATACAGAGGCTAATCTGCCTATCAACAACTACAAAAGCTTTTGATGTTTTTCTGGTCAAGAGGCTAGTGATTCAATCCCTTTCCCCACCTTCTTAATTTATTTTCTTAAGACTTTAAGAAAAGAAAATAAGTGCTTCTATTATCTTACATAGCAGATTTCCACATTTCACTGGTCATACTTATTCAAGTTTACCCCAAGTTTTCACAGTTCTTAACATTCTAGTTTTGCCTGTCATATGCTAACTATGATGCTTTATGTGTATAATCTAAAAATGGCATGCATATCCTGTCATCTGAGAGGATGACACAGAGAAATATCTCAAAAAGCATCTGTACAATGTGAGACAGCTCTGGTATTGATCAAAACAGAAACGGGTCCACTGATGGTGTCCCCATTATGTTATAAGATAAAATTTATTCCTGCAAATCCCACTGATGTTTCTTTGGTGATTCAGCAGTTTCAGACAGGTAGGACAGATGGAACTGCTGAGCAGTCTCGTGTGCCAGTCTCCCATGGGATGAGGTTCCTGCCAGCCTGAGGCACATCCACAGGAAGCATAAGCACCCTGCTGTGGGTCTGTACAGCAGCTCTGCTCTGCTCCCAGGGTGCTCTGCTGGCTTGATCACGGCTTCTGACAGAGCTCCATGATAATAGATATGTTGGCTTATAGGCTGCTGCTTTCAGTGCATAGCTGACACAACAGAGAACTGACTTTACAAAAGGATTAAAAAAAAAAAAAAGCAGAACCCAGAGCAATGAAAAGTTTCTTGACCTATGTAAAATTTAAAATACCTACCAGAGAGTGTCTTACTTTTCTCAGAACTTGTTTCCCACATATTACTCAAACTCTGAGTAGCAGGAATCTGGTTTGATGTACAAGTTGACACTAATCAAAACACAGAAAAATGGTTGATAGTATGACACATGGTAAAGAAATAAAGTGGGACAGAATTTTAATCTAGTTGGGTCCAAGTTATCCAGGAAAAACTATTAGAAGAGAAACAAGCGGATTGTTTAGCGGATGGTGAGGGCTGGCCAGGACAAGGAGCCTGGCAACTGCAACCAAGTGCTATGACAAGTCTGTCTGAGGTAGTGACCCCACTGACAGGGACCCCACCCCACCACCTTGAATGGGGCAGGGACAGGGATGGCAGCCAGGGTCCCTCCGACAGAGACTGGAGGGTAATCCTGCTCCCTTCCACAGGTGGCCATGGAACTACAAAGAGGAGAGACCACTGGGTCCACACCTTGCATCGAGCTTACCAGAAATTAACCTAGTTTATAAAGAAGAATAAACCAAGTTTAAAAAGAAGAATTAAACAAATCAAGTCTATAAAGCTGCTTCTCATTTCAGCAGGGAAAATTTTGCCACTTGGCTAAGGAATACTGCTGGACTACGTAGTCTGGGAATTTATATTCTTTAGGCATTTCTTTAGGACAATGTGCTGAATTATTAGGGTTTCTATCCAAGCAGTGGGAGAAATAGGAGGGATTACCAAGCTGATCTAGGATATGATCACCCGACAAGTTCATTGGTAATGAGGGGAAATCATAAAAGAAAATAAAAAGGCCTGAAGTAAAGGTCAAACTGGAGGACAAAAGTATAGGCCTTCTGTGAGAAATCCTACAAGTTAGATTGATTTGCTTTCCAAACAAATAGCAAAATGTTCTGTATGTGTACAGCCAAGCCCCTCCGTAAAAAAATACCCTTGAAGGATCACTACTTTACCAGGGTGAGATAGAGAATAAACAAGACCTAACTGTACCCGAAACCTAAAGAATAGCTCCAGCTGGTCCCCAGTAAGAATGTTGCCATTTGAAATGAGGATTTTGTTCCTCATAATAAGTATCTTCTGAACAGTCATAATTTCAAATCTGCAAGTGACACTAATATACGTGCTTCAAGGGGTAAATATATTGATAGGTAATAAAGATTAGGAGGAAATTCAGTGCTGCTAGGTAGGTTACTCCCCATTTGTGGTTTCTTTTCACTTCTTATTGGGAAGTGTAAAATACTGTCTCTTCTCAAAGCCAAAATCAGGTATAGTTCACATTAGTGTAGCAAATCCCACAAATCCTGTAATTATTTTGTTTGGTGTTACTTAAACAGGCCTATTAAACCTGCAAGCAAAATATTGTCCTGTCTGAGAAGAAATAGCAAATTGCGTATATATGTGATACGTATAATATGTATATTACATATATAAATATGTATAGACAGATGGGGAGCTATTTATGGGTAGAATTATCCTTTTTGTGGTCTGGGACTTTTATTTTTAAAGACCTGTGTTTGCGAATAGAAGAATGGATTGGAAAGGTACTCCATTTTTCACAGTTCATATTGTCTGTTTCCTTAAAAAAGGAGAAAAGTCTGCAAAGGAATCCAACTTCTACCAAATCCTCTAAAGACAGTATTCTCCATAAATCAGTCTCTTGCATGTGACACGTGATTTTGACGAGCTATTTTGAGGCTGTTTCTAAGAACTGTTTTTAAAACATAAAGTGAACAAGTAGGGAAGAGTCCAAAAGAATGAGAAATAGTTAGAAATTTTACCAGAGAGGATAATATTTCTTCTTTCAATGTGGTTTTACTTTTCAGGATCCCAGGGAAGAGGCATCATTGGCTGAGCCTCTGATGGACGCCAAGGTCCCTGCTCTGTGGCATAACCACCATGTTGGAGATCAGCAGGCTGGGAAGGGGATCCCTCCCTTCTCCAGAGTGCCATCTCCTCCAACCTGCTCCTTCTGTGCTAGTCAGACTTTTGAACCATGACTCTTCTTTTCTCCTTCTGCCAGGATACAGACAAGAAGAGAAGAAATGGTAGGGAAAAGGACAAAGAAGAAAATACATTTTTTTCCTTGTCACAAGAATTTGTCCAGGAAGTAAAAGTTTTCAAGGTCAATTTTAAAAATTCTGGAGTCATTCTGCACAATAAGAGATATTTGATTTGGAAAAAAGTCACCTTTTTTTTGCTCTAAAGGAATGCATTTCCTTTCAACCCACTGAATTTTTTGCTTTCACCAGTTTATCAGTACAGTGTAAAGATAGGAGGTTATCCTTGTCTCCACCTCAGATAAAACATTTGTACCAAAAGTCCTAGACATCTTTCCTCTCCATCTTTTTTCCTTTTTGTTTTCATTCTTTTCTTCTTTCCTTCTCCTCAGCTGTCAGAAGATGGAGCCAGTTTTGGCAACCTAATCAATCACATTTGAATGAGTATTTTAAAGAACATTTAATTTAAAATTCTGCTGGATAATCTTGCTTAAACCAGGGGAAAAAAGGTGTACAAGACTGGAAGAACCTAGTTGAAACTAGGAAGGGAAACACTGAGATTACAGGATTCCAAAATGCCTGACTACAGAAGATACGACAGTGAAACAAAATGCCCTTTGTTTCACTCTCCATTGAGTGCTGCCACCAACATTGCCAGAACTCCCATTATTATTCATAAACATAACTCTCCAGAACACCATATAGCTGTCATACAAGCAATACAGATTGTATTGTGTCACAAGCAAATTTTTTTTCTTTATAACAGCTTGGCTCAATCCTTCTTTGTCCTTGGCACCAATGCCCATTTTCGTACAAATAAATGTGGAGTAAAAACGAAGCCAACACCTGTAGCCACTCATCTGCTGAGCTTTCACAGCTGCAACACCCACATGCCAACCTCCAGAAAAGGTCTTTCCCAGGAGTGGCTGTAAGTTTGGGGCTGCCTGGTTTCCCACTGCTTCCTTTGTTTTTGGTGAATCTGATGTTCATAAGTCCCCACCATCAAAGGCAAACACTACTTATACATAGTAGTAGACTATCCAAATTCATCGAGCTGCCTACTTTGCAAGGGGGAGAAAGGAGAGCCATTATTTAACTATTTAAAAATTACTTAAATTAATTCCTTCCCACCTTTCTGAAAAGAAATCAAAAGGCTTAGCAAAATGGATGACACTCAGTGACAAGACCAAAACCATATGAACCTTCTATTTGACACTCACTGAAGTGTTGGCAGCCCAAGCCAGATGAAGTTGTATTATATTTAATGCAGATGTGTCTTTCACTTTAAAAGAAACAGCTGCTTTTAATTTAAATTTCATTTACAATGGAGTCAGAGATTATCAAATGCCATTCCCCATTCACATCCAGCCCCCGTAGGAAGCAGTATTAGATAAAATCCATGCAAGGTGGTATTCTTTGCTAATGCTGGCTACACATGAGGGAATGTAAGGAAAAGTAAGAATGATAGACAAAGAATCAGGACACACTGAGAACAGGCTCTATTTGAAGCTAAACTTTCATAGAATGATAATCAAAGACTGCAAAAGCTCATAGACCATAAGATCAAAGGTATATCTAACTTGTCTGTAGCAGAGGGCCAGAGACTATGAAATGTCTCTGAAAATGAGAGGTTGTGGGGAGGGATTGTTCCTCTTCCAAGTCTGAAAGACTTATGATTTTTGGTCTCCTTGAGACAAAGAACCATCCAGGCCATCATGTTTAATCCCATCATTAAATGATGGTAGAAATACTATAGGATTTGTCATATGAGTTGATCTATGATAAAGCACTCAAATCTGCAATGTTAAGCTTTCTTTAAAACACGAGGTTTTTCCCTGTGATCTGCAACTCCAGCCATTTCCACAAAGAGCTGTTAAAAAGAAGGCAGTAAAGAACAGTAGCTATATGTCATTACCCTGTATATGACCCTACAAAATATCTGATTTCTACTCTGTCATATGGTTGTCTTTTTTTCTCTGAGTATTATTTACTTAGACTACAAATGCTCATCACCAAAGACATTTTATTTTCTATGATGTCCCTAACCCACTTTTGTGAATATAAATAAAATAGTACAATGCCCACTCCCCTCCCCCCAAAAAAAACACAACAACCCCAAGGAGCCTAAATTCCATTCCAGTTTTTGTTCAAAGATTAAGAGGAGATCTGTTAAAAACTGTGACTGATCTCTCTGGTATACCAAAGCAGAGATCCCAGGATCCAGGGTTTTAACTCTATATCATTTAATCTGCTCTCTTTTTTCATTGAATCACAGAATTATAGAGTCACAGGATGGCTTGAGCCAGAAGGGACCTTAAAGACCATCCATTTCCAATCCCCCTGTTGTGGACAGGGACACCTTTTAGTAGATCACGTTGCCCAGTATCTCATCCTACCTGGTTGTGAACGCTTTCAAGGATGGGGCATCCACAATTTCTCTGGGCAACCTGTTCCAGTGCCTCACCACTCATTTTTCCATGTTTCACGATGCAGTCTCATTGTGATTTATATTTACATATTGGAAAATAATATAACTGCTTGATGAAGTAATACTTGAAGTTTACAGAGCATGTTTTATCAAGACAGTCTTGGAAATGTGCCAAAACTTTTTTGATTGATGATGTATGCTAAATAAATTAAATTTGCTCCTCTAAGTAAATAGAGGAGAAATGCTATTTTTTTAAATAGTGGGAGTTGTGTGTGAAAATACATATACTCCATCAAAAAGGAAAACAAAACTGTTTGCTTTTGCCACAAGTAAAATGCAGACATTGTAGTAAACTGAGTCAAACTGAATAAATTCATTCACTGCTTCTACTAATAAGCCCAGAAAAAAAAATTAACATAAATTTCCCAAAAATGTATAACTGTAAAAACCTTGTTTTATGATGAAATTTCATGAATCTAGAAAAAAAAAATTTGTTTAATCTTTCCTGTAATTCTGTTCTCCTTATGTGGTAAAACTGATGACGAAATAAACACTATGGAAAAAATCAAGAGTAAGGAAAAATATTTTCAGTCCACTGTTAGCAAGACTGATGGAAGTAAAATTGTCAATAAAAACTAGTAGCTTAAAGCCTAAAGATTTCAGAGGAGCCCAATAGTCTTTGGCCTATGCAACTAACTGCTGTAGCATTTCAGTGGGAGCTGTGTAGTCACTCACTCTTTGGCATTGGCAAACTATGGGGTTTTTTGTTGATAGAAGCTTGCTGTCCTGTTAAAATGAAGATACTTCTGAATGCAAATCTTTGAGTAGAGAATTTAACTTTTTTATTTGCCTCAAAATCTGTGTTTTTTCAGTGAAATTATTGCATTTTACCTTGGAACAAACCTAGAAAATATGCGCCAAAAACATTAGAAACTGTCTATAAACATTTACAGAGTAAAAAGAAATTATTGTCATAGTAACTTGGGCCCCAAATTTGCAGACCTACTTATACTGATATAACCCAGAGACACTTCACTCTTTGCCAGGTAATGCTTGACATTGGTGAAATGTGAGATCAGAATTTAGCCCAGGGACCTTGAATTAATTTTTAATCCTAAAACAACCTTTAAAATCTCATGCAGGGAAGATAAGTATAGCTCAACAGAAGTTACATTTTACATTTCATGCAAACTTGCTCCCAAAAAAATCAGAACGAGTAATGTGTCTGTTGAATAAGTTATTTTAAATTTTGGTACATCTTAAGACTGACTAATATGCAGCGGAGAAGTTTTGGCACTTTGGTGAAAGCTTATTTGTTATATAAGATGAGCAGCATTCAAGTGCAGAATGCTCTATTCATCTATTGTACTCCCAAACCCGGGGAGTAGTTGCTGATAATGATTTTAGGTGAGGCTTTATCAGCCTCCTTTTATAACTGTTCTTCATTCATAAACAACATCCACAGAATGAAAAACAGTGAAAGCTAGAAGAAAAGAAAATATTGCTGAATCCTCAAATTCTCTAATAGTTGGAAGGGTAATAAAATTGAGAACGTGGTTCTGCCTCGACAGCACCAGAATAATTTCTTTTGAAAAGAGCAAAACCCTTCAGAAACAATAAAAACAAACCCACAAACAAAGAACAAGTACTTTGTGACCTGATTATGAAACAGCCCTGTACTTACCTGCACTCTAGCTTTCACAAAGATAAGAGTTTCAGCCTTTGCAGACTGACAGAGACTGATGGTCCTGAAAGGATCCTGAACAAGTTGTACACAGAATCTGGAATGCAGCTAGTTTTACAGTAATAAAATGAAATTTTTTTCAGAGAATATACAATTAGCCCTTTGAACACATTGTTGCATAGTTTTTAGAAAAGCTTGCTAACAGCCAAGTAAGGCTGAACATGTAACAACTTTCTAGAAGTACTCAGCTTCTAAGGCTAAGATTAAAAAGATAAATCTATCCAAACCCTCAATATTCATTGAGGATTAATTAAGAAACTCTCATTGCTACATAATTTTTTCCTAACAATTTACCTCAGAATTTCCTGTGTTTAGATATGAATCAACCGAAGGATCTGATATGGTTACTACTGGAAACTGGAAGTTGGATAGATGGGCTAGTGACAAATTTTGGTGTGCAGTCCCTCTATTCCTGGGTCCCTGTTTCTTCCTTGAGCAGCATTCACATGCAGTTAATACAGGCTCTTTGTGTGAGTGCTTTGAATGACCATCTGAATCTTCTGTAGACTTAAATCATATGTCTAGAGCTGGGCATCGCATTACACTCATGTTAAACTGGAAAAAAGGAAAATGGGCACACTGCTTTTCTTTTTCTTTTTTTTTTCCCCTGAAGCATTTCATTTTTGAAATGAAAATAAAGTAGACAAAGCTGACTAATTTTCTGCCTTTCTTTCTGGTAAGAGAATTTTGGATCAAGCAGAAAGTGAGACATGAAGTTTAAATTAGACACAGAGACACCAGAGCTAGAAAAATCCAGTAACTACAGTCATGATTTGACTTGATATAATGTGTTTTCAAGTTTACAGCCGTGGGATTTCCACTTCAAAATAATGAGAAGGGAAGTGGATGCAAAGAAATTTGACTGAAGAAAGCTGCCAGAAGAGCTACAGTTTGATGATGTTTTCCCCAGAGAGAGTGTTTGTATCAGTGAAAATATAAAGCAGCAGTCCTGTAAATGTCAGCAAGGCCAGATACCATTAGAGATTTATACCGAGAGACGAAGCCACTTTCCATTTAATTCAGAATTGAATTCAAAAGCAGCCAATTTAGATCTTTGATGTGAAGTGTTCTTTCAACGTCAAATCCCATTAGAAAATTAGGACCTGATTCTTATTTGTATGAGAATATAAATGAGAATGTAGGACAATTGTAAAGGAGAAACTATGTCTATGACAACACTATGGTTTGGGATTAAGACTTTTTTGACTGTTTGAGAACAATCTGAACTGTACTGCACCGGAATAAGGATCATGCCCATGAAATGCCTGAAACACTCAGGAGTAGGAGCACAGATGTACACTATGGAGCTAAAACAAACTGAGAGATTGGGCTAGAAACAAGTACAAGGTCTAAGCATGTATACGTCTCATGTTTTCTCTTAAGAAAACTCCTCTCGGATAACTAAGATTACCAGTAACAACCATAAGAGAGAAGAACCTTAGCTATATTCCTACAAAATCTATGGATATGAACTTGGATTGAACACAGGGGTAAACCTATACAGGAAAAAAAAGTTATAAGTATCCTTTTTTAGTTCAGTGAGAGTTGTGATTTGGCTTGATGAAACCTTTTGAAGCTAGTACACACAACGTTTTCTCCATAATAAATATAATACAACAGATGAGTAAATTTTCTCCGTGGTACAAACAACAGGAATTCATCTACCTGAACACGCCTCATGTAAATTGACTAAGGGATGACCTTTGTTTGAAGGGGATTTTCCTATTTAGTGTGAAGGAGGTGATGGTGGGTGTGAGGGGCTGGATATGAAAGGGCAGAGCAGATACGCTGCAGAAGAGTGCAGAGCAATCAACAGGAAGCCTCACAGACACTTGAAGCAGAAACCTGAGGAACAACTAAGACTGGAAGAATTTCTGGGCAAAGAACTGTTCAAGAAAAGGCTTGGAAGAAGGAAGGAATAAATTGGCTCCCCTTGCTTCATGCTGCTGTCTGCAGAGGATTGAACCTGAATAAACAGATGGCACTATGCATAGAAATGCAAGTCCTAACCTGAGATGGAAGCAAGTGTCAAACCTTGTACTTCCCTCCCAGGCCCCAAAGGCTACCTTTGAGTCAAAAGGGATACAAATGATGAAAAGAGACGAAGAGAAGTCTAACTATATTAAACAAATTTCTGGTCCACTAGGGCTGTATTAGCTGTTTTGTGTGGTATTCCTTTTTGAAAGTTCCTGTATATTTTGGCAGTTAGCATTTCAGCGGAAGTCTCATCTCCCACTCAAATTATGTTGCACATACGCACAAAGTACAGCAGAGGGGAAATGCAAAAGGTGCACTGTCTCTGGGGGCTGGTGCTGTGTGTGCAACTCCTTACAATGAGTAAGCAATTTCCTTCAGGTCAGACATGCAGAGAGCTTCTTATATTTGTGATTATAAACGCAGGGATCTTCAATACTAATATGGGTAACAGAGTCTTTATCTAAAGTAAAAAGTAAAACCAGTAGTGGAGAAGTAAACACAATTAGATAAAGGAATACATTCTGCATTAATATTTTTCTAGGGATTTTAGACATGAGAAATGCAAGTTTTGCTTTTTGAAAGGGCTTTTTGTTGTGTTGTTTTTGTTGTCTCTGCTTATGCATGTGATTTGATACAAATTTTCAGAAATTTTTTTTTTTTGCAGGAGACATCATTTAGCAGTTAGACTAAAACTACTATGTACGGACCAGGACATGTGTGGTGGTGTGGAACTGGGTTTTTTGATTTGTTTTCTCTTTATAGCAGGCTAAACTGTAATAATGAACCTGAGACCTCCCAATGCCTAGAAAACTGTCAGAGAAAACTCTCTGTAACTAACAACAAAATTCATCCCTGTTGCAACTTGGTTGGAGTCACTCAGTCACAGCTGATTGTTTATATGAAGCAGATCAGGTTGCTGAATGAGATTTAGGGGTATAGAGAACAGCTGGAAAAGGTTAATATGAGAAACCTTTTTTTTCCTGGATGCTAGTTTCTCCTGCTCAAAAATACTATTATAGCAGGATATTCTCAAGACAATACTGTCAAGCATTTTACTTCATTTCAACACAAAATTAAATTTATTGGCTAAAAGGGAAGAATTATAAAGCAAACTGATATTCTGTGTCTAATGTTGTCTGTAGCCTTCTTGCTTTTCATCCCTCCGTCTATCTTTTTAGACCTGTTTGTGTTCATAGTCATCAAAAGAACATTATGAAAAGTGGCAGATGAACAGTTTTGCAGGGTCATAACAAAACTAGCCTATTAGAAGTTATTATTTTCTATACTGAAAACAAACCCCAGAGGTTTTTTAGTCCTCAGAGGATCAAATTGATGTCTTCACAAATTTTATTTCAACCACTTTAAATTGCAAAGGGAAATTCTAGCCTCACTGGGTAAACTCCAAAGAATTCTGTGGAGTCATGAATTCATGTGTGGTAGCTATCCTAAGGCTCTCTGCAATATACAAAGCTAGTAATGTAAGGCTGCCTAACTTTGTAACTTCTTGTTATAAACAGATCCATACAAAACCAGTCATGTTATTAAAGACTACCTTGTCTGCTTGTTGTGGAATTCTTTGCTTATTCACTGACATGTGCAAGTGCGAACAGGACCTAAATTCAGATGATCTGTGTGTGAAGCCAGCCAACGTGGAAAGAAGCTAATAATCTGTCAATCTGTCTATCTGTTATCAGTGGCAGCAAATATTTAATGATTACAACTTTTTAAAATATACCAAGGAAACTCCTCAATAGCAATGCAGTACTATGTAGCTGCTGCTCCTCAACCATGTTCTGCTTTGAAGGATCAGTCCTTTGATTAAGAAGAGATCTTAAGAAGAGGTGAAACTGCAGGCAGAGGAAAATAGTTTACACTGGTATGAAGCAGTATTTCATTTTACCATGGCAAGTACTGTGCAGTTCATGCTAACAGGAAGTATGTTAAGAGAGAGACGAACAATAAAAATGCTTCTAATGCATTTATTATTGTAAACATACATGCATTATATTCAAACACTCAGTATAACTTACTTAATGCCACAGGCCAATTAGATCATCTCCAATCACATGTGGAAAGAGCTCAAGCTAATCTAATTTGCCCAAGAATGCTCCATTTATTTCTGTGTTTCTAATGTTTTTATACCATTACAAAATGATCAGTAAACATGCCCTCCAGTATGGAGCCTCTTTGCAATCAGAAACGTAAATTCAGAGGGCCATTCTTCCAGCAAAACAGTGATAACTGACTGTACTTCTAAATTGCTTAATGGTCAATGGACCAATGGATGCCAAAATAAGGAACACTTGGTTCGAACACCTGAAAAGACTGCTAATATTTGGTTGCAAGTACAGTCAATTGCATGGTTTATCAGAGAAAGAAAAAAAAGCAAAACATTGAAAAACTGGTACAGCCTCTAATTTTCTTAGATTTGTGGCTTTTGCCCTGTGGCAGTGCTGATCTTTGTAGTGTACTGGATGACTCAGGAATTTTAGTAATCTGGATCCTTTGTTTCTAAATTTTTTTTCCTGCATTCATAGTCCTAACCATATGAAAAATAAGCTGAGGCTATAATATTGTAAAACTCTGCCAAAAAACAATAACAAAAACCCAATAACAATCAAAAAACTCCTGAAACCAAACACTGCCACTCCATTAAAAAAACCCCAAACAAACCAGAAAACCGCACATGAGGAAAAGTCTGAAGTGATATTTGGTTTTTTTGCATATTTTGTTACAAGAAAGGTTGACTCCACAGTAAATTGGACAATGGAGAAGACACTGGTGCCTTTTTGCTATACTGTCCTTAAATGAATAGAAATTTGGCTGTTGAAAATTTTCTTATGCTTTATGAAAAATATGGAGAGTGCTCATGATTTGACAGCATGTAATTTATAGGCAAGGGGTACACATCACTGCATAACAAGTTGAAGGCTTGGTTCTTGTGATGGGAAACATTTTGTTTCTCCATGTTTCACATGGGTTACATCATCTCATTATTTCTATCTACTGGTATCAGGGTTTATCATATGGATCATGTTAGCTCTAATAGTCTGGTTTTCATCTTCACCTGGTGCGTTCAATCAGTACACTCACATAGTCTGAACCACTAACTCAAACTTAGGTTCTTTTGTCCCTTCCATTGCATTTCTCATAACTTTAATGCATGTAATACATTGTATTTCAATGACACTGGGGAGTGTCATAAACATCCAAGTGACTCCTACCCAAATTTCTGTAAATGTTTTCTTGGTGAAACCAAGACTGGAACTTGTATCCGTCAAAACCCAGAAATATTCACTACCATGTGAGCCTCATTCAAGCAGTGTTCTGCAGCTGTAGTTGTAACTGCATTAAATGTCTTCAATAAAACTATACTTTTCCCTGGAGTGATTGAAGTAAAACATAATATTTTAGTTATATCTCGTATTGCACATGAAATGTAATGATCTGAACTTACAGTACGTTGAAACCCTTCGTCACAGCACAAACTGAACAGTAGGCAAGGCCTAGTGTATGTTACAGGACATTAAAATGAGCATTCAACCAAAAGAAAATCATAAGCTGACTCTGCCATAAATCTTTTGCACCCCTGGTGGCTACTAAAATTCCACCAAAATTCACATGCTAATGATGTGATTCCAATCAATCCAATTTATCAACCTTGCAAGCTGATTAAAGCTATCACACAATTCTGATTAACTCATTGCTACTGGAAGAAGGATTTTGCGAAACGCAAAACAAAGCAAAAGGTTTGGCTTCCTCAACACTAAGAAGTTAATAGGAAACTGTAAACCTTAAGAAAAACGTTATGCCAGTTCATAAAAATCTCTGTGTTCAGGAAGAGCTGACCACTTTTCCCTCTACATTTTCAAGCATTCTGTTGCTCAAGCAGTCATATCATTTATACTATAACCATTTTCAAACGCCATTAATATATACTCTTAAAAGCTGGGAGTCTCTTCTTCATCCCACTCCCACTTCTGCTATGGGCTTCAATCTCCTCTTTAACAAATCAGGGAGGTGTCCATTTACAGACAGGGGGAAATAACTCCATTAATCACAGAAAAGGATTCTTTATGTGGAAATAAAAGCATGCACCACACTTTTTCCACATAAAGACGTGATATTCATGTGGAAAGGGCTTGAATTAGTTTTTATGAATAGGGCTCTTGGTGACTAATTCTTTTCTGGGGAGGGTAACAGGCAAATGTTATCCAGATGCATTCCTCTGGAATTATTCCCAGTTTCTGGAAGTGAAAACTACTGTACCTGTAGTACAATGCAGGGTAGTCAGTGAAACTTGATATCAACATAAATAGTGCAATAGTGTTCCCTTCTCTTCTCACCATTGCTATAAAAATCTGATCTGTTGTAAACATCTACCAAATCACCTTCCAGTAATTCAGTAATACTTGTGCCTATTCACACATAGATCTGTGTATGTGAGGGGAAAGTAACTCTGTGAGGTTGTAATCCACCTCAACAACCTGCCCAAAGAAAGATGTTCTAGCTTTGAAAACTTTCTGACTCTGGCCAACAAAAAGAATTTTTTCATACATTTTAAATGATTTTTAGAATGGAAATGCTACACCCATCCTCTTTAGACAATGTTAGCGTGGGGATTTTGAAGTCCAATACTAGAAATAATCACAATGGTGCTGACAAAAATACTCCTGCAACATTCTTTTTACAGTTTATTCATGGTGTACTACCTTTGAAACATACAGATCAAAGCATTTGAAAGGAACAGTAACTGCTGTTACACTGAAGGCATGGACATGGGGCAAGAGCATGTGAAGGACTTGCACAAGCCATTCAACAAACATATCCAGTGGCAGCACCAAGGATTATAAAAGTTAAGTATAAGAAAGCCCTTAACAAAGAGTTCTGAGTAAAAACCAGCCTTTCAGTTATTCTTCAGTGTAGTGATAAGTGCCTTCTTTTAAGTGCTGGAACAGTTTGAAAATATTCCTTCAGAACTGAGAACAAACAGTGTTGTCGTAACGCACTGTCCAGCTATTTGCCAAACTAAATAAGAAAAATCTCACTTTCCTGATATTTAAAAGCTCATTTTTAACCCTACAAGGTTTATTTCGTCTTATGCATTTTAATATTTCATTGTAACTATAAAGCAAGAGGAGCCACATGTATGCATTCTACACCTTGTCAGTACCTCTACTTTTTTAACAGCTTTTAATTGCTTCCTGTAATTTATGAGATATTATATTGAAATTTTTAACCTTTTATATCTGAAATTTTTAATCTTTTAAAATATATCAGTTGCTGTCCTAATCGTAGCTATTGACAACTCTTGCCTACCTCCATAATTGGTAGGCAGATATGGGGATTTCCAGGGGCTGTTTCACCAAATATAGAACAGGCATCTAAGATAAATATTCTTTTTGAGTGATGGTGCTTTCTCAGCTGCCCATAGAAAGAATGTAGACAAATATCTTGTAATACAGGCTTATGTTTAACATTTCTGCAGTTAGGGGAAACCCCACTAGGGTACACCTTGTGCTTTCTGAGACTTCTTGGCTAGTCACACAGTCACACGTTTAACTGACTCCCAATCAGAAAAAAAAAACATTCATAAATATTTTAAAACTTCTATTTACAAGTCACTAACAGAAGAAGAAGTTCTGTCATGAGAAAATCATAAAATATATAGTAAATATATAAGAAGTGCCATCTTTGTGGTAGCATGAGTTGGTGCAGGTTTTATTGTCACTTTCTGAGAAAAGACTCCTGATTATACCACACTAGCACTCAGCAGCACACAGCTATCAGACCTTTGTAGCAGAAAACCATTCTCAGGACATGGAATGTTCCAAAGTGTAACAGCAAAGGTTTTGATTCTGATTTGCAAAAATACTCTGCCCTTTCCATGGACAGGTATCTACTCTACTCAATTTAGATTAATGTGTACATATTTGCAATATGAAAAATAAATCAAAGCCAACTACCTCCTCTCCTTCTCTGCCAGGTACTCTTTGACTGGAAATTACCTTCATAATTTCAATGTTCTTCTCTAATACAAGGATAGCTGTTTCTTGAACAAAGGGCAATCCAGGATAATGTTCAGAGCTCCTGCGATGCTATCTGAGAAGATGATTTAAAAGCTTTACATTATAATAGCTTCTCTAGAAACTAATTTATCTAATGATTTTAACCACAAAGCAATTTATTATGCAGGTTCCAAAAGTTTCTTTTTTAGCAAGGCAAAGAGTTGATCCTCTGTTACTACTCAAACTGAAGATATTTCATAGCCTGTGAAAGAAAGAAGTCTTGTATTCAGGCACGGTTAATTGGCCTTTTTGTCTAGTGCAATACAAAAAGTGGAGATCGATCTGAATATCATATTTTGCTTCACTAAAACGAATAGGTATTTGGTAGGGAAAGCAAGTATAAAACACTATGGTGAAAATAATGTACGGTGAAAATAATGTACAGCGAAATGTATGTGAAAATAATTTTTGTACAAAGATGACTAATCCTGAAAAACCCTTGGAGATGTGTGTTTACTAATGAAATCACTTTTATCATATGCTTAAGTATTTGCAAAAGCTAGATCTTCAGATAGCAAAGGTCAGACTTTTGGTACTTAAGAAATGTGAGAACCCATACTTGCATAAGTTTTTTTGAATGTGTAGCTTGGTTCCCACAAATACTGTTTCCTGCTACTAGAACAGAACACCAAGTCAGGAAATTTTTCCAAATGTTCTTATTTGCTGGAATATTAAAAAAAATCCCAATGCTAAAGGCCACAGCAGACATCTTGAAAGAATGTCACAACTTTTGTGATAGTAGCAGAAATAAAAACATAACATATTGTGCTGACTAGAGGAAAATCTGCTGATGTTTTCTTCAGTTCTCTTTCCTTTTCACCTTGTTCATTCATTTTATTTATTCTGTTCCTAGGAATAAAAAAGCTATAGACTAATTTCCCTGAGAAGATGATACTCCAGCAGCCGTAGTCATCTGGGCTGGAGAAAATCAGCTGTCATACATGCTGTGAAATGAAGCAAGGGTTTAAAAAGGCCTTATAAATAGATCCACTCCTCACTAGCATTGAAATGGATTCCTCCCCTTCTCTGACTTAATATAACCTGAATTTGACCTGCAGGGCATATTGCAAGGCTCATCTTTTTTCACTCTGAAAATGGGGGTATACAATGGCCATTGTAGAAGCAGAGCATTGATCAAGCAGGGAGGGAGGATCAGTATGTTAAGAGATGCTTCTTAAATTGCTCTATCAGGAGGTATTTTCAGATTACATCAGTGGCATTTAGGCCATATGGAGAAGTTGCTTTTTCACATTTGCAGAAATCTAAATAAATAAATAACCCTGTTGCAAAGAGCTATGAGCTGTGAGTATTAATTTTTCACGCTGCCTGTTACTAGCCTCTATAGCCCTCCTCCTTCAGCTGAGATTTTTAGGGTCAGGCAGTCATCCTGACAGGATGGGTAAAGTGCTCAGTTTGCCAAGGAATATAAATAGGACTAATTTGCCAGTATATCGTCCTTGCTTACAACTAAATCTCTTTCTCTTTTTTCTTCCTGAGCTGTCAGAGAACATATCCATCTACAACAGCACGCTTCTCTTCAGTGTGTGATGTAGACCTCTTATGACTGCTATTTGCAGGCCTCTGCCTGTTGAGGGGGTCAGGCAAAGCTCTCACTCACCACTCTGGTACCGGCAGTGGCATCTCAGTACCATCCTAGTTATTCTAACTTGTAGCATTGCCCCTGGTATTTTATTCTTGCAAAACAATCACAATAAGCTGCTAATTAATGAGGGGGTGACATTGATCCTGTAGTCAGCGTGAATCGGAGTTCCATGCACAAGGTTTAGTAATGCCTGGACCATAAGTCACCATGGCACATCCCATGAGGAAATTTGGCAGCTCTTTCCCCTCAAAAATCAGGATGCTCCATCAGCTGCATTGAACTGAGCTATGAATGCTCAGGTGCTGCATGTGCCAACAACAGCACTAATCACTCTCATTTCAGAGCTGGTATTAAAGACTCCATTCATGCCCCAAGGAGTGCTATGCAGCTGTTCAGTGCTTTCTTTTAGAACATGTGTGTGGGAGGTAGGTTGCATAATGAGACATAGCCCTATATTATGTCCTCATCTGTATGTGGGAGGGTTTGAGCAAGCAGCAGCACATCTCAGCTTAAAAAAAGGCCTTGAAGAAACACCTCTTTTGGCTTGTAGAACAGATCACATGATCATTTCAAGATGTTTCTGCAGCACCTCAAGAACAGCAAAACCCTTGATTTTCTTTCTTAGTGAAATGGAAGAAAGTCTCTTCCAGGAGACCTGTGCCACCAAAGCAGAGCTGGCCACACACACTGATGCTGCTTAGCAATAGCTGCTTGCTGTCTGGGCTTGTGCTGATAATTAGCCAATGATGTTGGTGAGATCAGTGCATCTAAGGGAAAAACAGCCTAGTTTCTGTAGGAGTATAAGTGCTGACTACAAATCATATAGCTACCCTTTTAAGAGCAAGTACGTATCCTCTAATATCTCCTTAATATGTCAGAGTGAAGCAAAGCAAGGTATCAGTAGGTGTCAGAATTGAAGTTTTGAACAGAAATGTGTTCTTATGGTGGACCGTATGAACAAAACCTGCTCTTTGTCTGTGCCTTTTTGGGTGTCTTGCTCTTAATAATCTCTTGGGCAATACCTGTGCCTGCATCCTGTGATTTCAGTGCACTTTATTTCTCTATTCAAATTTTTTTTTTCCTTGGATGACTCAGAAGCCTAAGAGCTCTCTACTAGACCTCTTTCAACTTCACTCTGAGTACCAAGCACCATGCTTAAAGGAGCTCTTGCAGGGTGATCACCTTATAAATCAGGGATTAGCACAGAGCTGTATTCACCATTTTTGCTCACCATCACTTTTGTGCTGGCTCCTGTCTAGTTCTCAAAAACTCCCCAAAAATTTCATATTAACAGGAGAGGACTTTTTAAGACATCTGAAGAAACTTGTACTCACTCTTCATTTTAATACTTCTTATTTTCTCAGTTTGCTCTCTTTGTGGGATATAGTCCTGATATATATAGCATGTTATAAGAGGACTTTTTTTTTGAAATGTAAAGAACTAAGTTTCTAAATACTAAGACCACCAAATAGCCTAATTAAAAACAACCCAAACAACTAACATGAGAAGAAGAAAAAGGCCCAAATTATTCCTGATTTTAATAAAGAGATTTCACAGAGTCACACAGAATCACAGAACACGTAGGTTGGAAGAGACCTTCAAGATCATTGAGTCCAACCCAGCCCTAACACCTCAACTAGATCATGGTATCAAGTGCCACATCCAGTCTCTTTCCAGTAAGTTCAATACCTATTCTTTTAACTACTTAGAGATAGGATTCATATCTTAACTTTTCTGAGAGCTTTTCCTAACAATATTGCAGAGGTCTGTGTACTGAAAAGTAAAATTTCAGAAAAGTTGACATTTCTGAATGTAAATTTTTGTTTCTGTTAAAATCACCATTTTAATCTTTGGAAAAAAACCAACCTTTTTTACATAAGGAATCTGATGACATTTGTGACCAAAGAATAGAGCATTAAGTGATCTAGTTAAAAATATTCAGGTTCAGTATTTTAATGACTTATCTCTTCTTCCCTTACCCAAATAAATTTAGGATTCTAGAGAAAGTGAGTGTTTCTCAGAATGAAGAAGAAAAGGAAAAACTGATGATGTTTAAGAAGTTTCAATGCCTTCTTTATTTCCCTCAGAGCCATACTAAGTACAGGATTTGGACACACAAAACCCACTACCTTCATGATTTTGGGAGTTAATTTCTGGAACTTCCTTCACATTAGTTTTTCCAAGACTATCATACTGTCACAAGAAATGTCTTTTCCTATGGTCTGGACATCTCTCTCCATGCTTCCTCGTACAAAACATTCTGCTATATGCCCATCACCTTGGCAATGGGCACAGAGCTGCTTCTTCAAGGTCTTGTAATGAAGAATATGATTCATGTCTACAAAATATGGCTTCCAGGGCCAGGGCAGAGCTGTAAGGGTAATTCCACACACCTTTGTGCAACTTAAGAGTTAATATGTGGTATATGTAGCTCTGGATATGTAGCTCTATTATCTGTTTTTATAACCTATTGTGTCAATTTCCAAATTAGCAAAAATATCCTCAGTATTCATGTATTTTTCAAGCTGATATTTTACATATGATTGTCCTAGACTGACTAGAAAATTTTAATTACTGCTATTGAATTTCTAACCAGGCTGTTGATCCAATATACATATGCCATTAGTATGAGCTTATTTAGATAACATTGTCTTGTTCCACATGCATTTGTAAAATGGTCTTCACTGAAGAGCACTCTCAGCTGTCACATTATCAATACATTGATTTATTAATGAATAATTTTCTATTTATCTCTTCTAGAATTAATCAGAAAGGAGTCCCTTTAAATAAACTTCTCTTCAAAGATGACTGATTAATTAAAGAAAACGTAATTTCCTATCCTTTACAAAGATCCACTTTCACATATAACTAAACATTTAACTATATTGGAAGCAAGTTGATTTTACTTTTCTCATGACAGGAAGGTTAAATCAATGACTTATAGCTGAACATTGAATCCTCTCTTACTACAAATATAGCTCCCTTTGCAATGAATAAGCAGAAAAGAAACCATCTGAAAACATGGATATTTCAGTCAAAAATATTTGAGTGGAGAAATCGTGCAAGTGCATGTGTATGTCTCTACGTAAAAGACTTCATGTTGCCATTTGTAGCCCAAAGCACTGAAAAGTTGCATAACAATAAAATATGCTTGTATTGGACATGACATGCTTTCAGCTGCCCTGGTGCAACCCATGGAAAACAGAGAGGCAGCATCCAAACAAATAAGCAAAAGATGTCTCATTACTTCTTACTCCTCAAGAAAAAAATGTGGATATTCAGCAGTGTTCCATTTGTGATATAAAGGGAAGATGCAGAGGTTCCCATGGGCTGACCAGCAGGTGAGGGTCCAGGGGTGAAGCCAGCAACACTTCCTTGTCCCTGCTCCCTGAACCGTCCTCAAAGTAGGACATGTGGGCCCCAGGAAGCCAGAATGGACAGCCTGCAGATGGTGGGCTGGACACCCACTGCAGCCACAGGGACTGCACATCTTATCCAGGCGCATCACGCCTTGTTATGGTTTTCCTGCTGAGCAGCAGAGAGCTTACCCTGCATCCCTTTTACTGACCCATTTTCAGTGTTCTCTCCTGGTTTTTGAGCATTTCTTGGCCTGATGAGCATTCAAAAAAATTTTAAAACAATTTACCAATAGCAAGGTCACGTCTTAATCATCGTCAAGTGTGCTGAGGCGTAATTTGATCTCAGTGCCTAAAATGTTCATGACTTCAGGTTCCTAACCACAGAAATTTTCCTGCCAAAACAGAGTAGATTGTAGCTCGGGCCTTTAGAGAATGGGAGGGATAAGCCATGCCATGTGATGAAATAGCGTTTCTTTGTCAAACATTGTTGGTTTCAGTTATGACTCAATATGAAAAGACAGGTTCCTAAAGAAAGTTTCCACATTTCAGTGCCATTCATAAATATTTTAACTTGCTTTTACTTAATGCACAAATGAAAAAACCATAAAGAGAATTTGACCTTAAACCCTTAATTGACAAAGACTAGTTTAAATCCTCTGCAATAGCCGACTAATGCAGTACCATTATGAATCATAAGGAATCTTAGCATGATGCATTCCCATTGTCACTGAACTAGTTAAAGCCAGTGAAGCATGACTAAATTGTTGTGACATTTTCCCAGCCCTACTATTACCTGTCAGATGGGAAAAAATCAAGGCGTCAGGACAAGCTTCCATATTGATGTGCTTGCTGTTGATATTAATTGATGTAAATGGATAAGCTTGTCCATCAACAGTAACAAGCACATCTGCTCATTGTAAAAAGAAATCTTCTTAACCTTCTGTTCTTTTCAGACTCCTTTGATATAAAAAAATACTCACTTCTATACTCAGCAAATATGATGTCTATTGTGTTTGTTTTTATATTTTTTTTCCTTCTAATTTGCTGACAAAATGAAATATGAACTATTCTGGTATTTCATGTTTTTGTTCACAATGGATTGAGTTATATAAAGTAGGACATGGACAAATTACAAAAGCCAGAACAAGCAGGGTACCTAATAGTCTTATATAACCGCAAACAGTCTGCATCTGCTTTAATCCATCATCTTCCTTAGTGCTCTTTGGAAAAAAAAATAAAAAAAATTCTTTCTCTTTATTCATTTTAAGTACAAAGAAGTTTTCCATGGACTAAAATAGCAAGACGGTTCCTGAGAAGTGCTACAGAGATCTATAGCAAAGCATCCTCTGGGTTTTTCCTTGATGAATTTACTAATTCCTGATGAATACTACGTGTTGTGATACAAACAGAATTCTCCTAAAGATCTTATTGGCAGAGTAGTACTTGTGACAACAAAGCCTGCTCATAGACAAAATATCTTTTTTTCAAATGTCATCCTCTCTCCTATGATTTTTTTTTTCTTCTGCCTGATAAAAAATAAAGGTAATAATGATTAAGAATATAATATAAATAATAATTCTGAATTCCATGTATTTTCACTCAGTTATGATTTGAGTTTAATTAGAAATGTGATGTCTCCTAGCAGAAATAAAGTATGCACTGAGCATCATGTTTGCTTTGAAATCACATTAATGAAGGCAGCCACTGCTGCAGACTATATTTAGCATTTCTATTGATAGAAACACAGAATAATTCAGAAATATCTTCATGTTGGTGAAATATTTTCTGGAAAATAAAACCAAATATTGAGAGAAAGGTAAATGTAAATGTAATCAAGTTAAGTAGAAATACTTTCAATAGAGTACATAAGCAAATAGATACACTTTGAAGAGAAGCAAACCATAATATTTTTAAAAACCTAAATATTGCCATTGTCTAATAGAACCCTTTCACTCATTCTTTATGTTCTACCCAGCATAGCTGTATAGTGAAGTTCAAGTAATCTGAAAATTATGCTGAGATCTGAAAGAGGCAGGAACGCTAAAAGGATGTAAAATTAAACCTCAACTCATAGGCTTTGTTATAAACTATGTTGGCATATGTCTTTTTCCAGAAATGTCTTCTTGAAGTCCTTCTGAATCTGTGGTTAGAAATCCAGACTGTTTGCATTTCATGGAAATAGTTTAAACAAAGGGAACCAGTTAGGCTATTGTTAAATTGTCTTGGTTTTTCTTTGCACCTCTGTATGAACAATACTCCCACACCAAGTCCCTAGCAAATGAAACCTGGTTCTGAAGTCTGCAAGTTACAGTTAGCCACTATTTATAGCACTCAAGGGAAAGTGTAGAGATTTCAGTACTGTCCAGATTACAGCCTGGGAAACTTTTGTCTTCCCAGCACATCTGATACATGCGAGTTACTGGAAGTCTCTTTTCACTTGTTTAAGAGCTATTTGAAATAGCCAGGAAAATGTCAGCTAACACAAACACATCACAATGCTTGATGTGATACTTCTTTTGAATCATTCTTCCATTTCAGAACTGAAGAACAAAAAACATGTTGAAATTTCATTTCAGTGTGATATGCCTTTTGATCATTCATTTCAGCTGGATCCTATGGAGTATTTATTTGTGAGCCCCAAATTTTCTGCTGATGTAAACAAATGAAAGAACATTGAGGAGCCTCACTGAACTGTAGCCATTTACCAGAGCAGAGATCATGTCCCAAAGACTTCATAAGGTAGAAAGTTCATTTTCTACTATTAAACAGCTGTTTTAAGCAATTATGTTTGAAATAAAAAATATCTTTATATCAGGCTCGAAGAGATAGATTATTCACTCCAGAGGTATAATTCACAATGAATGTAAATAAATGATGTACTATGGCTTCTATTTTCTCTTTCTAATGCTTTTAAAGACTGGAAAGATTTCCTTATAATTTAAAACTACTTTAGTCAGTAACCCTCCACAATATTTAATCTAAACCAAGTTTAGAAACAGTTCAAATAAATACCATCAATAGGAAATAATGGAAAAACTGTATTAAATAAAATGGATTAAAAAATGCAAATACTTTTTATAACCAAAGGTGGATATAACATTTTATAGTCTTTGTATTTACATTTTCTACAGAGACAAAGAAGGTATTTTGTTTCGGTTCATCTGTAGGATGTTAACTACCACTTGGCCAAATTTCAAGAATTAACAGCAATTGCATTAAGTCCCCCACAGATACTAAATAATAGCTATGATCTAATTAGAAATTATTCCTCTCAGGATTTGATTTTACTCAAATACAAATCAGATAAATTAAGAAATATAGGAGGAAATAACAGGCTCAATCTGAGCAATGATTTTTAATAATCACTGATCTCAACTGTATTTTAACTTAAAACCTAAAATTGAATGCTACCTCATTTCCCTAGCTGTCCAAACAACTCTTTGAAAACAGAAATAAGATTATGACAGTATTTAATTTCTATCATGGAAACTGTATCATGTAATACAGTACAGAGAGCATTGCAACAATCATTTCAGTAATTATTCAGATGTTGTTGAGCACTCAATAGGTCATGCCATGATTTATCACAGCTTTCTCAATGACTACAATTTCCAATAAGCACAATGATCTAAACCTCTTATAATTTGGATTCTGAAATAACACAATCCAATTTAGAATAATTATTCAGTTCTAAACTATTGTAACTTAGAGCAGAAATTGCCCCTATCTGTGGGTGTGTTTGCATGTGTTAAAGTGTCTATGACTGTAAGTGCTTCTTTTTAGTGAAGTCAGATATACTCCTACCACATCCATATTCAAGTCTTTGAGTTTTATGATCATTAAATATATTAAATTTCAAACAAACTAAAATCCAAAAACTGGGGAAAAAGCACTTGATTTCTTAGACCAGAGACAAGATGTTAAAAAACCCCAACATTATGAAGGGAGCTGTAACTTTCTTTTTACTAAAATGCATATTTGAGATGATGAAACAATTCAAAAATTCATGTATAATTTATCATTTTTCAGCAAAACCATTTTAAAAAGTCAAAACACTTCACTCTGACATTTTCAAGTGAAATGTTTTGATTTTTTTTCATTTCAAAACAACTTTTCATTTAGAAAAATTTAGCACCTTCTTAGATGTTCCCCTGAATATTTAATATTTTGGTCAATCTGAAAGTAAAGTCTCAGATCCCTTTACTTGGGGAATATTAAAAATGTTCAAATTATTTTCCCATTTGATTATTCTTTATCCAACTGATCAAAAAATTCAGTTAGTCACGCAGGTCTCCTCCAATGCTCCTGTAAGACTATTATGATAGCCTCAATACACATTTCAACTCCATTAGATGCACGTGAGAGACATGTCTAGAGTTTACAGCATTGATGTTACTGCTCTGTAAATGTTAATGGAGATTTGGCTCATAAAATATGTCTTATCTGAGGAGGAATGATACATCAGCAATAGCAGTAGATGGAAGCAATAGACTAATCCTGATAGATCTCATGGTACTGACATCCCCCCTTTTGCCAGAAGTTTAACATCAGGAAAAAAAAATAAAATAACTAATTACATAAGAGGGAAAAAAAGTACTTGCATGGATATGGTCTATATGGATATACTGAATGTGATTGGTACACTAAGGCACTGTGGGATTACACTGCTATCACAACATGACTTGCACCCACCAGTTTGTATTGCACAGGTCATCCTCTTCTTTCTCTACTATCATGCAAACATCTTGGCACAACATTCCCAGATAAACTTGAAGAATGAATCAGAACATGAATTTTAAATATAGAAAAAACTGAATTTTGACTTATTCATTTCTAGTAATAAAGTCTTGACTCTTATCCTGTTTGTTTGTTTCCACATCCACCATAAGAGGTCAGTTTTGTACTCTAAGGATGACAAGGAAGTGAAGCTGAATTTGCTCAGGGAGCAAAGCAAGCATGCTGTAAGCTTCCATGAGGATTCAGATGGACCTTGGCTTTAGAGCTTTTTTCAAGGGTGAATTTGCATCTCCTGGGTAGATTGGTAGTGGTACTGAAAATGTGGAAGTAGGTACTGAAAGATTGAATTCTTTGGTCTTACTTTTAAAGTACATACTTGAAGAAATTGGCAAAGCAGATCCCACACATTTCAGCTACCTGTAACTAACTACAAGTCACTAATATGGGTAGCTCTGTTATAATTCTTCAAGGTGTTGAATGAATCAACACCAAAGAAAGCAAGAGTCTTCCTTTTGTTACATTTGAGCCTGAAGCACCCTGTGTGTCATCGTATGAACCTAGAGGGTTCTCTGCTTTAGAAGAGCCCTTTGCAGAAAAGCCTTCCTCCTGAGCTTGGGGCTGCAGTCAAAAAGCTAAGAAGGAGCTTTGTGTGTAGCAATATCTCTGCGTCCTAAACAATCTCCAGATTTTTACCCACTGTTGGTTTTCTTTGTTTTTGTTTTTGTTTTTGTTTTTGTTTTTGTTTTTGTTTTTGTTTTTGTTTTGTTTTGTTTTGGTAAAACCGTTATAAAGTATAAAAAGCACAGGGCAGAGACTTTTGCATAAGGGAGAGCTGCAAGAGACAATGGGTTAAATCTTGACCAAGTGAATCAAATGTACAGGGAATCATCCACCTGCACAGAAATAAGATCATTTCAAAGCTTATAACTGAACCTGATGCTGTCCTTTAATGTGCAACTAAACAATTCATAAAGTTCATGGTTGGACTTGACCCCTGTTACTGTGCTCCTTCTTGACAGTGTTTCTTGGAAAAAGCTATTGCATAGCTCAGTACAGGAGAACAGAGGTTTATTTGAAGCAAAGCAAGGATTATCCTGATCAGATCCCTACAGACATGCAGACTGTGGACTAAACAATATGTTGGGTTTCAAACTGTACAGACCTGAGATATTTCAGACTGGGAGATCAGACTTCTTTTTCCCCTATAATTAGATTTTTCACGATTGCTTCTTTAATTTGCTATTAAAAAGTTTTTTAAATTACATGAAATTATACTCATAGAAATTGAAGCAATGTGTTTGTATCCTAGTGTTTTGAAACCAGGTTTGTGTCAGGGAACATATTACCAAATACATGTGCTACAGCAGTTAGGAGTTACCAGATTGAGTGATCATTCTGCCTTTTTATGTTTTCTATGCAGGTCCATCTTACTTAAAAATTTTGCTTTATTTGATAACTGGGGCAGGGGGGTGGGGACTTTCAGCTATTGTGGAAAACATGTAAGACTTTCATGATGCACAGAATACTCCAAGATACAATAGCTAGTCGAGCTCCTGAAGTGCCATTAGATGCTTAAACAAACTGAAAAACACAAAATCTGTCAGCAGAATACTCTTACACTCATTGGAGTAGTCGTGGTATGCAAATTAATGAATATGAGTAATTTTGGTGGCAATTCCTGACCTTCATGGTTCAGAACATGATGCAGATATTTGGTTTATGTATTCAGCCAGGATAAGATCTGCCAACACAAAAATTGAAATCAAATTTGAAACTAAAGAAGTTGCATACATATATGTAGCAAAATCTTTGCTCTTAACCTGCTCCTTGGGTCTGGGAGAAATGAGCAATTTGAAAGGGACAAAAAGTATGAACAATCTGACTCTGTCAAGGTTTGCTTACCAGACTGCCTAGCTTTAGGCATTGAAGTAATGTGAGTCTTTAAAATAAGAAGTTAAACATTTAGTCTCTCTCTAGAGCACCTGAGAGAGGTGGTTTTCTATGAGGTGTGATTCATCTAAGAAACTTGAGACACTAGGGTCATGTAAAGTTAGTGTGTACATGCTCCCAAGGAAATGGACCAATGATAGAGGCAAACAGATTTTTGAAAAATACTTTTTTGAAGTGGCAAATATCCTGTTCCCTGCTGTACTTTGAAACACTGACACATATTTACATCCTTTCATGTTTTTATACAGTATAAAGTATAATTCTTTATACTTTAAAGAATTATATTAATAAATTATAAGAATCAAATAGTAAGCAACTACAGACATCACTGCGGTCAGCATCAGAACCAAGAAAAATAGCAAAATGAAAACTAGTTATTTATGAATGCAAGGAGCACACAGTACCTGGAACTTTTCTCATCACTTCTCTGTGAGGCAGAATTATCTGTTTTAAATCAACTTGCCTCTGTAGCTGTGAAAGTGCATTTCTTGTTTGTCATCTAGACACAACCATCTCTTCAGGACAGAAATAACTGAAGTTACCAGAGGCCAATATCTACATATAAAGTTTCTTTTTCAATATAACCATATGTAGCAGTGCACTGTACCCATGGTGATTGGTAGTATTGTTGGATACAGTTCAGAGTGGAATGATCTGCTGGAGAAAAAAATCAAACTAGAAGCTTTCCTAAGATTTATTTCAACATGTCCATTTACTTGAGGAAGAACAGAACTCACTGTATATCAATAAAGACAGGAAAAGCTGAATTTGTTGTGCCAGCAGCTCTCTTTCTGACCTGTCCTGCAGTGAATGGTTGTTGCTGGGTGGCTGTATGGCAGGTATCTGCTGGAGGTTATGTATCCCAGAGCTGGACTGGGAATGCTGCTGCAGCTCCAGCCCTACCAGTCTCTCCTGGCACAGTCAGCATTACTTCAGAGTCAGATCAGGAGGCAAAAATGTCATAGTGCAGCTAACAGGAACATTTCTCTTTCTCTTCTTCCTGCTAGGTGACCTGATTTTTTTCTTCTCATTTTCCTCTTTCTCTTGCCTTTATTCCGACAGAAGGAGTGGTGTAGCAGCGATATCAATGGTGATGCTGCTGCTGTGACAAAATGTGCTGCAAGCCTGTGCATTTTTAGACTGACTTAAAATATTTGATCAGTTCATTTCTGGATATGAGGCAACTTCTCCTGCTTCTGCAGAAACTTCTCCACTCGGTTTTAGGCACTACCTGAACTCAGCTGACAGCTCCTTATATGGCCAAAGGGAAAAATAAGCACCTCCAAGATATCATTTAGATTTTAGGTGGCTGATTTTTTCTCTACGTAAGCTTCTCTCATCTCATTGGATACTGAAGAAGCCTAGGAGAGGCATTCTCTCAGTTTAGTTGGCTTGAGTAGATTGGATCAATTCAGGATTATGGGACAATATAATTACTCATTTGAGAGGGGAGAAGCAAATTATCCAGTACATAAGCTCCACTGAATGCATGACAAGAATACAGGACAGCAAACTACTTGAGCAATGGAATATCTCTATCACATTTACTTTAAACATCATAACATTTGCATATATTTGTTTATTTTTATATAAATATAATCTGCCATCTTGAAGAGAAATAATAAGTAATGGGCAACCACTAAAGATCTGTACCCTAAACTACAAAGATATTGTATTAGGTGATGGTAAAGGTGAATGAATTTGAAATGTAATAAAAATAGTGAGTATGTGGTGAAATTCATCATCTATTTTCTGTCCTCTCACATGAAATGTATTTTCATGCTAGACATTTCAGCTACTAACTGATCTTCTTTGTTTTTCTTCAAATGGAGTTTCAGACTAGGCTAGTATTATTTAGCTAAAGCTTTTTCTGATGTCTGGACTTAAGAGAATTGCAACTCCAGCTGTCAGCTTCCAGGAGCCAATAACAGCCCTATTTACTTGGAAATTTTGCCAATTTTAATTAGCTGTTATATCTACTAGTATATGCAAGCACTGCACTTAACTTGTACTTTGACTGAATATGTATTCTTCACCTTAGAAGATCGGTGAAGTCCTATGTTTTTATAGTAGAATACAGAACATAAAGCTATTTGTGTATTCCTACCATCCCCCCATATCTTTCAATATATAAAGATTTGCTCATTTGCTTGCTTTTTACCAGACGTGTATCTACTCTGGAAGATAGCTAATTAAGACTGAAAAAGCATTTTGCAGACTTACCTGCAATGCTAATAAACTATTTTTATTTTATGTGTGCATCTATGTGAGTATACATATGTACTCACACATATGGCTGAACATATGCTTAGGACAATTAAAAGACAATATCAAGCAAAACCAAAAACCAAGACACCTCTCCTTTTTTTTTGCTTATTTTTGCTTATCTACCTTTGACTTCAAAAGGGAGTATTTTAGAGGCCTTTTGCAGATAGGATAGATAAGTAACTTTCCAGTGAGGCAGTGGTCTTTGTCATGCCATTTTAATTACCCAAGTTGGTTCATTTCCGACACGATTAACACTTGAAAAACCATAAAGGTCGTGGACTGCAGGTTTATAAAAGCTCAAACATTTCTTTTAGAGTCAAAATTAACTCAGGTTAGTTTTTCTATCCTGTCATTCATTGCCTTGTCTTAATTTTTTTACATCTACAACCAACAAACTGGCAGTAAGTACCAACTTCTATAAGTATGCCTTGACCCTGACCCATGTGAAACATACCAGAACAATGGTGGGTATTTCTAATCACACTATAGGAAACAGCTCTCTGAAAGTGGCTGTCACAGCATGTCACTTTGTCATATTTACAGGCATACAGGTATTTGAAGCACCCCAAGGTATCTGTAGGTAATTGGCATGATGATTCCAATCCGTTGCTAGCTATGAATTAAATATCTAAACAGTTTTGGTTAACGAACTAATTATCCTAGTGGAAAATTGTATCTTTGCTTTATTCAGTGAGCTGGAAATAGAACAGAAGCTAGACATTGCTGTTCCCTGTGTAACTATGACTTTTGATGTGAAAGGAGAAGGCAAACAAGTTAAGATATATCTTACTGATGTACATTGTAGACGGTTTAAGACCCCTCACCTAATCTGAGTCTGTCAAAAGAATCTCTGCATTAAATAAGCAGTTCGTAGCAAGAGGGGCATAGTATTGAATAAAGAGGATAGTAAGAAGAGTCTGACACTTGAAAGGTCTCTGACAGCCTGTGGCCGACTGCTGATAGTGTTTAGAATAGACTTATTATCAGCCCTGGTATATCTTATCAGTATGAACATGGTTGTTTGAAAATTAAACAGCATGAAAAGAAAGGTCTCACACTCAGTATTTTTAATACCTTTGCATTTAAATATGGATTTCCAAAAGCTTAAAAACCTCAACCATTCTTCTACTGGTTTTTTAAAAATCATTTTCTGCAAAGAACAGGCACAGCCAAGCCACAGCCTTATTTAAATGCATTGTTATAGTACTATTTAAGTGTATACTTTTAAGACCAGAATGAAGCACTTTTATTTAAAATGAGTTTTGTAAATGGAAAGAAAAATACAAACATCTTTTTTTTAAACCTCCTTTTGTTTGTTCCTTTGTTAATATCTTGCTCTGCTAGGTTTACAAATCCTAAATAAATAGAAATTAGTGCTCCTTACTTTGCAGTCCATTTGCTTTAGATGTTTGCCTTGAGGGACATTTGTGTATTCTACTAATGGCTGCAGCAGAGTGCTGTCTCATTTTCATTCTGGCAAAAAAAGGCCGTTTCCATGGTTACAGTTTCATTTGCTAGAGAGAAACTGATGGCTGTTAGTGATCCCATCATAAGCAACTTCTGTCAGATTTCTTATCAAGTAGACATATTTTGACAAAGTGAAAGATAACACCATAATAAGAGAACTAAGTTGCTACTCTATGTAATGAACCATTTAACATTAAATGAAATGTGAAACCACATTCTTAAGGCTGAAGGTGGAGAGAAAAAAAAGTAATATTTATAATTTACAAAAATAAAAATATTCAGTGCTGGAATAATGATACTACTTGCTTTCTGTTGTCAAGGTAAATCTAGTAGCATAACATTGATTTATATTTTAGAGTCATATACAAACCTTCACCATCATTTATTTCACAGAAAAACCTCATGGAGCAATAATTACTTTTTGATTTTCTTGTGGTACTTCGTTTGGCTAGGTATGGTTCAAGACTGAGATAGGGGCTAAATGCAATGGGTGGGAGGCCACACCCCACACACACATCTTCCCCCAGACCCAGCTCAGATTAAGTCTAGCATTTTGCCCCACAAAATACATGCCATATATGTTCAGAAGGAATATTGTGAACTAAGAAACCTGGAAGAACACGGCCCTACCCTTTGTTGCTGTGAGCTGGGCAGAATGCCAGACAACAGACAAGATTTGCCCCAAAATATTCTGTTGTGCAGAAAATGTTTATTGGAGCCCTACTTAACCTGAGGACTGAAGTCAAATGTGGTTATTGAAGGGAAAAGAAGACATACACACTGTTTAATTTTAGATGTTTATGTTTCAGATCTTTAAGGTACCATCTAAGGATAGCATCACCAGGTCTCCAGGCTTTCTTGGTTCACTATCACAGGAAAGCCTTAAAAAACCCTCCCAAAGCTAACCATAGTGGAGTAGAATACAGAGAAAAAAAGGAAACACACCATTGACATGTTAGGATTAAAACAAAATGCCATGAAAAATATATCACAAGAGGTTGTGGAAGACGACTGAAATAACAAAGAAAGTAATACTAATACACTTAAATACTAATACACTGTACCTGAGATCTATAGCCTGAGGTTAAGCTGAAGATGGTAAAATGGTGTAGACCTACTTTGCACTCAAAATGCATTCTGAGATCAGGGCTATATGTGAATTTGAATAACTTCCAAAAAGCCTACAATCTCTCAAAGGTTTTTCTGAGATACAAAAGCAGTTGATGTCCTGTAGATTCACTTTTAATTCTTTGTTATTATAAATGCTGTGTAATCCATGGAGGTATGAAAGGATTCACTTGCCTGCCCTGATTTGTGTTATGGTTGAGCAGAATCTTAGCTTTAAGGTACCCATTGAGCATTTCTGGTTGCTTTTGACATTTTAAATATTACTTACAAGCAGTGTGAGCTATCTTGAAATGTGGGCATTAGAATTCTAATGGCACTGAGCTCATTCTTACAACCTGGAGGGGACAAGTTGGAAGGAACATTAAAGATCATCTGCCAGGGGCAAGTATACCTGTAGACCAAGTAGACCAGCTTTCTCAGAGCCTCCCCCATTCTTCAGAACCGAATTCTGAGTAAGGCTGTCAATGAGACAGCACATGTGTTTCTGGAAACTGAATAAAGAAGCCTATGTCAGCATCTATGAATGCATGGCTGAAACCAAAGGACTTCTGTGAAGTCCAGCTGACGAGGTCCTGTTCTTTACACAAGAGCCAGCCATGAGATTCCATTGACTTGAATCTAGAATGAGTTCCTCTGTCATAGCTTTTTCAATAAGCTTAAAGAATTGGATCTTCTACAGAAACTGGCATTGACCTACTTCAGCTTCCACTGAAGTTAATGATAAAACTCTCTCTGGTTTGAACTCGAGCAGAGTTAGGTCCATGGTACAGTCATTTGAAAAATCCCACTCCATATGGTTTCTAAAGTGTTAGTGATGAACAAAAGGCACTGAAGTAATCCATACTTTTCAGATGGGATTTCTAACATACATATAATAACATCAGTGACACAGGAATTGAATGCATGGAACACTATTAAATTCCATAAGCTATAATACCGTATTTCTAAAGCTGTGGGAATGTTAATATCTGTTTGCTAGTGGCTGTGCTTTGCCACAACCTCAGGAATCTATTTGTTTATAAATTAGAAGCAGGGTGAATGTCCCCATATCATGAATAGGAGCTGGGTGAGAATAGGTGCAGGGCCTGAGTAACTCAAGAGCTGTCACTTCTCAAAAGACATGCAGCTTCCTCAATGACTAAAAAACCTAAATCAGATAGAGATAAAACAGATAGGTTTGCATAAGTACTCTAGAAAGGCCTCCCTAGAACATAAAATTTTGGGTTGGAACACATTTCTTTACCTTTTTCCTTAAGCACAAGCTTAAGATGATCATGTTTCTGCATTTGCTGAAGCTGGTGGTGTGAGAATCTTTCCTTTTTCTTTTCATTACATATCTGATGTTCACTACAATACCCACAAGGATTGAAATAATTCTTTTTTTCAGAAAGAGTGGCAAAGGGGACTTAACTGCAATGCCAATATTACCAGAAATGTAAATTTAGATGAGCCTCTTTAGTATTATTATTAAAATATCTAAATGTTTTAGAGTCAGAGTTGCCACCGCCGTCCTCTCTGAATTCCTAAATAAGTGCACTAATTTTCAGCAATGCTTCACTTTTACAGTTCGTAATTTGAAAAACAGTTGTTATGCTGTCAAGTCTAAGAACAGTCAGTCCTAACATTTAAGTGCCTAATAGTTTTATATGTTTGACTTTCAGTGGGATTTGAGAACTTCATTCCCATAGCTCTTTCTAAAAAATCACAGATAAGGAATTTGTAACCATTACTGATTTCTTTCCAAGACGAAAAATTATTGTGTAGATATATTTATTTGTTATTGCCTCAGTGAAAAATGCCATGTCACCTCCTGGTGCCAAGGATCTGCTTGGGCAAACTGACAACTGTGAGCAACAATGAAAACTGACGACTTCACAGCCTTGCCAAGCATCAGGAGAAAAGGGCTGCTCATTCTGCCCATGGTGCAGAAAAGGCTTTTTCTGGCCCAATATCCAACATGCTGCTCTGAGGGAAGAGGAAAGGTTCTGACTCAGGTTGTTTCCTGTTCAAATAAGAAATAGTAAAAGCAAATCTAGTAACATTAGCAATATTTGCATTATTAGCAAACACACTCTGGGTCTGACATGTGAGTCAAAAACAGAAACAGAGAAGCTCCGCCAAGTTTACATGGTAAATACCAAGGTGCAATTTGATGGCAGGGTATATCAGAGACAGGAATGTCTTAAGAGACAGGTCTCATTCTACAGAAAAGAGAAAAACAAACTTTTTGAAATTCATGTTTAAGTCTCTCTACGTGTATGGATGTAGTGTATTTTCAAAGCAATTGACGTCAGCAGTGATATCAGTTTTCCCAGGACATATCTCAGCATTCATGTGACAAATCAAAGGGAGAGCAAATGCAGCAGAATTTACCATTTCCAAAAAAGTTGAGCTCAGACAGATACTATGTAAAATGTTCTACCTATAAGATATTCTCAATTTTGTGGTATCACATGAATTTACAAGGTATAAATTTAATTTTTCACTTTCCAACTGATCTCAGAACTGATACCTTCAGAAATATTGGGACTGGAAAAAGTGAAAAAACAGACAAATAGACATACTCTGTGTTTTAAGAATGTTAAAAGCCAAGGCAACGTATTTTTTCTACAAGGATGCTCAAAAGATCTGTTCATGCTGTACATGCACCAAAAGTTGGAAATGTTTCCCAGCAGCGGAAAGCAGACTGGGCCAAAGCATGAAAGATTTCAAAAAGTTACTGCAAAGTATGGCATGTAAGGTGTGTTTCCCTTTTATTTAGTTTAAAGAAACCAAAATTTTGGATTGAAAAGGCTTCCCAAAATCTTTCTTGTTGAAAACACCATATGTAGCATTTTCCCATTATACAAAGAAATAACTTTTTTTTTACCTTTGTCTAGTCAGGAGCTTCAGCAAGGCAGACTTGGTCCTATAAGTAAACAATAAGATTAGAATTTTCCAATGAGAAAATGAAATTTCCCAGGCAGCTTTCATGGGTTTTGATTTTTTTTTTTTTTCCTACTAGTTCAATCATTCCTGGAGTGGAAAGAGACCATTTAGCAATGTAAGGCAATACTACAAAATAGTTCAGTGACAGGAAGTGAAAAATAATGTATCTTGTGGGGAAATTACACAGTCATCTAATTAGACAGGATATTGTGACATGTAATTAGTTTATGTTTGCTGAGTACTTAAAAAAATGCAAAGCTCTTTATAAATGCTAACAATTAATATTTAACCTAGGCATATGTAATTAACAAACGCCTGTTCTAGGCAAAGCATTAGGGCTAATTAACAACCCTATTTTCATATCATATTCTACATTTCCCTAAGATACTAGAGCCTTGCTTCAAATAATGAAATACTGAATCTGCAGAGTGCTCTTAAATATCAAAACTGGAATTCAAATTTTGGTTTAGGTTTGGGGGTTTACTTTTTTCTCTTGATAAGAATGTGTCCCACATAATATCAACATCATTACTCTTTTCCAAAGTATTTGTGAGGTTGTTTTTGGAAGGATTCCACTTAACCAAGTCTTACTTGACTTCTGAAAATTAATGAGATTAAATTACAGAAGAGTTTGGCAGCAGACTGAGAAGCCATCATTCCCATTTCACTATCATAGATAAAAGTTAGAAAGAATTCCACAATGTCAATGTACTCACAACAGCATGAGCCATGGCACATGAAAATTTATTCAGGCCTCTCTTAGCCAAGGGAAAGGTCAAATCTAGGATCCAAATTAGGTAATGTGATGGAAGCTAGTAATACTCTTTGTTGATTGTGACAAAAGTCCATTTTTTTACATTCAGACTACCAAAGTTCAATTCAAAAGGCAGGAAAAAATGAATCTTGATTTGCAAAAATGAAGTGGCAGACGTCTCATGCATAGCAACCCTATATTTAAGCCAAAAAAAGTCTTTTATGATATATGGTGTTTATACAAAGAATAATGATTTCTGCTATTTCCATCCAGCTTCTCTGTGTAGATTTGTGCAACTGTAAATTTTGCTTGTTACATGCTTGAACTTTAGCATCACATTTTAACAATAAAAATGTTGTGCTTGGACATTTTTGTTTTGCTTTGGTTCTTCAAATAAAGTTTAAAATTCTTGTTTTCTGTGAAGGAAACAGAATCTGATGCTTGAATAAAAAACAACCAACCAAACAACCAGTTATAACCACACTTTGATTTTGTGGTCTGTATGGTATGAATTTTCCTCAAATAGAAATGTGTTGCTCTGCTGGTCAAAATGTACCTTAATTCATGTAAGATGAGCAATACCTGCACAATTATTAAATACTTAACTGATGAAAAATTGAGCTAGAAAAGTCTTCCTAAGCAGTAGGATTAAAATAGAGACAGTCTCCAAGGATATACTTGCAGGCTGTTTTACTGAGAAATTGCACAGAACACACTCAAAGTGGGACAGAAACAGAAGGAAAAACATGGGATGAGTAGCAAAAAAAAAAAATAAAAAAAAATAATAAAAAAAAATATCCAGACATAACACATATTAGTGCAATGTGAGAAAATAAAAAAGCAATAAACAAAAATAGATATTGCATAAAATCAGTGCCTGGAAAGCCGAGGGAACAAAATGTGCTTAATGACTGTCCTGAAAACCTTTACTGAGGAAAATGTTCTGTGCTCATGCAAACAGCTCTATTTTTGTTAGCTGGACTGTCCATGTAAGGATAAAATTTTGCAGCTGAGTTCCTGAAAGACTTATAAGTATACTTATTTGCTTATTCATGTCTTATTCATATAATATAATCTGCTATCTCCAGTTACTTATTCTGGAGACTCAAATAAATCGTAACATTAATTTCTAAGATCCAAAATCAGGAAAATATATTTAATATATATATACTGGAGCAGAATTCTCAGCTTGTTTTGAGTGAGTACTTACCTAGTGGTCATTTTTCTTCCTCTGAAGCTAGTAATTGAGGACATGACCCTTTAAATTTCTATCCATTGGGTCTAAGAATCAGAACAATATTTTAAATTCTTTAACAAAAAGAATTCAGCTAATATCAAGAAAACCTCCAATACATTCAAACTTCCAGGTTGATCTCTACAAGTTTTCTTCTCCAAGCCCTGAGGATTACATACCAATGTTATTTTTCAAATTACTGTTTCAGTTTCCTGGACTCATGGTAACTTTAGATAAATGCATACTTTCATTCCAGTTGATACATGATCTTCTTTTAGACTGTAGTTGAATTAATTTAAAATTACAGAAATACACAAAGTGGAGACACAAACCAAGTGGTCTTAACAGATGTGATCTCATCAGGGTTCCATTTGTTAAAGGAGATCATTGAATAATAACTAAAAGTTAATTAGATCTAATTGCCAATTAGAAAGGAAAAGTAATTTGAAACTATCTGCTGCCAGTGTCTTATTATTACCTTTGAGAAGCTTAAATCTTGAAGAGGGTATGTTACCTGCCCATATAGTGTGCTAAGTCCATTGCTAAATTCTGGTTAATTACAGGTAATCTCACAGACCTTGAAAGATGCAAAGGAAAGACAAACAACTGGTCTTGAAACACCAAAAATATTGAAGGACTCACTAACTTGCTCTGTTTAGAAAGACATATGCTTTTCTTTTCATTTTGTTTTCCAAAGTTACTAGCTTTGAGAAGCAGGTAAAGTGAAACCAGTCTGTATAGGGACACTGAGGTAATCCTGAGGGTCAAGGGATTTATGTCTGTCCAAATGAAGTACTCTTGGTAAGGAGACAGTGGGCCAAAATGTGTAACACACATCCTTAGCACCCAGGACCATCAGCTGTACAGTGAAGGTGACATTCCCATTGCCACAACTCTGTGTAATTTGTCTAGTGGGTACACTTAGTGAAATACACCCCTGGAGAGACAAGAACTCGATTTTTCCATGGGTCATGCACTTCTTATACATATTTAGAGAAATACAAGGGTACTATGACATACATCATAGCTGAGGAAGAAGAGTTGACAAGAATGCAAGTCCATATGGGGTGTTGAGGTCAATCAGTGACTCTCTACTGCACTGAACTATTTTGATCCCTCTATGAAAACTAATGTGGGCAGTGATGTAAGCAAGCTGGAGAAATACTTCCTTTTATCTCCTCAACCTCTCTTCTTTCCCAACTCAAGGAAGCTCAAGGCATGGTATAGTTGAGACAGTAAGTCACAGGGAAAATAATGCAAAATGTCAGATTTAGGAACTTAGTTCAGGGCATTGTATTTTTATTATTATCTTGGCCCTTAATTTTTCAAATAAAATATTATTTTTATGAGAAGTAGCTCTTTAGATACCACAAGAAACTGCAACTTATCTTTGAACCCATCTCATAGAAACCTGGGCCTACCTAACAAATCCAGTTCTTGAAGGGCCATTGTTATTATTAATTAATCGAGTTGCTTCAGCTGGCTTCTAGAATTCCAAACAGAAGAGTCAGCATATCCAACCAAGTCAAGCACTTAGAAGAACAATGTTAAAATAGTCTGAAATCTCTGTGTAGCCTTCTTCAAGGAAGGTTCTGTTCCACAAAAAATATCCCACAAGAATTCTAGTCTTGCCACCTAACACAAAAACCCCAAAACATTCATATTTTGAGCATTTCCACTTGAGATTTTCTACTGCCTTACAAGTATTTTAAAGTGGGATTAGTAAACTTGTCTTGGATTTTCTTGATTTGAAGGAATTTGCTCTGAGCTGACATGGACCATCCTTTATTTTGCAATTAAAATGTATTTGTCAACTTCTACTTGTGAGCTGCAATATGTAGTCACTCAGCAGAATCTGCTGAGACCTTTCACTGCAATATCCACAAGATGGACTGGATCTTTTTTTTCAGAACCTTTTCCAATGCAGCAAATCTGTCATCACTTCCATGAAACACTGTTGTCCCAACCCACTGGGCTGATTTTGATCTGTAAATAAGATAATAATACATTGTCTGAAGTAAGAATGGATGAACATGTCGAGGCACCTTTCACCAAGTTTATGTTCTGGATTCACATTACAGGGCACATTTCTGTTGAAAGAATTATTAGACCCAGCCTTAAAGTTACTACGGGAAAGTTTTGAAAGTAGGAATAGAAATTCACTTCTCAGGTCTCATTATGAAATGGAAGACCTACTGAGATAAAAGGGACATGTAAATTCTTTCCCATACCTCTACACATCAATAGTATTTCTACCTTAAGGATTTAAGGAAATATTTATTATTGCTTTCTATCATGAAAAAGATTTATTTATTTTTTGGTTTAGATCTTTTCTTAAAATGTCTATAATCTGGACATTTTGCAGTTCCAATATGACCTTTCCATAGCATAATGTTTTTTCTTAACAAACAATTGTTGTCAGCAGCCTGTGCAACTCCTTAGTAACCACAAAGACATTTTGTGTCAAAGTATCTAACCACTTCTATGTTTTATAGTTTCTGAGCATAAATGCAAATAAAATAACAAAGAGTCTGTAAGAATGAAAGCAACAGCAGAAATAATATTCACCAAAATTGCAGGAAGAAAGTAGGGGCAGCAAAAATTTATCTATCAATACATTGCAGGAGATTGCCTTACTGAATCTGTCTGGTTCCATAAATACCAGAAATACAGAGACATTTTGGGTTTCTTTCCTTTTCTACTTTTGTTTCATGCTCTATGCCCTCATTCAGCACATATTTACTTATCTTAGATTGAGCAGTTACATTGCTCTGTTGATCAAAAATAACTCAGGATATTACAAAGAATATTCTCATAAAACATTTTCATGTTATAAAAGTATCTTCTGATTTGTTTCTTTTTTTCTTTTTTTTTTCTTTTCAAATGGCACATACATTCACTAAAAGGTGGAATGGAAAATGAGGAACCAGGGTGCATCTGCTTTATAACAGTAATTTTCATTATGGAAGAAAACCTTAACCACTTGCCTCTTGTCTTCAGGAAAACAAGTGAAAAGTTTTATTGCTTAACAGAAGATGCTATTTAGAGCACAGAATGTATTCCTAGTACTTATAAGAGTAATCCCAACAGATAGCTAGCAAAGTCACCTACCAAATGACCTTATGTGGAACTCTGAAGCTTGTCTATACTATCAATATTACATTCTTGTTTATATTGTGCACAGTAAACTTCACAGATATTTTCTAATCTCAAAAACCATGAGGAAATTCTTAACCACATGAAATTTCACAAGCACTGTTTTGTTGCACTAGATGGCAAAGGCTGACCTTTTTGTTGTCATAGTACAAACCTCTCCCTTGTCAGCAAACAAAAACCCATTATCTGTTAGTAATATAGGGCCTATGGCACAGAGGCAGGACTAGTATTAACCCTTCTGTCTTGGTCCTGCATCCAGCCCAGGTCAAGCTTATAATGTGACTTAAGTTCTGCACAGAGACCACATCTTCTTTTGTGTAAACAGTCATGAAAAGTTGTTTAGGGTAAATTATGCATAACAGTAGGGGAAGAAAAAGAAAACATACATGAAGTATTAATTAACTGATTAATTTTATTCATTCTGATTAAATTTCTACTATCAGTGATTGCATGTTCACCTGTAACTTGCTGCATTATTTAGTGTGGAAGTTAGATTTCCCACTCCATCAGTGGCTCAGATAAAGCTGAACACAGCTTAAGAAATGCCCCTCTCATCAACTATTTTGTTCTTTCAGCCTACTGTTAATTCATAACTTAAATTATCACATTTGCATTTCTTATGCTAGGATTTCCAGTCCTTGAGGCCAAAGCTGATCTCAAGTCACAGGCAAGCAGTTCTTGGTCTTGCAGACCCCCCCAGTCAGTGTGCAGAGTAGGAGAGCACAGCCAGGCTGTGGTGTGGGTGGGGAAGCTGCACGCTGGGCCACTAATGAAAGATGTGGCAGATTCACACTGGAAGTGCCAGTGGCACAGGGACCGAGCTTAGAAGCTGGAAGGCATCACAGGACACCAGGCAGACTTGTTGGTGTTAAGACTCAGGCAGCAGCACCCTGAGTGAACATCTAGTTAAAGAAAATTTAAAACAAAGTTGGGAGTCTGCGGATGCAAAATCCATTATAGTCGATGGAAAGATGTCTATGTAGAAGCATTTGCAAATTCCAGATGACAGTAAGAAACAGGAAGGCTCTAGGGATCTTAAGAATAAAAGAGCAACATCTGTAACTTAATGGGCCTTACCAGTGGCAATAAATGTGAAGAGGTTCCACTGAGAAAGTTGATGTAGAAATAAACACGGGACAAATGACAGAATTTTATCCAAGTCTAGGATGGAAGTCTTGGGACAGTGGAAAAAAAAAAAAAAGATATTTTACCTGAAGATGATAATGTATTTTGCCCTCTTTGTCCCTATGACTCATAAGACAGTAAGTTCAATGGGGGTAGAAATTCAATGCAGGGTGAATGCTGCGAGATATTTTAGCTTTTTGGAATCTGACCCATTTTTACTGTTTCACTGACTGAATAACCTGTGGTTTTTGTTCTTTAAAGCTTAATATTTGCATTTGGTGGACAATTTCAAATTGCTACAGTTATTTGTATAGTGGGCAAATTTCTCTTTTTTTTAGTGGCTAGTTTTCAATTGCTTTTTAAATCTGGTTTCTTTTCCCTGTGGTAACGGGTCTTGACAGCATGATTCCCTCTTGGGGAAATTGGACATATGTAGCTTTTAATTTCTTCTGGAGAAAGGAACAGCTAAATTAAAAGTAGCAGTATGTTTCTCACAAAAGGAAAAATTTTCTACCCAGCTTTGAGTAACTTTGTGGGAGAAATCCTATTCCCTGCTGGGGAACAATTGCCAGTGGCTCAGCACATTCCCAGTAAGCATGTCATTTTATCACAGTTTCCCTAAAATTCCCTTAATTCCACACATAACAGAGTAACCATGGAGTTACAAGAGAATTCATCTAAGAGAGAAGGTCCCAGTCATTCCAATGAGAATATTGCTTGAGTGAACAGTTCATGCTTTGGCCCTCAAGCAAGAATGATCTTTTGGGTAAGATATTAATGAAACTGGATTTGATTGCAGGGTATCTCATAGCCTCTTGTGAATAAGGCTTCTTATTTGTCCATGTCTTGGTTATATACTAGCAATGACTCTTTCTCTTGCAGAAGTGTTCTGAAGAGTTCATTAATATTTGTGAGGTATTTAAATGAAGAACTTACTGAAGAAGAAATAATTCAGGGCTGTGCGCCTGGGTGCACACTATTATTCCCAGCACAAAGGAAAACAAAATAAATCCCTAATTGATTCAGAATGTTGAGGAAGTGTTCTTCCATGTTCTCCAGATGGCAAAAAATCTCAATGTATACAAAATATCAATAGGACAAGCAATTGTGCTTGAAGCAGAAACTTTGACGCTGTGCCTCAACTTAACTAAAACCATCTGCTCGTGCATGAACAGTAGTAAAAGACTTGAAAAAAACCACAAAGCCGAGTTCATGCACAAAACCAGGTGATAAGTACCAGTAGAGTTCAATTCATTGCAAAGTGACAAGAACAAATTTATCAGATGCACTTGAGAACAAGCAAACAGGTCCAATTAAAAAAAAAAACCAAACTCCTCAGCAAATTTGACCCTGCAATTATTCACCATGGTTTAGTGATGCAACAACTGCAGCCTAAGTGATAGTCAGATGAGCAAAAGGCTTTCTATGAGATGAGGCCATAATCTGGAAAACAAAACTTATGAATTTGGTCACCGGTATCTGCAATTGGTATTTCAGGAAACAATGTTTGTAGTGCATTGCAGAACAAACATGGCTAGCTCAATTATCCGGTTTGACAGAGGTTCCTTTGAAAATTTGGTTTACAGTCAGTTTGAAAAGATGCACAGTGCATGACCAGAGGGGAAAGCAAGAGATGTGAATGCAAATATAATGTTCAAAATTATGATGTGTTTATTACAATTTCCCCTTAGATTGTCTTAAGTGTTTTAAATCTCTAGCCTCAAATTTACAGAAAAAAGTATTTGTGGAGTGAAGGTAAGGGAGCACAAAATAAAAGTATTTTAAGTTTTAGATGGATCCTCATGAGAAGCAAGTGGCAAGCGAGCTCAAATGAAATGAATACAGAATCTGAATCACACAAATTTACTTCAAGATTCTAGCAATATTGTCAATGTTCTCTGCTACATTTGATTTCAAGTAATATGTATTGTATTTCATTATTCTATTACATTAGAACAGTTAATCTACAATTAATAAGAACTGATTACTTTCTCTAATGAGTCATTGTTTACCATGGAAGACTATTAGTTTAGCTTAAGATCTTGTGCCTAAAAGCACAATTTTTGCAAAACACTTAAGGCAATCATAAGTCCATAGAAGCCTTCCTATAACCTATTTTACTGACAAACAATTACATTTTAGATTGAAGAGGTGAAATGATTAAGAATATTTGACTTAGTTGCCATGACAGCATGCATTTTTCATCAGACAGAGTGTAATTACTACAATTTCAATGATGTAAAATCAAGAAAGATGATAACAAACAGCAGAACCATGGAGATATTGCCATTGCAACCAGGTTGCCATGGCAACAGTGATAATAATCTCAGTGATAGATGTTTTCTCTTGCTCTTTCCATTTTGTACGGTTATAACATTCAGAGCCAGTTTTTACCACAGCTTTTTATAGTTTATTAGACTGTCAAAATAGTTTATGAGATGTTGTTGCAAAGGAAATGACTGAGTTCCGCAGCCTAATAAAAATGCCAAATACTCTGTTTACATACTGCTCCAGCATTTAACAAACATTAAAAAATTGTATGAAAAATGATTTGATATTGTATCTGTATTAATCAATTTGCAAGGCATAAGCGCTGTCACTGAAGGTCAAATGAATACCTTCCAAGCATTACTTTTAGAGAGTCCTTTTAAAGTTTATTCTTCACACCATGCTGCCAACTCATTTTACCTGAGCTGTGCAAACCAAGCAGCTTGCAGGAAATGCTTCATAATACTCGTAGATAGTTAGCTAGAAAAATCATATTAATGATTTAAATAATTTAGGAACATTTATTTACTTGACATCAAAGAAATAAATGGTCAATGCAGATTAAATAATACTTTATTTACTGAAATTATACCATAGGCAGGAGATAAGGCAAAAAAAATAATGTGTACATGTTTTTTGGAGGTGTGTATAAGTACACATACAGACAAACTGTTGTGTGCATGTGCTATTTTATGCAATATGTTTAAAGTGTATATAGAAAGACAGGGGATAAATAACATCTTCACTCTGTTACCTCCTACGCCATAGAGGTATCAGAAGGCATTGATTAGTAGTGGAAGCATTGAGATTTATCTATGAAATATAAACAACCCCCTTTTTATAGTTTTAAAGACTGACTTTCTAAATCTGAAACAATAACTCTTAAGGAGCAATGTAATTTTAATGGGAATTTTTGGAACTGTTTGCAAAAGAAATAATTAAATATCTGTTTTTATTTTTCCTTATCTTTTCTTTCCCCAAAGTTTAGCAACAGTCACTATCCCTCTTAAAAATAATTATGTACATATTCTGAGAAATAAACACATTCAAAATCTGAATAATGTCTACATAAAATTATTATTCTTTGTTTATGTTACCCCATATTTATATCCATAACTAAAATAATTGCTAGGACTGCAGCTTTTCCTACCACCCCGTTTGGCCAGCTGACTTAATCATTTGCTCAGCACTCAGACCTCCAGTACAGAACAAAACCCTGAGAGAGGAAGGGAGAGACTCTGGTAGAACAAGTGAATAATAGGACAGAAATATGCAGAAAGGACATGAGTGATTATGAACTGCTTTGAGGTGTTAATGTGCATTTGGCGACTAACATGGGAGACTGTTGCCATAACATCAAGACACTAGTGAGTGATGGCATCAGTTTCAGCTTTGTCACTCTCCAAAACTCTTGTGTTAAAGAGCACAGATCCTACATCATTTGAACCTGGCTCTGCTCATCCCATAATATGTAGAGGTAAATGTGCATAGTGTATTTCCTCAATGAAAATGAATACAATTCTTATTTAGACAACTTTTCACAGGTTCTGAAGCTTTTCTTTAGTATTTGAGAAAACTGTGACCCACAGTGGTCAGTCACTCTTTAATCTTGATTATTTCTTTCAATAAGAAAATTAAAAAAGTACAAACATTGAAAAAAGCCAAACAGTTTGTTAATAGAACACTATTAAGTTCTACTAACGACTTATTCTTTATAGGGTTTTCAAATTTTAGCTCATGCTCAGGGGAAAAAAGATTAGTAGGTATCTATCTACCCCAAGCCAAATATGAATTTAAATGTATACACCTCATTATTGTTAATGGATTACATGTGTTTACATTTGCTATATTGCTTGGAAACTTTTGCTGTAGATGTTAAATGTGTAACAACATGCAAGTTTGGGTGACAGAGGATGAGAAGGAAGTCTGGTCTCCAAGAAGATCCACTATAAAAGTTGACAAATTATATACATTACCCGAGATTCACAATTGAAGACAAATTCAGAGATATTTTAAAACATACCTACTTTGTTGAGACTACAGGACCAATCCTAACAAGAAATTTAATATAATTTCTTCAGTTCAGTTTTATCAGACTCGGAGACTGGAGTACTTTTAATTTATATCAAAAATTTTTGCAGTGATAATGGGGTCCTAGTATTCATATATTGTTCCCTTATTTCAATTTCATATTACTACCCTTAATTATGCTTCCTTGCAATTAAATAATTTGGGTTTAAGTCTTGTGTTGATGATCAAATATTTGAAACTCATTTTTTATTTTTTATTTAATTAAACTATACTTACTAGAAGACACAGTCGTTTTAAGAGAAAATTTGTGCTAAATGTCCTGTTACTTTATGTTCTTATTAATACTAAATATAAATTCTACCCTGAAAATCTCTAAAAAGGAATTAAATAAAAACAAAATCTAGTTGATAGGGTAAGTCAAGAGAAAGAGTAAGAATACTTTAAGCTACTTTAATTCTTTTTTTTGAAAAGAAGCACTTTTCAGGCTGGTGGCACTGCTTTAAATAAGCTTCTCTAGCCAAAGGTGCTCATCCCTCCAGCCAACTCACCATTTCTGGTTCTGTCCTTTAAAGCTCTTTCCAGATTCATGGCATCTTTTTTTGATAATGTGCAGCCAAAAAAACCCTACCACCATGCAGTAGTCTAACTGGTATGACATAGAAGCTGCGGAGATAATGTTACTTGCCTCCTCTACCATATGATGTCTTTGTGCACACAGCCTAAAATTGCACTGCCCTTTTTCTGGCAGCTGTTACACATTGCAAACTGATGAATACTTTGCTGTCCACAGTTAATCGCTTGTGTTTCTTGCTCCACTATTACTTCCCAGGTTTCTCTCCTTCATCAAATGAACATTCTTGCATTATGTCTGCCAAATGTTATTATACATCATGCCAAATTTAATTTTTCTCTTTTTTTGTTTGTACAGTTACAGAACACAGTGCTTTTCATATATTTCTCCTTGGACTTTGAGGTGTTTGCACTTCTTCCAGTCTTTGAATTTCACTAACAGACCTGACTACTAACAACTTAACAAAAATTATAAATAACTTCCAGTGATCATCAATCCTGCTTGTATCTTGCTAGACTTTCTTCAACTCAGTGCATTCCATTTATCATTACTTTGTATTTATTGGTTTTTTGGTCACTTTTCAGACCTCAGAACAGTCTTTTTTTTGAGCTTAACTACGTCCTCAAGTTTTATTTGTATCAAATGCTAGGTGCAAATGCTTGCTATCAACAACCACCAATTTTGCAGTTTGAAGGAAGTAAAGAAAGAATGAAAGAAAAAAAAATTCTTCTGGAAAGTCATATACTTGAGGCTTGCCTTCTTCTTAAAGTTAAATTTCTTAGGAATTGGGATTATGTTGGAGACTCTCAGATCTTCTGTTTGGAATACACATAAAATTTCTGCTAATTGTAAAGAACATTAATTATAGCCTTTAAGGGTCTGCCTCTGCTTTCTGACATGGCAGAAAATTCAGCACATATTGCCTATCATTCTATAGACAGCCTCTTGTAAGGCATGTCCTTGGAGATTTTAAATGGTGAGAAGGCCTTTTCCTGATTTTTCAATGTATGAATTGCACTAACATGAATAAACAGAAGGAAATTTAAGCTTTGAAAGTAGAAATTACAGCTTTGGTGTTTTATTTTTTGCAGCTAATTGAAAATTCAGAGACATTCTGTAAGCTTTAAGAGTTCCTGAGTGCACAGGTAGTAAAGTGGATTGATCACCGACAAAAGAATCTGGAACAGATTTCCCAAGTATGCCCTGCATGCCAGCGAATGGGATAACCCTCTTCCCCTCAGGTTTTGGTGCTGATTGTCAGCTTTGGAGTAGAGATGAAACAATTCTTTTTGCTGGGTGTCTAAGCCATTGCTGCTTTTCAATGGAATTGCATTATAGAATATGGGATTAACACTCCCAGCTTTCCTTGAAAAGGGAAGGAATCGAAAGCACCGAGTCTCAAGAAGCAGTACCCTTCTTCAAACAGAAGAAATGAAGGTACCTGAAAGAATGACACAAAGCACTGAAAAAAAAAGGGTATCCACACCAAAATGGTGATAACAAATTACAAAGTCTGCAGGCTGCTCTGAGTTGCTCCCACTGTGTAAGCCTCCACCCGTGCCTGTGAGAGCCCCTCAGAAATGCTGATGTTGTAATGCAGAATAACACCTAATCACCTACATAACACCATGGAGAGATGCTGTTTGTCCAGAGCAGTAAGTGATCCTTTGGACTTGGTCACCATGCTGACAACTGATACACCTTGAGGCATTTTAATCTTCTGGCCCTGTGCCAACACCTTGCTCTATCTAAATGCAGGACACATCTGCTTATGGTGGGTATGTGACAAAACCCGAGTCGCAGTAATCGAATAAGATAGTGTTGCTAAAGAGCTTATAATGGAATTTCTTTTAAGACAGAATTTCATCTGTAATTAAAGTTCCCACCTGTCCACTGTCCCTTCTTTTAATTATACCTGATGCCTCCTGTCCCATAAAATGCTGATATATGGAACCACTTATTGTCCCTTAATTTAAAGATTGTTGCCATTGTGTGCTATCTCATTATGAACATTGCAGGAAAAAAAAAATCACATGTAAGTGTGGCTAGAAATTCAAAATTGTTATAGGTGAAGTTCTCTTTTCGTATTGAGCTCAGTGTTATTGAGCAAAGCATAGCTGATGTCATCTATAATAATTTATTTGGAAAAATATACAAACCAAATACATTCCGAAAGAAGGAACCAATATGTTGCAATGTGTTTCAAAACCTTACTAGATGCTTTGCTGTCTCTTTCCTGAATGAAATTCCTCTTTCTGTCTGTCTTTTCCTGCACCACTTAGAACACATGAAGAGTGGATGTTGGCATGAATGATAGAAAGACCTTGTGATGACCCTCTGCACCTGAGAGAATTCTCCTCCAAACAATATTTGGATGATTTTTAAAACAGATGTGCAAGTCTTAAAACCCTCATCCCAATTGCCCAAGATATAGAAGAAAAACGAATTAAAATACAGATTGAAAATGTCTTTTGATATTAAAAATCATTTTCTGAGGAACATTTTAGAGCAATTTTCTGTCTTATGCATTTTATCTTGCCACTTTTCCAATTGACTATTATTTCCCTTGCTCTCATGTGGATATATCCTGAATAACATTCTGGAGGATATTAAGCTATGCAACAGTAAGAAAGAGCTCAAGGAAACTATTGCAGCTTAGTCAGCCTCTCACTCTACTTTGGATTTAAATGGCCATGGTATTTAATTTTCAGGGATCCCAACTCAAACTTCGTCTTTCAACTTATAGAAACTTTCCGTGCTTTCTGTCTGGTAGCCTCTATAAAATCATGCTCGTTGTCAGTGTATTTTCCCGGCACTTTGTCTTTACTTGTCAAGGTGTCTGGGTTTCTTTCTCTTTGTTTTTCTATCAGAAAAAAGGAAATGCATTTAATGCACAGCCCACAGAAAGTCTTTTGCATTGGGATTAAATGCAGTCTGTTCCCTTTTGTGATCCTAAACCCCTGAATACTTCATCAGATCTATCAGTTATGCAATATGCATATTTTTTTGCCATGTTAAAACCCCCGAATTTGAACAGATTTAGCTGAACTCTTCTTTTAAAAGATCCCAAATTGCTAAAATTCTTTGCTGTGTATTTTTATAAGAAGGTTGGAAATTTTCCATTACTGGTTTTGCAAATGATATATCTCTAAACTCTTTTATGTAGCATGAAATGTTTGTTCTGATTTGATGTGTTTTTCACCATCAAAGGTTACCTTGGACAAAGTACATATTGCAAAGTCTAAATTACTTTCTTTTGAAATGATATAAAACAACAAAGAAACAACAAATGGATATCATAGAGGACAGGGCAATCAGCCTTTTAGCAGCATTGCATGAGTCACATTTGAATTTATTTCAGTGGCTGTTTTTCCTGTTGCTGCTATACATATATTTGGAGATTACTTGTGCTGTGTGTCAGTAAACTATGGATGAAAGTATGCCAGGGGCACCTAGGGAGCAATTTTCAGTGATCATATACCCTTTCCTCTATCCCAGCAATCTGGGATGTCTATGACATCTTCTATTCTCATGCTGGATGTTTCTGTGGGGAAAAGTGAGCACATCAATACTTCTACAGTTTCCGTAGAAAGCTTCCAAGCAGTTACACTGAGAAAAAGGACAAAAGGAAAAACAGATGAGAAGAAGGAAAAGAAAATGGGTGTGAACCTTTCTGATAGCAAAATTTGCAACATAGAACACACTACAAAATCAGAGTAGTAATAATCAGTTGGCCACGCAACCTCTGAATTACATGGACTCAAATTGCTGTGACTGCTGCCAGTCCTTGGCTATTTCTAGAAGACAAAACACTTCTGAAATGATTCTGAACATTTCTTCTACTTCTGAAACACTCAAAAGTCTGTTCTCATCCACTTAAATTATACACCCTGAAATCAGTGTTTTCCTATCTTTAGGCTTCTACTAGAAAAATGGAATGAGGTGGACACATCCAGGAAGAAACTCAGGTCACCTCACACTTAAACCATCATTTTAAAGGTCTAGATCTTTCTTTGTATGGAAGATCAGGTTGGGTTGGGCTGATTGTTTCTGGTTGGGGTTTTTTTTGCCAGCTGTCTACAGTCTGGATAAACACTGTTACTGAGGAAACACTTTGATATACATATGCTTCCAGATTTTTTTGAAACTCAAAGTTCTACACATTCTGTAGACACAGAGAAGTTAAAATACCAGCACTGCCTAAGGAGCAAACCATTGCAAAATGAAGGAGTCAGGCTAAAAGGGGCATGTTCATCACAAGAGCTTCGATTAGCAACAAATGTTGAAAAAAATACCACATTCAAACACTTTGCATGTAATCTCTTTACCCAAGCCTCTCCTTATAGTAGTCATGGCGTTTTTCTCTTCTCACAACCTCTTCCTTTGTCATGCACACTTTGTAGATGCGTAAGCTCTTTCTTAAACTCTGCTTAGGACTTTCCTCACAATGGTCCTAAATTATTTAACCTGGAGAAGGATCAACTGTCTTCAAAATTACTAATCATTTTGTAAACACTTCTTTGAGCTATTTGCTCAAAAGCAGAACAATCTGACTTCAGCTTTAAAGCCATTAAATTAAAATAATGCACTTAAAGAGCCTCTCCATTAAAGCACCAGAGAGTAAAAGTTTTATTTAAGTGACACGTTTAATTCTCCCACTCTTTTAAATCTTCTATTTGTTGCTGATCTCTTCCCAGCTCCCACTGTTTATTGTACTAAATATGGTACAGACATAAAACCATATTGCACTCCATAGGCTTTTCCCAAGATTTCTACATGCAGCAGGAGGTAAACAGAAGAGTTTGATAAAATGAATTACAATGGGATGTTATTTATGTCTTAAAATATGTGGAAGAACAGGAGCACAAGAAGAATACACTTAAAAGAAATGAAAATTGAACTTGACAAGAAATACATGATTCTTTAAATGCTTTTGCCAATCTAAATGTTGGAGATAAACTCCTCTTTCAAAGAAAAATGATACTTAGAAATATTTTTCTTTCACAATAAAATAAAAATAACCTGTGGGAGGGGAAAAGTTATTGTGTAAAAGCATAACTCAGAGTTTGTGAGACACTATCCCACTCAGACAAGGAAGAGGGAAGCTATTTATCAGATACCAAGTGGGGGGAAGCATGGAGAAGCTTCACCTCAAAAATAATATAGAATCATAGAATACTTTGGGTTGGATGGCACATTTAAAGTCATGCAGTTCAAATATTGCAGCTTCCATAAAAATATTTCACAGCATTCAGGATTTAATGTAAAATGCTACTCTCCTGTCCCCACTGCCCTTCTACATGCCCTTACAATCTAGTCTGCCAACCTAAGAAACTAGAAATTATAAGCCAGTATATTCAAAAGAAAGCAATAAGAAAGAGGAACTTCATTTTATGTTGTCTTACTTTTACTTTATTTATTTTATTTTATTTTTATTTATTCAATTCTAATCACTCAGCGTTTCCCAGTTAGTCCAGTTCTCTCCATGGGTTTAAGGAGGACCTTTCATTGCCTTTCCAAGTCACTTATTACTGTTTTCATCTTTTTAAAGTCACTCATCACCAAGATGAAAACCACTCAGTGTTGTCTTTTGTTTTGTTTTGGTTTGATTTTCCTTTGATTTTGTTTGTTTGTTTTTTGCAAAGCTGTGATCATGAAGTCATATACAAACAAACAGTGTCTGAAATTCTACTTTGTAGGGTTTTTTTCTAAATATTATCAGTTAATCCCTTTACAGCAAGAAAGTTCTCAGACCCTGGAAGTCTGACAAAACTAGAACAGTTTTTCAAACAGCATTAAATAAGATCCCTCAGGTAGGGGTATGCACGTCTAGAAAAGTTTTAAGCAAAAAAATCCATCTATTTGCATCTCCAAATGAGTTTGAAAACCTGATTGCATATTATAGGAGAAGAGAGACTTGAGCTCAGATGGCTTCACTCCTTCTCCACTATTCCACTCAATGGAATACAGATTTTCTGAGCTCGGTAACATCTCTTAGGAGACCTTAAATCTTTGGTTCTTACATGGTCTGGTTAGATATTACTACATATTGTTTTGTGCAGTTATTATTCCTGCAAAATAGCTTGGTATTGTTGGCCTGACTTCAGGCATTCCTGCTGTTCATTGGGGTGGGGAAGCCAGGGTCTGTACATTTTTGTCTTACCCAATCCACAAAGATATGCATCACTATACCACATCAGAACAAAAAGAGAACCCAGAATATTTTGATAAGGAAGGAAACTAAGTGAGTTTCTTTAATAAGGGTTGGCTTGTGTTGCTTATCCCTACTGGCTACACAAAGTATGATTTGCTCTGTCAGAGAAAGTGTCATTTAAACATTAGAAATAGACATAACTGACTAGCTTATTTATTTGCCTGGAACCGTGGTTATGAAGTAGCATATATACAATTATATGGAAAATGTGGAACAATTAATATTAAAGTCAACTGAATTGTAACAAAATGTAAATATAATTTTAATGTATTTATCCATTTCATGTATAAGTTTAAATTCGAGAATAAAGATGAGCTCTACAATCAAAATTCAACCACATTAACAATCAAAGTTTCATGTTTTATGAAACTTCTAGGGAATCTTTTTTTTTAAATATAAGTCTTCTCTGCTCTCTCTTATGATTTTTTTATTTTTTGTTTGTTTGTTTGTTTTATTTAACAGAGATTACATTTCTCACAGTCAGACATATCTCTGATTTTGATACTTTCATGTCTTTTTTGAATCTCAAACTCTGTTGTGGGAAGCCTGGTCTCTGTGAGGCCAGTGGGGAAAACTCTTCATTTTGCTTGGGGTTCAGATTTCATACTGTCTTCTGCCATGATGCAGCTTTTTAATATAAACAAGTAAATGCCTTGTTAAGTAAATGAAGGACAAGTTAACCAATTATAAAGACTGTATTGCCAGCATTAACAATTTTTTAAAATTTTATTTCAGTATTAGATTACATATGAGAAGCTTATTAAAAGAACATTACACTTGCAAAGTCAATTTCTGGAAAGTTGCTCAGTGCCAGGACGAGGCTGCATAAAGAGATTCAGTCATAAGCAATGCTATGTTTTAATGCTGCATTAGCTGAGAAATGTTTATAACTCTCAGAATTCAAAGTCCAGTACAATCTTGTTTTTTGCAGGTCTATTACCCTACGCAGACAAATTAAAAATCTCAATAATTATTCAAGTAGGCACTATTGCAAACCTGAATTTAAATGCTTTTTTTCAAATGATGTCTATGTCTCAGTTTCTTGGCCAAAAAAAAATTACAATGCTATTTTTTTACTGTAATTTTCCTTTCCTTTATACATGGTTTATTGAAATTGCAGACTTTGTGGCAAGGACTGTATTTTATTGGGTAGGTCTATTAAAACAGTACCCATAATTTAGGTAGTCCTGTAATATAGATGAACGAATAAAGAGCAACTTGTTACCGCAACAAAATTTTTCAAGATAAGAAAAATACATCTTAGACCTCAAGAACTATGTCCCAATTCATACAGTATATGGTACATGTTTAAAGATCTTATGACTTTTTAATGATTTTCCTGGAAGTCACTGGGTACACAACAAACCTGAAGGTCTGCTTACTGCATTAATGGACAAGAGTTCCATCAACATTTGCTGTTAACTGTGTTATAAAGCCTGCTTCTGTGTGAAACCTCATAAACCACACTTAATCAAAACAAGCATATTAAACAACTATTCATTACTTTAATTCAGTTGGAAATTCTGAAAAGCTGGTAATGATAGCATACATGCCTATTTATGCTAAAATAAATCACTGGATATTTCACAGTGTTTCTCTGCATCTAGTTTTGTTAAAAATAGGATTTCAATGCTAAACTTCAAAAACTAATTAAAATCCAGGACAGATTCAATGAGCAATTTAATTATCAATGTTCTGTTCAACTAATTGTCTCATGGAGACAGTGTTCTGAGTAAGAGGAGACTGCAAACAGATGAGTACACAGATAGCAGAGCAAATACATTTTACTGGCTTAGCACCCTGCCTAGATTTTTGGCAGTTGACTCAAGTTTTAATCTAAGTGCATCCCTTTGCAAGATCTAGGAACCACAATCATGCCTGAAACACATCTGAAAATTCAGCAATTCTGAGAAAATTCTGCAAATTGTTCTATTTTCAATGGACATTTTCGAAATGCTTGTAAAGGTACTTTTTCTAGAACAGTCCAGAGACATAATATAGTGACCTGAGAGCTAGAAATAGATACTTTCAAGCTGATTTCTCTTTGCATAGTGTCTGAATGGGGATATGAAACACCTGAACAGGTCAGGTGATTCTGGTCCTTTCTGGGCACTTCTCTGCGAACCCAGCTCTTGGCTGTTTTAAGCAAATAAATAAGCATGCAGGGAGATGGATAAAGACTTATGGTATCTTTACTGAGCCACTGTCTCTGACAAAATACAAAGTTTGACAAAACTTGTTGAGAGCATCAGCAGATGGGCATGTACAAGCCATCAGTGGAACTGTTTGACCGAAATCTGCCAGCAGATGACAGAAGCAAACAAAAGAACAAACACTTCCTAAACACTTCCTTCACCCAGCCTGTAGTTCTTCATGGGGTTGTTGTGACCCAAGTTCAGAGCCCAGCCCTTGTTGTCTTGCTGGATCTCCTACAATTGGCCTTGGTCTGTCATGCAGCCTGTTCAGACCCCTCTGCAGAGCCTTCCTGCCCTCCAGCAGATCAACACTCCCACCCAACCTGGTGTGCCTGCAACCTGACTGAGGGTGCCCTTGATCCCCTTTTCTTAATCATCAATAAAGATGTTAAACAGGCCCCAGTACTGAGCCCTGGGGGACACCACTTGTCACAGCTGCCAGCTGGATCTGACTCCATTCACCACCACTCCCTGGGCCTGGAGATCCAGTCAGTTTTTCATCCAGTGAACAGTGCACTCAGTCAAACTCATGGGCAGCCTGTCTGTCCAGAAGAATGCTGTGAGAGACAGTGTCAGAGGTTTACTAAATCCATGTGTACATCCACAGTATTTCCCTAATCCACTAAGCGGGTCAGCTTCCTCTTAGATTGCACCATGGAAAGCAGAAGTGAGATATAATGGATATATTTTGCAGGGAGAACGGGTGGCCTTAAGGCTAGGACGACCTGCGTGACAGAGTAGAATCCTTCAGTATTTTTGCATCATGAGAATTGTTGTTTTCTTAAAAGTAGTATCTCCTGAGAAAGAGTTGTCAGTAGCCAATTTTCTGCTTGGTAAAAAGAACAGAGAATGTTTGAAATTGTCAAAATATCCCATCTGAATTATTTATAAAGACTTTTTTTTTCTTGTTAAATAGCAAGCTTAAACTGTCACTTTAGAAAACTCATAGGAGAAAGAAAAAATATACAAATCCAAATGATTTTTTTTAATAAGGAAAACACTTTTACTCATATGAACCAATAGGGTGGGGTTTCTTTTGTTGTGATTTTCCCCAGAAATTTTGAATATTCTTTTTTTTTTTTTAATCCTTAATGAGCTTGGTAAAACATTTGCCTTCATGAATTTTTACAGGATCAGAAAATTCCTTGTCCTAGAAATCTGCAGATTAGAAGACACACAGGCTGAGGATGCTCTGTGAGAGGAGACAGTGATATTTTTCAGTGTCAGAGTTTATTTGTAACAAGGAGGTAGGTATGATAACAGTTACATTTATTGGGCTTTTAGGCAGAGAGATAGATGTAGATAGATACAGGTAGTTATCACATTATTTTCCAACTTCTGCAAAAAGGGAATATATTTTATACAGCTTACTTTGGAAATAGCACAAAGAAAATATGGTTCATACCCTGAAGAACTGAAACATTCATTTCCAAATACACTAAAGAAGAAATTTTACATAAAGTAGCTCCAAGAGTTCAATCTCAGAACAGCCTTGAGTGGCTTTGTTTGCTTGTTTGCATATATTATTGGAATGGAGATTTTTGTCATCTTCTTTCTTAGGCTGGCAGTCACTGACAAAACTCCACAGAAGGGTTTGTTAGAGGGGATTTGCCTCACAGGGAGGTGTGCTGGTAGGAAAACAAGGGAATGAGCAAATGTAGGGCTGTATGGCCCCAATCCCTCAATCCTAAAATTGGAAAAAAAAAAAAAAAAAAAAAAGAACTGAAATAAGTTATTTTTCTAGGAAAGGGAGAGAAGGAAGAAAGAAGGACATGAGTTATCCTGCATAGGTGATAATGGAGAATATTTACAACCTAGAAAGCTATTTTTATTCTACAGCTCCTCTCCCACCCTTTACTGTAGGGCCTTTTCTAACAACTGTTTTCTAGTTCTATAAAATCCTATACTCTTCTTATCCCCAAGAACATTATTTAATCAACTCTTTACAGCAACAAACACATACATTCATTCAGTATAATTCAAACAGACATTTTGTAATCCAAAAGACACCAGAAATAATGTTGCCCATTCCCTTGTATTCAGGAATCATCTTTTGTGTAATTATGAAGAAAAACTGCTGGAAACAAATTGAAAAATGTAATAACCTGTTTGCTTCCCATGATTTACATGAAGGGTACCCTGACAGCACAACAGCATTACTAATTATGATCCAAATCAAATTCCCTCTCAGGCTGGTCTCCATCTCACTGCAGCCAACTGTAAGAGAGATATCTAAGAAAATCACCTACTACTTGTCACTTCAGTGCAACCACAGCCAGCATCTCACACTGGAATAGTGGTCTCTCTGACAACCTCCCAGACTATACAAACTGCTGGTGAGCACTGCATTAATTCAGCCTGTCATCAGCTCTCCACTCTCTATTCTACTACTGTAATTCAAAAAGATGGAGTATCTGTGATCTCTTCCAGGAAAACACTGCTCAGGGAAGGCATCTCTCCAGGTAGATGTTACAAACTACCGTGTAGTTTCCCTTCTAGATCTGCTGTAATTGACAGGTTCTGTGACTACCGTGGTAAAAAAGGGGCATCCTGGTCTATGGAACAAGTTAAACATGAGTCAGCTGTGCCCTGGTAGCCAGGAGGGCTGACCCTGTCCTGGGGGAATCAGGCACAGCATCACCAGCTGGAAAGGAAGGGGATTGTCCTGCTCTGCTGTGCACTCACCTTGAGCAGTTTTGGACACCACAATATAAAAAAGACATTAAGCTGTTAGGGAGTCCAAAGGAGGACCATGAGAATGCTGAAGCTTCTGAAAGGCAAATCTTATGAAGACTGGCTGAGGTCACTTGGGTTGCTCAGCGTGGAGGAGAGGAGACTAAGGGGAGACCTCATTGTGGTCTTCAACACCCTCATGAGGGAAAGTAGAGAGGAAGCTACTGATGTCTTCACTCTCGTGACCAGTGACAGAACTGGAGAAAACGGCATGAAGCTGAGTCAAGGTGAGATTTAGGTTGGATATCAGGAAAAGACTCTTCACTCAGAGGGCGCTTGGGCACTGGAACAGACTTCTCTAAGAAGTGGTTACAGCACCAAACCTGACAGAATTCAGGAACATTTTGGACAATGCTCTCAGGCACATGGTGTTACTCTTGGGGTGACCTGTGAAGGGCCAGGAGTTGGACTTGATGATCCTGATGAATCCCTTCCAACACAACATATTGTATGATTCTGTGAAAATTGAGCCTCCATACCCAGGCACAGACCTAAAACATCAGAAAAAGCTTAGACTGGCACAGGAATGCAAATAAAAACCACATCAGGTGTGTTATCAAGGCAGAGAAAGCAGACACTGCACACCACAGCCCCCAGCTCTGTCATTGTCTGTCAAGAACATTTGTTCCTCAGATTTTTTTATTCCAGCTCATCCTCTCTGGAGTGCTGCAGAACATCTACTCTACCCATTGTCCCCCCACATGCACGGTTGAGGTTCAATTCTCAAGCTTTTATTTAGGAATAAAATTCACAGAAGACTTTCCTTTTAGAGAATAAATGTTGCAAGGTTTAGCTCAGGATGTTTGTTTCTGATCAAGAGGATTGCTAAGCACACACAGCAATGGAAATACATTTTCCAGAAGACCGTCACGGACTCAGGATGTGCTCATACCAAAGTGGCACACAGTACAGTTGTTCTAGAAGATTTTTTTTCCAGATTATTTTGTATCCATATATGTGTTCATATCTATGCAGTGCAAAGTAACACGATGACTAGCATTTGAGGAAAAAGACACTATTTTCGGATCAGATACCAGCTGTCAAGTTAGATAGAGACTACTGCATCAGAAATTTTACAGCCCAGTTCACAAAAATTTTATTTGTCTGTAATTCATGTTTTTGTGTGAAATAGTTGTTAGAGTATGTCATGCACGGTGTGCCAAATAACTACATGCATAAAGGCCAGTCAAGGATTGTCTTGGGTCAAAGAATGGTCAAATATATTTCGAAAAAGAAGAAATACATAAAGTTAAAAAGCCCCTTATTTCATTGGTGAAAAATCTGCATGTAAATTCTTAAATCGAATTTAACTGGATTTTTCTTATTTATTTAAAAAAAACAGCTCCAAGGTATACAGGCATAAACACATTTTTTCATTTAATTGAGTGTCCCAGAGAGAGGTGAAATGGAACAATCAACAGAGAACTTAATCAGTTTTAAGAATCTCAGAATTTAGGACCAGACCTTTTGTTTATCCCATGTTGTCTCTGGAACTCCCCAGATCAAAGGGCCCTGCTAAACAAGCCTCTCTATGAAGCCCCAAATGAAGTCTAAACTCCAGCATTTTTCAGAAAAAAAGTTGTTAAAGATAGTTATTTCTTGGGTAAACTGATAAAGAAATGTCCAGTTCGAAAACAGAAAAATCAACCTCACAAAACCTCAGCCACTTTCCATTTTATTTTTTGTGAAAAAGACATTCACATTATATATAGAAGCATGCAACAGGTTCTGATTAGGAAATTATATATTACTTCTGCTGACCTCAAAGGTCAGAACAGTCTTTGAATTCAAATCACAAATAGGTTGAACTTAATAACACAAAGACATTTTGAATGCAGTGGACAAGGAATAAATTAATAATAGGGGGTTTATGCTGAATGTGATTTTTTACTATAACCATAGCATACACTGAGAGCTACAATAAAAATGCTGTGTCGAAGCGGTTTTTTTCATTTGCAACTGAATAATATTAATCTCATCTGAAAAGTAATGGTTATAGCAAGACTAACTGTAGTGCAAGCAGTCAGCATTTTCTAGTCTAGCAGTTCCCAGAAGCACTGTATTTTGGAGGCAGTCTTTGTAGAATAAGATCAGAAATGCAGAGACATCATCCAAGTTTTGATAAAGGTGACAGATTTTGTGGATGTTGATCACCTACCAGCTCAGCTCTAATGGAGATAAACCTATAAATTTACATCCAAGCAAACTTGAAACTGGCATCTATATGCCCACATACATTGTAATTTCAGCTGTCCAGCATGCAAATGCTGGTTTACTCAACTTGTTAAAGTCTTTGTGTCTCTGCCCTGTGTCAGCCTTTGTCCCCCAGGTCCTTGCTTTTTGCCCCATAGTCTTGAATTTTCCGTCAGCTGCTTAGAAGAATAAATCAGCCATTTAACCCTCAGTTATGCAATTAAAAAACATCAGCATGGTTAGAAAATATTGTATCAGTGACTAAAGGAAACATATTTCTGGACAAAAAAAAAAGGATTTTATTGTAATGTTAAGGCTGTATTCCTCTAATGGTATTTTTGCTTTTCTAAAGCACTTGAACAAGACAAAGTGAGACAACTGGCAATTTATTAATTTATTCTCAATAGAGACCTCACGCAGCTACAATGTGTAATGGACACAGCCACATGCTCTAACCTGCTGAGCAGTAAGAATTGTAGGTCAAGTCCAGTAACATACACTGGTTTACACTGGGAGATGAGATCTGCTGACAACTGTGAGAGCATGCATGTGTTTAAAGTGCTTTCCTGGACACCAGCCACCAGTGCATCCTACAGGAACAGCAAGCTCCTCCTTTCAGGACGAGAATGACAGACAAAAGTTTCTAAATATGAATCTTAATGTTAGATGGTGTTGAATCAGAGCAACCCCACTCATATGAACAGAGATGTCCTGATTTTTGTTTTACCAGCTGAGGCACTAGCTCATTGCATCCGTCCACTTGACGCTAAAAACCTACACGTCTCTAAGCTCAGTTAATTGGATGCAGAACACTCTATGCATTTCATTTTGTCTCTCCTTTTTCCTTGTTTTAAATTCTTTTTTTTTTCTCCTTCTCTTTTTGGCAAAGTTCCCTTATTATTTTGTATCCTAAAGCATTGGAGGTTAATAAAGAGAGCAAATGGAGAAGGAGATGGAAAAGGAGTTTGTTTGTACTTCACTCTCCGCTGGGCCATTATGTCTAAATCCATTATGTAGTTTACCTGATGCTGTGTTCAGAGCAACTGAATGCTGTAGTTCTTTTTAATACTGGTATTTTCTTAACACAATTTAAATTAAACCCTTTATTAGTCCAGAAAACGCTGAACACGAAACAATAGTAGCTCTGGGAGAGTAATTATTTCTGTTCCATTGTCTGAGATGCTAGGGCTTTTGATTAGTTACACTATACAGTACTTAACAGCTAACCAGCCTCACCATGGTTAACAATACACAAGATTTTCCCTGTCCCAGCAGCACTCCAAGTGCTTCTGAAATGTTGGCTCTGTCTTTAATCTTGTTATTCACAAATACCTCTAATTTTCTGGAGTGTGTGTGAAAACTACTGTACTGCCAGCAGCACAGAACATCATGCGTCAGGCTCTGTTGGGAAGGGATCTCTGTAAAATGGATGCATGAAGCTGTGGGTTGTAAGCCATTAAGCTTTCTCAGTACGCTTCTAATGAGCTTATGATAGCCTCACAAAATGACTGCTTTTACTGCAGCCTAGTAAATTACAGTATGTACAAATTAAATCAGTGGGACCCAATGCAAGCTGTTCCTCATCAGGTTCAACACTTCTTTTAAGAAGTGAAAAATTATGACATACTAGAACAGCTATATGTTTCAGTCATGTCATATGCTGAAAGTGCGTAGTGTACTCAGCTAATTTCTACAGTTATCTGTATAACACTTCTCACTCTGCCCCACAGAAACCAAGTACTTCGTCTTATGCTGTTCCTTCACGTTTAAAAATTGGTGTTGTAATACACGTGAATAATAAATTTGTCTCGGCTGTTAAAAGTTAAAAGCCAACAAAGTAGCTCTCTGAGGCCTTGATCCCTCTCCCATGGAGGCCAGTGGCAAAATCCCAACTGATTTTTTTCGAACACTTACAACCTTCTGCATTACATTAAAATCACTTTTCTATATTACCTTTTTGGCAGTCACAGGATGCCATTAAAAATGCTAATATAAATTATTTCTACATCTTCACATATTGCCTTGATTCCTTCTCCTGTCAGTTTTCCTTTGGTGTGACCTGAGTGGATTAGCTCCTGGTGCTCAGCACTCCAAGTGACACCCCTATGAAAGAAACCTTTTGGGGCACTGGTGTATATATTAATGGAAACATGTCCCTCTCTCTCTTTCTCCAGCTTTCTCTCTACTTCTCTTTTAGTACCATGACACCTGAACAATATTAATTACAGTTTGCTAAACAGTTGGAATGGTTTTAAAATTGCTACTTAAGCACCACTGGAAGTGGAACCGACTTGGCCCTGCTGAACCAATTTACCATACCTGAAGACAGCTTTTTAACAGAGCAGTTCATGGCATCAAGGCGTAAATTCCTCAGAAAGTATCCTAAGGTCAATGGTTACATTAATATTCTATAAATATGATGTACATTTGTTAAGACTGTGCAGAAAGCAAGATGGTTTTTACTACAGGGGCTTCAGTCTGGACAACAACCACCAGACATCCTGCAGAAGGTGATGCAGTGCAAACAAACTGGTGATTCAGAAAAGTTTTCCAAGAGTTGCTCTCAGGAGCATTTCCCAGGCTGCGGGGCACATGCTTCAGCTCTGTCCAAGTGTACACAGGAAGGAACATTGACTGTTCCTCCCTTCAACTCCATTCTCTGGTTTCAGAGGGTTCTTCCATCTGGTCATTCCTTGGCACTCCTAATTCTTCTGTGGTTTAGCCGAGTGACTGTGTATGGACAAAGCAAAGGGAAGCTTGGTGAGTTTCTAATAGAAGCCTCATTCTCAGGAAGTTCTGTTTTTGTTTCTGGACTCCTACTGAAGATTATAAAAATCAGCATATATCCCCAAAGAAATTTTATGGGTACTGATGACCATTTTTAATAACAGCATAAACTGATGAAGTTGCAGTACAAGGGCATCATTAGCAACTTCCAGCATCTGAGAAAAAGTAACAGACCCCTTTTCCTACATGGAGTAATGAAATTTAACTACTCATAAAGAGAATAATGGGGCTTACCTTCCATGTTTTCAAGTCTTCTGCTCTTCATTCTCAAGCTTTCTCTAAAAGCCCCAGAGCCAGAACTCACCTTTAAAAAGCTGACAATATGATGTCTTCCTATTCAAGCATTAAGAAAAACAAACATCACAAGTAACACGTTATCCATGAATTTTCTGAAATAAAAATCAAAATATGTTGGAAAAAAAAGAGCAACTAGACTGTGAATACTTCATTAAAGCAATGCTGACTGCAATGAAAGGGAAAAATCAATATTGTTGCTACATTGCCATATCCCCACCACACTCAAAATTATAAATACATACATTCCAAACTGGAAACCTGTTAAGAAAACCATTTAAGATTGTAAGCAAAAGTATCAACTAACCAACCAATCAACCAGACAACCAACCAACCATCAGTACTGTTAATAATATCTATATGTTAAATTAACAAGTGCAATGAAAGTGAATGTCAAGTGATTTTATGAACATCTAGGAAAACTTGGCATGGTATCAGTTTGTCCTCCTATTGAAATGACAGCACTTTTCAGCAACTGCATTGCAGATGGCAGCAGTATTTGTGGCAGCTTTCTAGCATCCACAGCTTTAAGCCAGAAGGATATATTGTTTGTTCATTTTTCATTTACATATTGATCTGAATACAAGTAAAAATATTGGAATATTGACTACTGTGTGATTATTTTATATATTTATGAAAATACACATGCATATACACTTACATGCAGCAAAATAAGGGGGGTGCTTTTTATTTTTTGTTTATATGTGTGTCTCTCAGCTACAGGCTGTCTGGCATTGATTGACTTCTGAAAGATCCTGTCCTCTACCACATATAATAGGATGTTATATAGTTATAAACAGATAATTCAGCCTTCTTTTCTCTTCCTCCTTCTTTTCTTTCTTCTTGCCTTTTTTCCTTTCCTCCTTTCTTCCTTCCTTCCTTATTTCCTTCCTCAGCTATGTTTTAAAACCTGGCATCATATACCATGCATATGTGAAACATCAGAGATGATTAGTACAGACAGGAGATCGGAAAATCATGAAGCACTTCTGAAACCCTGATAGGAAGTGACTCTTCCTGGTTGTTGATTTATTGATGCTGACAACATTAGTTTTTTTCTCATTTTTAAAAAACTGAAAGTACCTTGGTACTTGGAAAAATACTGAAGCCAAGTAAATAATGGAAAAAAACTCACAAACCTCTGTAGTATTGAATGTCCCTGCTCCTGAGAGAACCTGCATGTGTAGCTTAAAAATAACCAACAAAACCCAAACAAACAAACAAAAACCACCACCACCACCACCACCACCAACAATAAAAACCCCGGAAAATTAGAAAAGGTTCAAAATGAAAGGCTTTCAGATATGTTTCTTTACAAGCATCCAGTATAATTTTCAGATGCTCACAAAGATCTAGCCCAGAAGCTAATTTTTTTCTTGAGAACCAGAGCCAATATTTTTCAACCTCTCTCACGTCAAGGTCTGGGAATAACACCACCTTTTCAAAAGCTGTCTTCCAATAGCCATACACAGATAAACTGGTTAATGAGGACATTTGACTTAAAAGTGTCTGGAGAGAGATGAACACATGAAGTAGTAATTTTAAAGATGAAAATTTTGTAGATATTTTCTTTTAAAGGGCATAAGATAATTGCCCTTTTTAACTAGACCTTTAAATATGACATGCAGACCTGTTTTAAGACCTGTTAACAAACAGAAAGATGTAACTAATGTGTCATAGGATTGTGAAATCTACCAAGAAAATAGAAGATTTCCACACCCTGTTTACTCTGATAATTAGGTGCATCCATTATAAAAACACAGAAATAAAAATTATGTGATTTTACTCTATAAAAAAAGACTAGGAATGAATGTTGCAGAGTAAAAGATTAGGAAAAAAAAATCAAGTCATATGGACAACTCAAACTTTTATAGTATTTAAGCAAAGAACATGTTTTGAGCACTTAAACATGTTCACAGACAGAAAAGCTCAGAATCATGGATGTTTGAGAAGAGTCTTGCCCTGGCTTCAGTGATGATGACCACACATGTCTTCCTCATACACCATCCCTGGTGGGCTTGGAGCCTTAAGCTCTGATTATACCAGCAATTTAAGAGGTTCCTGACCATCAAAGTGGAGTGAATATTGCTGCATTTTTAGAGTCCTGGCACTCTCTTGGCCCTGGTCAAGTGAGTAGTCCCCCAAACTCTTCTCAGGCACATCCTGCGAGTTAGGATATCCAGGAGAGCTTGCATGTACCCTGTTCTGGAAGTAAATCTCTGAATAGGCAGGTCTTTGATCATTATAGAGGCAGCCAGCTGGCATCCTTAAGAAAAAATATTTGATTTAGTAGCACAGACAGACACTGTAAATAGCTGCCATATACTGAGGCTTGAATGCAGCACCAGTTCATCAGCAGTTCATCAGCAATTTGGACCTCATCTGTCTTATGGGTAGAACTGCAAGAGACATGATCGTAAAATATATTGTCTAGGTTTCCATGATATTCTCCATGAGATATTTCTAACAATAATAAAAATTTCACCTTTTTGCGTTCAGGTGTCTGAAGACCATGTTTAGATTTTTAGTGTAGCCAAAGGACCCAGCTAAGGCCATGTTTGCTCAAATACATACATATTCTTTAGTTGTTGTAGTATAGATTAATTTCTGCAGATAGCTACAGCAGATAAAATCTACAGCTCTCCTGAGACTCCCAAAATGTTTTCCCTAAAGGTGAAAGCCAAGAGGAATTTCTGGTGTGTTCTCTACCTCTCTGATAAAGAATCCAGAGAAAAGTTCCACTGAAATCAGTGCCTGAATTCATTATCACCAGTGGGCTGATGAATTTGCACATGCAGCCAAAGCCTCTGAGAGAGCCAAATTCTCAGCTGGTGTCCATTGACTTTCATGGAGATGGGCCAGGTTGCATCGGCTGGGGATTTTGCCAGAGCTGTTGACAAAAAGACACAGATGAAGAGTCAGCTATGCGAGGCTTATAGTTAACTTGGCAAATTTAGGAGTAGCCAAAGCACCACTACAAGGGATATATTTACTGCAAAGTACAACAGGGAAAAAAGGTATATTCAGAAGATGAATATTTCTAAACCTCTTAGAAACCATAGTGATATGTCAGGATGAGATTTTCCCATGTGGAAACCACAGTAATGATGCCTTAGTTCTGTCCTAAATGACTGTCTTTAAATTGCCCTCTTTCTTTCTGCACTAAGATTAATAACCATAGCAGTAACCCAAGCAAATCACACGCTTTTTTGGGAAAAATCACACTCAGCAGCACAGGAGACCACTTCAGACATAAGAATTTCATGCCTCAAACTATGGCATATGCCTCTTGTAGGCTGATGGAAAGCAGGGCAGGGCCCTGGGGCTACCTTCCTACCTCTGTGCTGAGAGCTTCATATGAAGAACTCCTCCAGAAGTCATTTCTCTGTATTCAGTCCAACAAAGGAAAACTAGAGATTTCACAGAATAGAATCTACATATGAACTTGACTGTGGTATCAAATTTCCCAAAATCTTCTGGTTTTGCATTAACCCTTTTCAAATTAAGATAAACTGAAAGTTGCAGAGGATAAAAACCAGTCACACTATAGAGATACACAGCCTATGTGTTGGCAGTGGGAACTTCTCTGAACCTAAATACTGACTGTTGCATAATTTCTGGATGTTTCTAAGGAGATAGCTGATACTGACATCTATTGGAAACAATACTGAAGGGAATGAGTATTGGTCTCATCTAATGTGGTATACACGTTGGTCTTGAGAAGCTTAATGTAAAGGAAAAATAAATGCTTGCACTGATTTGTCTTTTATCAGTGAAATAAATAATTTCATATACTTCTATATTTATTAATGAATATTTAATGAAGCATATATCAGTAAAATTATCCTTCAGTACAAACAGAGAAGAGGGACTTGAAAGTGCTGTGCCATGTGATCCACGGTAATGGGCTGAGCCATTTACTCTTCTCTCCTTTTCCCCTCACTAGGTGTCTGATATTGGTCATGTGAAGTTCCTGCTACAAACAAAAGGTAGCCTTATATAAAGGTTATTGTGCTTCTGCTACAAATACAGTAGGAGATAGGCTAGTCACAGTAAAAGTACAAGCAGTGTTTTATTGTGTTGAACTTTCAACAGCCTTAAAGAGTTAATAAATAGAAAATAATTACTAAATTTGTTAGAAGCCCTCGTTCTCCTGTAACACTCCATGTGTGTACTTCAGCTTGAATGTAGGTTTTTCACAGATATTTTCCCCATTTTGTATGGTCTTCCCAGACTTGCATTAAAGTTGCATCCTTATGAACTGCATGAAACCTCATGATACAAAAAATTGATGCTGCTTCTCCCCTCCAGACAGCCACAGAAGGAATCAGGAGCCACAAGCATGTATTTGAAGTGTATGCTTGTATAATGGTGCTGGATCACTCTTGAAATGGACATCCTTTAAATATTCAACACTTTCAAAAGTCCGAGTTCATCATTTTCAGCAGCCAAAATATAGATTCATGTGCTCAGTTTAAAGATTAATTTTGTTCAAGATCACATCATCAGTTGGTTGTAGAATGAATCAGAAACTCAAAACAGCAGTGAACTTGACTTTGCAGATTTTAATATGAGCTATATAGATTTTTTTTGTGTGTATTTGCTCTCCAAAGATACTTGTATAAATCTCCACAGAGGTTTGTACAGATGAAATAGTCTCGGTGTAAAATACTTTTGATGGATCCACTCTCTGTTCTAGTTCAACTTGACTTTACTTATAACCCATCACCATTGTGTTAGTGACTTTATTTGAAAACCAATTATTTTTTTAAAAAGTGAATATAAAAGTTAACCAGAAGAGGACTTCAGTCCCCAAAAAAATCAGTCTTCACTATCATCAACAGTCTTTAGAAAATATGCCACTTTGAGTCCTCTTAATTTGACAGTAATCATATAGCAGCTACCTTCAATCGAGGCTTAGAGATTAAACAGAAATACCAATCCTTCCAACACTCTTTTCTTTAAGGTTGCTTTTTTTTTTTAAATTATCATAGGAAAAGGATTATGGATGATGGTTTTAAACTAACAAGGGTAGATTGAGACTGGAACAAACTGCCCAGAGAGGTGGTGGATGCCCCGTCCCTGGAAACATTCAAGGTCAGGTTGGAAGAGGCTCTGATCTAGTTAAAAATGTCCCTGGTCACTGTGGGGGGTTGGACTACCTGGCCTTTAAAGGTTCTAACTCAAACTTTTCTTTGAATACCACTCATAAAGAATTTACCCTGTAGTTTAAATACACTGTGAAATAACCAAGCCACCCATAGTCCTTGATACAGATAGTGCTCATAAGCGTTCTTAGTACTGCTTTATACTTTCTCAGAAATAGATAAGTAAAAGCATCTGCTGAACTACTAAACTCATAAAATTATTTCAGAACAACAATCACTCTTAGTTGCAATTAAGTGTAGTCATACTAATCTCAAAAACCTCTTTTTTAACTAAAAGACGGTGCTTTGTAATGGTCAAAGTATTAAAATTTCCACTAAAAAGTGAGAATCACTAACATTTCTGGATAGCTTTGAAGCTGAGTCATTCTTTTAGGAAAGCACTTATCCCCTTTATAACATTTTTCCCTATATATGATATCAATTTCTTGTTGATTTCCCAGTAGTGCAATTCCATTCACTTCAGTAGAAGGGTTTATGATTTATGCTAGCATAAATGAAAATACAATCAGGTTCCTCATTTTAAAGCTGAAAATCACAGTTATCATTCTCCCTTTGGGTAACGTAAGGATTAATTAGTATTACTCTGAGCTCATGAGGTGTTTTAAAAATATATAGTGGTAACAGTGATAAATATTATTCCTTTTGTGCTGAAAGTTCATGCTGACTTGCAAAAATGTTTCTAAGTTAGGTCAATGTAGCAGTAATTTGAGAAAGTGAAGGTCTAACTTCTTGATAATGGAGATTTACAACTTTGTGAGGTTTCTCTACCTTGAAATAATATTAACTATAATAATTCATTCTTTAAATTATACTTATTCCTTTTTCCTATTTAAGAAGTTAATAATAAATCTATTTTAAATATTTTAAATACATCTGAATAAGAAATAGCCATATAACTTAAAGTAACCTTCTCTTCCTGAATTCAAAGGCAGTTTTTATTCCATTCTAGCAAAGAGGCCTAAATTTATGATTTATTAATGTCTGCATCCATTTTAAAGGCTCTTTAGAAAAGAGATAAAAGAGGCCTTGTTATAAATGACAATTAGATTACCATCTACGCAAGATCATAACCTAAGTGGTAGTAATCTTCAAGAGGAAAAAGAAAATTAACAATTTTGAAAACAAATTGTTAAAATGGACACAGATATTATCAATGAATTTACTAATTGCTTTAAAGAACAAAATGTATCTGCATATAAATTTGGAGCTGGGGTGAGCTGAAAACATTAAAAACCTATCTGAATAGCATACAAAAATGCTGAAAATAGTGGGGTTTACTGTGAGGGGTTCTTATAAGGATTTTAAACCTGACTATCTGAAGTTAAGATAAAACTTCCATACTTCAAGTGAATATTAAAAGTCATGAATAATAAGACACAACAAACATGGTGGCCTTCAAACAAGATCACAAACAAGCCATAAACACCTGCAGTTACCTGCTCAAAATGAAACTCATCCCAGGACACATCATTCATTTGCCCACTTTAATTAACTTCATCTTGAGTTAAACCAATCAGAGAAGCAATATGCAATTGTGCCTGGGAAATATGCGAAAACCAGAATTCTATTGTAAAGCCTTGTAGCAGTGATCGAAACAGAAATGACTGTTTTGTGTAAAGACATCTGAAAGAAGTAAAGTGAACTTTGATATTGTTTGTACCATTGGATACAGGAGGTTCGTAATCAATTGTCTGGTTTTTGTCCATCAATGTGTCAATTGATATCTGGTAGGTGCTACTTTTTCTATTCTGCCCTTTGGAAATGGAAACCTCACATACCAACAAAGCTTTACTTTAGGGTTTTGCATTAGTCTTATGGAGATAAATATCAAGTCAGGAGTCATGCTCTGGGGTATGTCCTGCACAGTTCCCAAGTTAGGAGCATTTAATTGCAAGTAATAGAGAGATATAAAGGCAAATTCTGAATCCTATCCTGGTTTCTGAGTCACTAAAACAAGCTAGAGCACACTTGTATCATTTTCTTTTCTCATCTGTGTGATGCTAAAAACCTAGACCTGGACTTTATAGCATTTAAAGTTCCTTACATATCAATCATCTCATTCATGTCAAATTCATATTTTTGTAACATTTTTTTAGTTTAAAAGACCCTGCAGATTTTTATATGCTTCATTAACTAAGGTGTGTTTAGACAAACTTTTTAAATTTTGTAGATGTGCCTACAAAAATTTTATATTGATGCATAAACACACTTCATATATAAATGCAATTCATTCTTTCAAGCAACATGTATATGTCTGTCATGACTGAGAATAAAGTTGCATCAGGATCGATTTCTTTCATGTACACTGAAAAGCCTTGGCACTAATGCAGCCTGAACATTTAATAGAATACACAGACAAGGAAAAGATGTGCAAAATCAGTTACTGAGTGATGTCTGAACCATGGTCTAGTTCATCTAAGAAACTCTTCCTCTGTTTGCATCCTGCCAATAAGAGACAAACAAATAACCATACAGTACAGCATCATGAGAAAATCAAACATCCTCTCTTGCACTGTGGGAACACATCTATAGAAGACAGGGTGTGAAAGAAAGAATAAAAATTCTACTGACACAGAAAGTGAGTGTGGTTTATGACCCCACTGAGGATAGGTGCAGACTTTTCATTTTTTATTCCAATTTCATAGGGTATTTCTGTTACATAACTGATTTTTTCCCCTCCAAATAACATATATCTGTATATATGACAAAAATAAACACTGATATGTCTGCATTTTAATATCTGCATATTTTTTCCTAGGAAATGTTATTAAAAAAAAAAAGGTACAAAATACAATCATAAAGGCTCATGAGGAAAGTAATTCACATGTTGAATGCTTTAGTTTTCTTCCATGGCCAAGTTTATGAGCAGGACTTTAGCTCCCATGAACCACTTCTTAAAGCTGGGAAAGGAATAGTGAAAGGAATAGTGTAGACATCAGAACTTCTGCCTACATGTTACCCACAGCCACTTAAGCACTTGAGGTGCCATAGCAGAAATAAATCTTAAATCCCAATGTCACAGAGTGTCACAACTGTGTGTCAGCAGGGAGTTTTAACTGTTAGTCTAGGCCTGCACACCTGTAATAGAAAACTCCATGGATATTTGGAAGTTATTGACAGACCCTGTGCTGTTCTGTACTGTGCTGTTGCCAGGGCTCTGCTTCTTGCTGGGAAGGCACTTACATGGTTACATATCTGTACATTCCTCTTTCAGGATTGTCAAGCATGTTTCACCATATAAAAGAGAAAATTGACCACCAGCTATGGATGATAGGGTAGGCAAGACAGAAAATAAGCAAGGGAAAATTACAGATCTATAAAATAAGAAAACTTTAACCGCATATGGTGTTAAATCATTGAAAATATACATGCATCCTCAAGGAAGAGCCATAAAGCTCTCCTGTTCTTAAAAGTTTATTAAATGGTAGTTTGATCTTTATTTGTAGGTATTTAATTAAGTGAATAGATTTATTGGACAAATTTTTATTAATTGACCAGTGTTAGTTACCCATAAGGAAAAGGTAGGTCTAACATACAGCTTCAGTTTTAAATGTCAGCAGTAGAATGACACATCTTTGCAACAGTGAGCAAGTTACTTATTAACTTCTATACTCCACCTTAGCCCCTAAATAAAACAAGAGGTACCCCTAATACATAAGAGAATGAAGTTTAACAGTATTATGAAACGAGTAAGGATATAAACTTAACAATAAGGAAAGAAAAAGAAGAAAAAGCAAACAAATTAAAATAACATGATACACTGATTTATATGACATGTTAATCATCTATTATTTATCCTAAGTGCTTTTTGAGTTCTCATCTAATTTCAGTATAGCATCACAGATAGACTTTAGTCACCTTTTCCTGAATGTAAATAATTGATAAGCTATATTTAGCTTGCAAAGCTGATGCACACTCTTTGGAAAGCCATGCATTGCACTGGCTTCTCCCCTTGGGTGAAATCTGCTCCATCTGCATAAAATCATTGTATAAAGCTTTGAGGGCTTTGGGAAGCAGAATCCTTCCAACCAATATCTTCAATCCTCACAGCTGATCCTTAATTTTGTTCCTGGCTTACCTTCTTTGCGGCTTTCAACATCCACTTACAGAAAAAGAGTCTTTTTCTCTGTGCATGTTGCTGTTTTGTCTCATCCTTTTTGCTTCCAAGGGCCTAGAAAGATACTGAACACTGCAAATAAGAATTGGATGTTTGCACTAATAAAAAATTCACTTCAAGCGCTTGTAAAATGGATGCCCATAGCACTGCCTATTATTCTGGGAATCACACTGGAAATTACTGATGAGGATTATGAAGGCTCTAATGAGGAGAACTTGGAGTCAACAAAGAGCTATCCAGATTCACATCAGCTGAGAATGCACCCGGGAGGTTAGGGAAGGCAATGTGAATATTCAGTGTAGATGTGAGTAGTTCATTTTATGCTTACATTTGCCTTTGCAAACTCACAGTATTCTGACTGAACAACAAGGATGTTCAATGAACAGCATTATAACTTCTGTGTTTCTCATGAGGCAAATTTTCACACTTTGACAGAGTGGATTTCATTAATTTTCACCTTTCGACTCAGAGATGGTTTTGTTTTCTTTGTTATCTCATTCTGGATATCAAGGAGAATATAATTAAAGAAGTCTTTACAATAGTTTATTGTGATCACCTGCTGCTCAGGTTCTAGATAATTATATGGCTAGGTCTGTCCTGGCAATATTTCAATAACTATAGGGACAAAAATCACCTCCAGGAATAAAATTTGTAATGCATCACTTTCTAGCTGAGCTATAACAATTTATGCTACAGAACTCCATTTGTGATATATGCATACTAATAGAATTTTGAGCTTGAATTCCATTTTCCATATATGGCAGTAACAACTTAGCTTTAAATTTTTGTTCTTGCCTAAGTCTTTTAATTCAACTGACTTGTCAAAAATTTATGCAGCCTTTTTTTATAACTCAGTGAAGAACAAACTCTTCATTATAAATATTTTTTTTTCTCTCTGTCTCTCTGTGGATTTACTTTTAGAACTTTCCATGTTGCCTAAGTTTTACTTGAGTCATACATTTACTGGCATGCTGGTAATACATAGATTCACTGGCAAGTATATTGATACTACTTTTTTCTTTTTTTTTTTTTTGCAAAGAGGAGGAATGGTTCACTAATTCTGAAGTAATTGTCTCAATTTGTGAAGCTTATTTTGATATTTTACTGACACGATTAGAATGCCTATCAATTAGTCTTTCATCACCATTCCTCCTACTAAATAGTCAGTATATTTAGTAACCATATGCCCAAACCATTTGATTCAAAACATTCATTGTTGGCTCTAAATATGAAAATAACTTAATTTCTCAACATGAACTACTATCATAATGGAACAAACCCAGCTGAATTTACTTGTATAAGTATTCCCATTTAAATAATTTCATCAGTAATGGCTGCAAATGAACCATGAAATTTAGCTGTTTTCCAGTCAAGTATAATCTAGTGGAATATCTCATGTAGTTTTAGATCTTGATATAGATTTTTCTGATCCAGTTTATTGAGCTGTTTCACAGTGTATGTGCCAACCTGACAGAAGGATTTGGAGTTTATTCCTATTAATACAGATTAAAATTGGGACAGGAAATGTCATCTGTGGAGACTGAGAATGGTTCCCAGAGGAGTTAGATGCTTTCCTTTTCCTTACAAACTCTTAAAAAGTTATTTGAGTATTACAAAATAATTATTTTCAAAAGTTGAAAGGTAATGGTGAGGAATAATAGAGTATTCTAAGCTCCATAAATAGTCTAATGATTATTTCTAAACAAGCAGTTAGTAAAAACAGTTTGTTCTTTCTTAAATTTTAAAAATCTTAGTAAGGATGTAATATGTGGATCATGTATTTTTGGTCTCATCAAAATGCAATATCTGCTGTTTACAAGTTTACATATGTCAGCAATTACTACACATAATAATAACCAAAATGCCATAATATGTACAATTTGTTATACAAATAGGATTAGTTGTCATAAACTGATGAAAGGTAGAACAGAGAAGCCAAAACCAGTCACTGTCAAAATGATAATACAGCTTGAATTGATTTCTTCAAGAGGTATTAACTTCAGTTGTAATATTATAAGAAGTTACTTTAACATTATTTTCATAGTCGGCCATAGGATGAGTTTATTTAGAGTCATCCTAGATTATTAACAGACCAACTCTGCATGAGGAAAACCAGCCCTCTTCAGGGCATTTATGTATTTCTGATATTTTACACAAAACTGGTGTTTAAAGAACTTTACCTAAGTTTTAAGTCATTCGTCTTCACATTAGGTAATGCCATAGTCACAGTGGCCTGGACAACCTCCATTCAGTTCCTGGTGTATTAGTTTTCATTATTAACATAATATATTGACATATTAACATGTTCAAAACTACATACATAGTTCCTTGACCACTACTTATCTGAGCTTTCCACAAGATTCTTCCCACCTTTTCTGTATAGTCCAGGCAGCAATCATTTAATAAGCATTCAATATCTGTTTATTTGTTTGTTTTTCTCTTTTTAGCTAAGGCCCAAAGCTATGTATATACTGAATAAACCAAGCACTAAGAAATAACTACTCTTTTCCCTTGGGAGTATTACCATAGGAAACCTTTCTGCATCATCAAAATATCTCTCAAATAGGAATCCACTTGTCTGCACAAAACCAGAAGAGTTTGTTATGCAACAAGCAGCTTACAGATGGGAATTTGAGGCATGCAAGTTTAAAGTCAACAATGTGACTTAAATTTAGACTAATTTTCAAATTAACTGTTTTTCATATTACGTAATAATGCATAGAGCTGTTCATAGCTGGTCTCATCTTCTGCCAACTTCTTTTGTGGGTGTGAGTGTAACATAGATCTTCAAGCAAATATTTGCATTGCACAAGTCAGATTTCTGGCATCCACATGCAGCTCCTGGGTTTTCCAAAGGGCAGGACAAAAGGGAGGTTCCTACAGAGGGCAAATGATTCCCAGGTTTTGAGTGGGCAGAAGAATCATAACTCTAGTGGAAGGTCTCCAAATGGCAGAGAGAGCTCAGCTCACTGAGAGAGTGAAGATCACCATGACAGAGTGAAGAACAGGATGACATCAATGAAAGCCAGAAAAGGAATGGAGGGACACTGACAATGAGTGACTGCACAGATACTCCTAAAAAACAGACAAAAGCCATGAGATGAGTGAGAAACAGAACGGCAAACACAATGCGGCAGCTACTCAACACAGAAAAGGATCAAACATACGTGTGTGTAGGAGAGCTTTCCAGGAAGGAGGAAAGAGGATGAGGAAAAAGGTGTGACTTTGAGAGATACAGACTCTAAAGATAGACATTTCAGATAGTGCTAGGCAATTATTTCAATTTAATTCAAGCATTTTATATTTCATCAGATGCTGTCTCATTTGTATTGTGTTAAAAAGGTTGTGCAGAGGACTAGGAAAATGTTCTGTTTACCTTGTCTGACCCAGTGCACTTCCTGAATAATTTTCTCCTGAAAAGCAGGACAAAGAGAAAGACTACTTCCACAGAATCCCAAATGAGCTTGATCGGTTCTGGAAGATTTTCTGGAGTGTTGGTGCTGGCAGAGAGAGAATGGTATACTCAAAAAAAGTGTCCTGTCTAAAAAGGGAAGCAGTCCCCAATCAGGTCTCAGGAGTTCCAAGTAAGAGACTTTCCTGAAAAGCCAAAAGGAAAGTTTCCAGTGAGACAGGCTGGAGTTTTACTTGAACTGAAATATGCTGATTTTCAATGCAATATGGAAAAAAGGTAAACACTGTAAAGACATAGTGGTTAGGAGGTTGATTTGTTTCCAAACATCTTCAGTCTGTCCCACTCAGTGCTTCTGGGGCTTCTCCTATTTAGTGAGTCATTTTGCTGCAGTTTGGTTGTTTTTGTTGTTCTTTAAATAAAACATTAGCTTTAGAAATTGCATGTCATTAGTGGTTTTTTGGCAAGTTCACATCAAAAATGAGAAGAGTGGAAAGTGTTTTCACTTGGCCAAAGATATTTGCCTGGAGCCAGCTGCAATGTGATCCTCCCCAGCATGATATGAGAAGTAGTAGGCTAGGAAATTCTGATGAAGTGCACAGTAAATCAGTGGCAAATCCACCTTTCAAATACAAAAGCCCCAAAACAACATAGTTCAATTCAGTCTTCAGGGCAACTGAAGCCCTGGCGATCTGGTCATGAATGCTGTGCACAGTGTAGTGTTGGAAATCTATTTTTCATTGAATGTCACATCCTAGTGTAGTATTCTAACAGTTTAATGCCATATAAGGAGATAAGCTTAGAAAAAGTAAAAGTGGTTTATCTTTTAATATTTGATTAGGTGTAATCCAGATTCCTACACAATAAGTCTAGTTTTGGTTTTGCAGTATAAGAAGAAGAAACAAAGGAGAAGACAAACGGGAAAAATACAAAATTGTGATGATTACTTTGCAATCTGTAGGATGGCAAACAGGTGAACATTGAAGAGAGGTTTTTGTACATTGAGTGTTTGAGGATTTTAGATGGTCTACAGCCAGACACAGAAATTGAAGATGAGTAAGGAAATACCAAGACCGTGAAGGAATCCAACAACTGCTAGTAGAGGCTGACTATCTTATCAAATGTGCATATTCACAAGAAATTTGAAAACACCAGCTGATGAGACATTGGGAAAGAGGAAGTTCTAAGAATTGGCTTTGGACAGGGAGGGTTAATAATAGGCAAGGCAAAAATCCTGAAGTCAAGACTGGACAAAACCAAACAGAGCTACATTGCAGTAGACCAAAGTGGACACTGATGCAGCCACTGAGGATACTGTATTCAAATAGGTTGTATTGAGGATATAAAGGGGTCTGAAAGGTTGTCCTTTACTGCTCCACACCTGCATGGACAATCTGGCTTCAGGCCATTATCTGCTATTGCTCTGTGAGACAGCAAATACTTCCCCAGTAAACAACTCATCTTTATTCCAGTCAAAGTCTTTATTTGACTCCGTTACTACCTGAGTAGTTGTCAATGCTGGGACCTTATAGGGAGGATTCCCACCAGAGGATAAATCAGAACTGCAGGACCAGTATTTCCTTCATATACCTTGTTTTCTTTTTGTGACATGAAATGGTCATTAAACCAAGTACAACAGCAACATGACACAGGAAAGTATTACTATAATTTCAGAACTAAATGCCAGGTGTCTGGAAAGCAACTTTTCTTCAAGAAATATCTCTATTTAGAGAATTGTCTGAGAAAATATAATTTTTTTTCCAAAAGTGCTTCTCAGAATTTACCTCAAATCCTGCCTCCCCCCGCAACCCAGCCCTCAAACCCTTGAGTAGTGAAGTATTTTCTCAAAGTCAATATGCTATTCACAGCAAGAAAAAACAAAAGCAAAAACAAAAGCAAAACCAAAAAACCAAAACAAAATATCAAAAACAAATAAAACAAACAAAAAAACAACCAAACAAAAAGAATGAGGCAGCTATGTATAATTATGCCAACCAGTAATGTTTGCTTTAAAAATATATTTCCAGCAGATACACAACTCCTAAAGAAGAGGCAATTTAATCACCTATCTCAGACTGAATATACAACTTTTCTTAAACACTGCCTTAAATTTCAGTGCTTATTTCGAAAATATAAAACTGATTTGATGATCTGAAAGAGATTAATTAATATTGTACAGATTTCAAAAATCTTGAGAAGAATTGGAAGAGCTTCTTTGGTGTTTGAATAGTTTAATACCTCACTGCACGCTCTAGGCTTCTTCCTACCAATGAACCTCTGAAAGAGTTTTATTCCTTCTGTGTTTATAGGATTTTGATACTCAGATTTAGATACAGAGCAATTGCTTATCTTGATTGCCAGAGATTCTTGCCCCACATCAGTATTATCTGATTTGACTAATATAGTCTTTATCTTGGAATCTCAACACTATTGTCAGGTCTCAGAAGAGCTCAGATTTGGTCATTTAGGCTATGTGATGAGGCTTTTTTATTATGCTCAAAAAGGTAATTGAACAAGATTTGAACAAAAAGCATCACATTGTCCAATTCTATACTTTCAATTTCAGCAAGAGTACAACGGCTTCTGTTTTCTAATTTTCCTGCTTTGTTCAACATTAAAAATCAACACTCTGTCTCAGTTCATAGATCTCTTTGTTTTGTCTTCCCTTTCTTCAGTGTTGCTTATTCCTTCCCCTGTTGCATGCACACGTTTGGTTAATTTATCCAATTTAGCATCCATTGCATCTCCCTTTCATTTAAGTCTCTCCCATGCTGTGAAGAATGACTGTCCAGGTCCATTTTATTTCTCTAAATATTGCTGCAATATTTGTAGGAGCTTCTTTTTTCCCAAAGGGCACTAAGACAGATGCTGTGTTTTCCATAATGTCTGTGAATTCTTCTGAGCAGTCTAGGTTTCTGTGGACTACATGGCACTCCTAAATTGCAGCTGTTCTTAAGGATCTGTTCCTTTACAGTGATCTTTTGCTCATCTCTCTTCAACGTTGGCAAAATTTAAGACACAGAAAGAATGGACTAAAAAGTTAAATATTTGACTAGTTTGCATTTGGCCTAAAGCAATGGGAGACAAGCTTATAAAGTATTTTGGCACCTACCTCCAGTGCAATTCACAACAAAGCCTACAGAGGTAGACTGTTGAGTTTGGTGGGCACCTAGCCCTTGAGGGGGCATTATAAATGGGTCCATTTTTCAGAACCAAAGTAGATCAGTCATTTTTTGGTCAAGTTTTGTTGAGCAGAAAGAATTGTTGTGCTTATTCCTCGTCAGGCAGCCAGACACTGTATGCCATATGTACAGCTGACTAGATGAGGGGGCAGGGGAATGGCTCCTAAATTCCTTAAGAGAGGCAGGCTGGGACAATGAGAAAATTAGGATCAAATTTCATAGTGACGCATGTCTGGATTGGAATTTGCCATTTTAGTAGCCTTCCATTAAAGTATGCTTAGTGTGTTCCTACACCTAATACTGACACCGACAGAACAGACAGCAGTAACCTCTTTCTGTTTTATTACAAGCTGATAAAACCCAAACCAGAAAGAACTGAGGACTTCCATAATTAGGATTTTTTTTTTCCATCAGCAGCATAAATTAAAAATATTTTAAAAGTATTTATCCCAGGTAATGGAATCACATCTTTTGTCACTTAAACTTTGAGAAGTTTCTGGTCCAGTTCCCAGGAGGGTCAGTTCCTACTTCAAATGAGGTACCTTTGCTACAGTTGCAGAAGAAAAACAGAAGGTGATTAAATATGGAGAGCTGAAGATATTAATGGCCAAGGCTGAGTCTTCAAAAGAAAGGAAAATGTGAAACAGTTATACATATCCCCCATTTGTTTTTATTACTGATGTGGGATTTTAGGACATTTTTCTGTTATCTTTCAAGTATCAGATTCACTTCAGGAAAATGGTATCATTTACTTTCTGTACTCATCTTTCTTAAAATATTCTATTGCTTATTTCTTGTACTCGTGGCTTGACCATGAACTGACACTTCAGCAAAATAATAGATTATTACCAGGATTAAAAAACAAATGGCATGCTATGATGGCCATATACATTTCAGAATGCCCATTCTAAGACTTCTGGAAGAGGTTTTGAATAGACTAAATATTTATCCTGTGAAATGTGGTCCATTTTTAGGGTCTTTCGAAAGCTGAGACACACAAAATCATTGGACACTGTTGTAAATTGTGGTCATATGTACATGTTTATCTGCATGTAAAAGTATGTTATTGCAAAAGTTTTAAGTTTCTCTGAGTTTCCTGAATAATTTTCTGGAACATCTTCTCTTATCACAGGTAGTAATCTGGACTTTCCAAGCAATTAAACATATGGTGATATATTTAGTTATCCAAAATATTTTTTGTCAAATTACTTGTCCATTGGGTTTCAATGAATGTTTACTGTATGTCTAGATATCTAATTAAGTAGCTGATGAATTTCATTAAAGACATTCTAGAAACAATTTGGTTTTTCTAAAGCCTGATCACTTTAAGACTTTTAAATGAAATTCTATTTCAGTGGCTATATTTAAAGTGTGACTTGAATTCCCTGTAGTTCACCTCAGAGGTTTTTTATTTTTACTCCTGGCTAATAAACTAAGAAGCATACCACTCATACCAGTAAAACCCCAAGCAAGCTGCCCTGTATCATACTTCACACTTCATCAAGATTCTTCCCTGTGTAGTAATACTATTCATAAGGTTTTATATTTGTTTGCTTTGTTTCTATGGTTATTTTTCCACTTATATTGGGAAGTGTGATTGGTTTTTCTCAGCTTCCAATCTGCACTAGAACATTTTGAGTTGTCCAGAAAATCACTTAAAGCTCTTAGTGGTCAAATACAGCTGAGTGAACAGAACACATAGGTGATTTATTTACATCTGCCTGAATGAGGTGAAAACAGTCTTTCAGGCTCAGAGAGAAATATACAGAAATGTTTCATCTCCTAAATTTTTTTAAAATTATTTTGTTATTTCCTATATAAATGGCATACATCTATCATTGTAGGAACCACATCTGTACTTAAAATATATATTATCTTGCACCATTTTCTAGAAAATACCTACATAGAAAATCTCAAATTGAAGAAGCCACTTATTCTTTCTCACCCATCCTATGTTCCAGTTCAAGTTATACTGTGTTATGCCAACAAAGCCAATGGAGTCTCACAGCACTGTAGGACTCTGACAATTGAGCAGCAAATTGAGTTCCAAAGGCATGAACTCAGCACGATGCTTGAGAAAATGCCATTGCAGCTGTGTCCCTTTCATAGCTTCACTGAAGGACTGGAGACTTTAACTACTGCAGTCATCACAGCATGATCTCTTGTCACACTAGGATTATGACTCAAGTAACAAGGATGCATAAAGGATGTAAAGGACAAAACAACTGGATCATACCTCTTAGAATTAAATGAGGAATACATGTGCCTCACAAGCAAAATGGGATTTTCCTGTTCTGTGTCCTACTAAATAAGGCCAATACCCAAAACTAAAGCATGGTGAAGGCTGTTCAGTCACAGTGAAGTGGACATTGTTTTAGCCACAGGTTTCTGAAACATTTAATCATTATCATCCCTCTTCACATCCCTTGGACAGTGCCAACTCCCACTTCCCAAAATGGTGCAATGTCTCAGATCTGCAAATGTCTGCAAATGGCTGTGCAGAGTCTTTGTCGGAGGCTGCCCTGTTTAGGAAGGAAGAGAAGTAAGCATGAGGAAGCACGTGGTGCCTCACCACAGGGCTGTGAAACAAGGGATCAGATGTTATCTACACTACTGAGCAACAGTTGTGAAGTCATGCATGACAAAGTATTCTCTTGGTTTTACCAAGAGTCCCTTCTTTTCACAGTGGGTTATTTTGTCCATTCCTAAATTCATAAGGAATCAAATACTTATTAAAGGATTAATTAAAATTCTCTTGCCAAGAAGAGATGAAATATACTTTCAGACTGCCACCACATGGACAATCAGAAAGACACAGAGACATTAGACTGCAGGAAGAAAAAAGGATGCAGATAGACAAGCTTCTTCAAACCATGTGAGAGAGAGATCCTCTGATTTCACTGCCTACTGTCTTATTGAGGCCATCTTAGACATGTGTAGAATATAATAGAATTGTTGAATCATAGAATGATTTAGATTGGAATGGACCTTAAAACACATCACATTCCAAACCCCTGACATGGGCAGGGAATTCTTCCACTAGACCAGGTTGCTTGAAGACCCATTCAACCTGGCCTTGAACACTTCCAGCGATGGGGCATTTACAGCTTCTCTGGGCAACCTGTGCCAGTGCCTCACGACCCTCTGAGTCAAGAATTTATTCCTAACATCTTATGTAAATCTCTCGTCTTGCAGTTTAAAGCCATTCCCCCTTGTCCTATCACTATCTGCCTGGGTAAAAAATATCTCTCTCTCTCTCTCTCTGTTTTTTTTTTTTAATGCACCCCCTCAAATTACTGGAAGGCCACAATGAGATCCCTCCAGAACCACCTTTTTCCCAGGCTGAACAACCCAACTTCCTCAGTCTTTCTTCACAGGTTAGGTTCTTCATCCCTCTGAACATCTACATGTCCCTCCTCTGGATTACTCTAACAGGTTCACATCTTTCCTGTGCTGAGGACCTCAGACCTGGATGCAGTATTCCAGGGGTGTCACATGAGGGAAGAATAGAGGGGCAGGATCACCTCCCTTGACCTGCTGGTCACACTTGTTTTGGTGCAGCCTGGCACATCACTCTTCTCTGTGATGCCCAGTGACAGGATCTGAGGGAATGGCCTGAAGTTGTGTCAGGGGGAGTTTAGGTTGGGTGTTAGAAAAAGGTTCTTCACCCAGAGGGTGGATGAGCACTGGAACAGGCTCCCCAGGGAAGTGCTTACAGCCTCAAGACTGACAGACCTCAAAAAGGTTTTGGACAATGCTTTCAGGCACATGGTGTGACTCTTGGGGTGTCTGTGCAGGGCCAGGAGTGGGACTCGATCATCTTGTAATCCTTTACAACTCAGCTTAACCTGTGATTTTGTGATTCTGAGTACTTCTCTCAATCTGTACTTGTCATGGTTTAAGACAAGTTAAAGAGGTAGAGACTCTAAAATGATTTACCTAACCTTAATTTCAACCAATCCTTTTCCACCAATAAAGAGAAATGAAATACCAATAGATGTGAGTGGAAAAAATAACAGTTTACTAAGAAGTGAAACAGCAACTGCCAAAAAATAACAGTGAATAATCCCATGTCCCCTCTGAAATGCTATATCTGGTCATGGTGCTGGAGAGTAACAATTTTTGAGGCACAAGTAAGTATGGAATACCTTTTGGGTTACCCGTGACAGTATTCCTCCTTGGGATTGCCCTGACCTAGGTGCAGCATCTTGCACTTGGACTTGGTCAGCTTCGTGAGGTTCCATGGGCCCATGTGTCAAGTTTTTCCAGGTCTCCCTGGATGGCATCTTGTCCTTCTGTTGTGTCAATTGCATTGCTCAGCATCACATCATCTGCAAACTTGCTGAGGGTGCACTTGCAGTCATTGTCTTTGTCATCAGAAAAGATATTAAAGAACACCAGTCCCAGAATAGAGTCCTGAGGGACACCACTTTTTTCAGGTAGTTACCCTAAATCCAAATTCTCTACTATTCTCACTCAGTGACAATATATCTAGCAATAGCACCCAGAAGATGTGAGGAAATAATGGTAGAAGTGGCTGCATTCAACACTACAGATCTTGGAATTGTCTCCTCTCCGTCTTCTCCAGTGGCCTCCTCTACATCCTGAACAGGTAAATAACAGCTGCAGGAAGTTAAGAGTCACTAACAGCTCAGCCCTGTGTTTGGTATTAAATTACTCAAACCCACAGAGACTTATTTTTGTTCTGATTTTCAACATGTTGACTAAATAAATCTCATGTTGACAGGAATGAGACCAAATAGGAAGCTAATTTATTCCTGCTTGACATCAGGAACTATATAACTTTCCCATTGATGCCACACAAAGAACTTTATTCCGAAATAAAACACTTTGATAAAAAGCCATTCTCCTTGTGTAATTAGGAAACACAAAGGGCAAAGTGAGAATTTGAGTTTAAATGGTGAAATAGAATAAATCCTGTTTACAACCTTTATGAAAAAGGGCTTACTGTAACACAAAAGAAATGGAGAATTCAGTTTCAGAAGTATTCTGAGAGCATGTCATCTCAGAGCTATAAATAATGAATTGTTTCTATATGCTAAGGAAGTAAAAAAATGTCAACATAGTTTGGAAATTTCAAATAATGTACAAGACTTTATCCTTCACAGAAAATGCATAATTGATAATACCCCAAAATATGATCTACAACCAGAACATATTTAAACTACAGAAAATTCCAGACTGATGTGTTTAAAGAAAATAATATTTCTTTGATTAAAATCTTTAGAGCTGTAATAGGCTGTCCTTGGTCTCAGCACAGGAAAGAACTTAAATTTCTACCTGTCTGAAGTATGGACATCACCCTTTTTGTGTTGAGTTGAACAACAGTTGGCACTATGGCCTACATGGAGTATCTTAAGTACTAGAACAGTTATCAGATCTGGTATTAATTACAGAAAAACAATTACTCAAATATTGATTGGATCAATGCCTCATTAGGAGGAAATGTAAAAATAACACTTTTAAATGTAGTGAACTGCTACTCACAAGAAAATTAAGTCTTAGGATCCCAGAAAAGACATGATTCTGAATTTGGTAGTAGTAGTTGTGCACACAACACCTCAAAAACTACTAGTGGGATAGCCTCTCTATAATACAAACCATAATACAAGTAGCTTTAACACTATGGGGTAGAAAGTATGCTCAATAAACACAGTATGTGGCTCTGCAATTTCAATAAAAAAATATTATATTATAAAAAGAGAGAGAGAGAAAAAGACAACACTAGTAAGAAAAAAACAAAAGACAAAAGAAACAAATAAAAAGAAAGAGTAGAACCCCAAAACCCCAAAAGGGATATTGCAAAGAGTAAGACACTTAAAACAGCCTGGAGTCTGTAAGAAATAGTGTAATGGGAGAAGGGTGAAATAAACGCCACCATTTAAAAAGAAAAAAAAGCACCACAAAGAAAGCTGCCACGGGACAAGTGGGAAAGCTTCAAAGGCAATCACAGGGAAAAGTGTTTAAGAAAATGAGAGCTTGCCAAAATGAGAAGAAACCCATAAGAAAATTATAGGTTAAACATAAGCAGGAAATTGAGAGCTCTAAAAATAATTTCAAGTATACCTTACAAAGGATTTTCAAACTGATAGCAAAAGTTCTTTAAATACTTCAGACACTGGAACTGGTGGGAATACTGATAACAAGTGTGTAAAAGCAGCACTCATCTGACAAAGGCCACAGCAGAAAAGGTCCGCAAATTCCTTGTAGAAGGCAACCCTTTGTGGGAAATGGTCTTTTCTGCAGAGCAGTGAAAGAAGATACATCTATTTGAAATAATTATAACTCAAGGACAAGACCAAAGGGATTATCTGGAAGTCGGCATGTCACCCAATCCAGGTAGCATCATCCAAGGCTGACCTTCATGTGAAACTGAAGAATTGCCACCCAGGCATATGGCCATGGGGCTACAAACAGGTGGCAGGTGGATTGCCACCATGAGTTCCTTACAGAATGAGGGCCCAGAAGGGTGTCCTGGAAACTACCTACAAATTGAAGTCCTATCTGTACTGGCAAAGGTGGTGGAGTATATGTTAAAGAATGGGTTTAAGGACTTTTTCAGTCTGTATTAAAGAACAGGATCACTGAGCAGGCCAGATATGGTTACCTGAGCAAGAATCAGTGAGGCTCATGTGAAGGAAAATCCTATGTCCCTGTTATGTCATAGATCCATATGGATCTTTCTTAATTTTCCTCAAGGGACCTAAAAGAAAGGGGGTGTGAATGTGACAAGTTTCGAGATGAGTTTAAATTCTTCTGGGAAGTAAGGTGCTGTGGCAATGGCAAGAAATTCCAGAAAGACTTCATAAGACTGAGTGAGATAAAACATAATAGATGAGCTTCAATACAGATAAAAACACCTAAGAAAAATAATCCAAACCTTTTCTAACACAATGTAGTAGACCTGCAAACTGGGAAAGGGATTTTATAGTCATTCACTGATATTCACTGCCAGAGGAGACAACAAGATGTTTTGCATCATCCAGAAGAATCTTAAGAACATAATTTTGCTACTGCAAAAAAATCTCATGAACTCTTATCTTGAGTTCAATGTGTACTTCTGGTTCTTGCATCTTGGAAAGGAAAAAGACTTTAAGAAGGTAGAGAAGATGTCAGATAAAATGACCAAGGATGAAGACCAGGTCCCCTTGCTCACAATGCCAGGGCTCTTCAGTTTGAAGACAAGATGAACGGGTACGAAGTTTACAAAATCCTGAAAGCAGGAGTAAGGATGAATGTGGAACTAATCTTGCAAGCCTGCAACCTGAGAACAAGAGAAAATAATTAAACCATTAGAACATCTATCTAAAGCAGTTTATAAAAGAGCTTCCTTACACAGGCAGCTTGGAATTTACTACTAGAGAACAATATGGAAACAGAGAATTTCATTGGGCTCAAAAGCGAAGCAGGAAAAGTAACAGACCACAGCTTCAGGACTTGGAGTATGATGGCATGAGGACACGGAGGAGGGAGCTACGCTGTTCACCTAAATTTCATTTCAACATGAATTCAAAATACTGTCAAGGTCCACAATGCCATGCAAATATGCACACCTGGGAACTAAACAAAAGCTTCCAGCTTCCCTCTCCCACAGGGAGCTTAAGTAACTTTCTCTTAAATGTTCCAGAACCCTGCAGCAGATTTAATCAAAAAATCTCCTGTATGTGAGCATATGAAGGTTTGCTTAAATCAGTTATCCACCAGAGACTTTTAACTTGTGTCATATCTACATTTTATCCATCTTGAGAAAGGAATAAAGTTCATTCTGAAAGTAACTCTTTACCACAGCCGTTTCTGTACAAGTGACAGTCAGTATAATGCTAAATATAAATATTATTGCATGCACTATGTTTCCATTACTCTTGAGCAGTACTTTCACTGATCATTATTCATCATTACTAATAGCATTTCCAACATGCCAGGCATTGCATCAAGAGGACATTTTTAATAAACTTTCCATTCTGTCCCTATAAACAAGTTTTAGGAGTTGTAATAAATGAAGAATTATGGCTACTTTGGTGTTTATAATGTGAAGCTCAGAATTTCCATAGATCTTTGATGGTGCCCAAAATAAGACCAAATTATAATGCCCATAGGGGAGTCAGAGACTAGTCTGTAACTCTGATAACTGTATGCCATGTACCTATTTCATATATCAAATTCCTTTCAAGTGCCTCTAAAGCTAGCCTTTTAAGAAACTATCTCAACCTCTGCCTTATTGCTGTCTTCACACGGAGTGGGAAAGAAACAGCCTCTATGTCTAGTACTATTTTCAAGATTTTCAGCCGTTTTTGCTAGAGGTAAAATAAAGTAGTAAAAAAAGCACCAAAGAAAGCTCATGTGAGGCTGATGTTCACTGAGCTTGCATAGATGTTTGCTTTCTGATTAGATGCTACCCAGTTAATTAGCACTGTTGCCTCTTTCCAGTGGAAGACCTTGGAATGAAGGGACAGAGCATGAACTTCGGCATATTTCAGCTTCATCTAAAGATTCCTGGTTGCACAATTTTTGAGTATTTTTTTTGTTTGGAGGATTTTTTGTGTGTGTTTGGCTTTCTTTTTTTTCCTTTTGTTTGGGTTTTTGGGGTGGGGGGACAACGGTATTGTTCGTGGTTTTTTGTTGTTGTTGTTGTTTGAATTTTGGTTTTTGGTTGGTTGGGTTTTTTTCAAAGTGCTTATGTTAGTTAGAATGATGACTTTCAAACACTCTTTACAGTGATCAATGATAATTATTGTTGTTGTCTAACAAACCTACAGAGGGACCAAGGGAGTGCTTTGCTAAACTCAGTGATGTGCAACAAACACAGTATAATCCATGCCTTGCAGAAATAGGTTGTACAAAACGTGTGGATAAAATACTTTATGCTACACAAAATTGCCAGAAACAAAGGAAGAATATGGATAAGCACATGCAGTAAAGTTCAGTGCTCCTTATATACAATTACACCCATTGGCTGGACAGCACTGGCTAGTAGAGACTCTAGAGTATCCTTGATATCAAGTTGACATTAATGAATTTGTCAATGGACCTTCACAGATGTACAACAGGAGCTTCCCTTGAACTTCCTACATTGGAGAAGTAGGATATAAGTAGTTACATCAAAGTAAAGGCAATCTGCAGCTGTTCTATGTTTGCTGCTTACCCCAGGCTGCTGCATGTCTGCTGTAAATCATCCCAGTTTCAGCAGAGCATCTATTAGTATTATGATAATGCAGAGTGGCAAAGAGCCAGCTCCAGCCTGTGTCACCTTCCAGACAGGAGCATATTTGGTAGTGGACATTTGCCATTTCGTTTGACTGATCTGAACTGAACTGTGTTGCAACAGTGGCATATGTGTAAAGGAAATTGTATACAGAGAAAGATTATATAGCAAAACCTAACTTTTTGCTATTCAGAGAGTTGGAGGTATGGCAAGAAACTATGAGAAACACAAGAGAAGACCTTGGTACATCTACTTTTGCTTCCCGCAAAACTCAGAAAATAACTTTTTATATTTTTTCAGCTGAGCATTCCAACAGATTTATTGCTTACTCACAGGACATTAACAGCGCGCAATGCTGAGTTAAGCTACAGAGAAGTGTGCTTATGCTCTAAGCATACTTCATCAGGTATAATCCATTTCCTGTAAACATGAAAGTTTAATTAAATTATGCCTCCCTTACAACTTTTCTACATGTGTTTTAGTGAGGCAGGGAGAACCACAGCAAAGTCTCTTGCCCTCTCCTAACTGCACTGCCACTTCATCTACATGTTCACAAGTGTATGGTTCTTGGAAGGAAGCTCCCTCTCTCAGGAATAACTTGGAGCAATATCTGTCAATACATTGTAGTTTATGACACTGTAAAACCCTGCTGTTATATGTCTCCATTATAATTTCACTCTCTCTAATCTATGTAGTAACAGAACCCCACCAGAGTGACAGGAATTTGTCTTTTGATTTTGATGTTACCCATCATATGTCAGCCACACTGGACCAGGAAACACAGCAGTTAGGTAAGCTTTGAAGCTTTGTGCAGGTCAGCTCTATCTGCTCCCTTGGGATTATTTAATACACTTCTGGAATGAACAGCCATATGTGGCCTTTTGTCAGAGGATATTGATATACTTGATGGCCAATATAATGATGAGAATAAAGCTGTTTTGTTAGCATATAGTTTAAAGGCTAGATATTTTTTCAGTATGCTCTTTGCTTTAGAACTGTGGAAAAGACCACCAAACATGAGATATAAACAGCAATATAATTGGCAGTGTTCTAGAGTAACTGATATTTCATAGTTGCACTCTTATTTTTGTTTTCTTAAAAACATTTTTAATATATGATAGTCCACTGGAACATCAGAAATGTCAGCTAAGAAAAATACTTTTCTTGAGCTAATTAATTTTTCATATGAAGTAGTCCAAGTAGATTGAAAAGTGCCTTCCTCCTTGGTGAGCATTCATGTTACAAACTTGAGCAAACAGGAGAAATTTTCTTTCTACTTCATTTTTGGCACAATGTTCTCAGTTAACCAAACTGCACTAGACTTGCAGGCTTATAAATCTTGACTACCTCTCTAACTACACACAAGCTTATTGTACATGTATTTTAGAGACTGTGCTTAGTGTGCTCCAAGCATGTCATAATTGGAGTTATTTTCTAAGATCTTTTCTTCTATTATATCTGATAAATGAAAGATTAGATATTTTGTACATTCCTGGGGAAAAACTTTTTACTTTGAACTTAAAATCTTTAGAAAGTTGAGAAACAATGAAGAAAAAAATAATAACAGCTAACCAAGATGAGGGAAAATAATTGAAATGCTAAACATCTGGTTTTGTCAGAAAATAGAGAAGTTACAACTAGAAAATCTTCAGATATCTTATGATAATTACTATGAAAATCTGAACAGAAAAAGTCAGCAGAGTCAACTTTTCTGGGAACTTCAAACACACTTTGAAGAGAGTCTGTTTTCATCCTTGATCTGAGCGAGAGAAAAATCTAGTAATTGAGTTTAAGATTAGAAATGAGCATTACATTTAAAAATGTTTAAGTGTGTAAACTGTCTCTAGGTGATGAAACTTCTTTGGTAATATAAAATGAGATTTTTTTTCTTTAATATGGTATTTTCCTTTAACCTAGTCCATAATGATTACTGTTTAGTCTGCCCACACGGAATTGTTATATCATTACTCATGCTTTAGAAAAATAAAAAATCAAGATAAAACAATTCTAGATTTTTTTTTTCTGAGAGGCAAGGAATCACATTTTCAGCTCATCAGAGGCTCTTTCCTCTCCCTTTTCTGTTTCTCTTCTTTTTCCAACATGAAGCTTCTAAGCTGTATCCATTTTAAATGCTTCAGGAAGTATCATCTTACCAACTAAAAAAATAAGACTTCCTTATCACTCATCCTTCTGTGGCATTAATTGTGCAGTTTTTTCCTGAGAATTGCAGATGTAAAATCCTTTTTTTAAAAAAAAAAATCCATTGTATGGAACTAGCGTGTTGATATAAAAGTGCTGCTTGATATAAATGTGCTGCTTGATATAAAGTTTTGATCTAAAACTAGGATGCATCCTCTATAGTACCAAATACATTCATACATCTTGGCAAGGCCAATTGTACAGCAGGAAGAACATGTGGAAGAAAAAGAATTAATGCATAGGTAGTAAACTGCTAGAGCCATGAAAAAAACCAAACCAAAACAACAACCAAACAACAACCAACCAACCAAAGCAGCACACACAGAGCCTAAACAAAAGAAGTTGAGAAGAAGCATCAAACAACATTCCACATCTCCAATGAACAGGCAGTGATTTGCTTCATTTGGCAGTGTCACCAGGAAATACAGTGGAGTGGAATGGCTTCAAGAATGCATCCACACCACCCAGGGATGTATTATTGAGAATGTGTTTACGTAGCAGGAAAGGTATAGCAGATGAGTGGCAATATTTTTCCTACAACACATGCCCACAACAAACCAGCCCCTCTGCCCAGTTTAGACAAGCACAGGACCAGAACCATCTCCCCTCCTATTGACATGACCATGACCTCCTGTTTGCCTTGTACGTGTGCTGGTGTCTCATTGTCTCTAGTTACATGTGATCTCAGGTATCTGTATGTAATTTCCCCAACAATGGACATATTTTAAACTGTTTTATCCCCTTCTAATTTAGATTGTTTTCATGTGTCACCAGTGGCCTTGCTGATCATGTAGCCTTGCACCAATCTCTTTGATTTTCTCCGTACCTAAGCCCCAGCAGCAGTTGCCACTCTCTGTTCTCTCATCCTCTGGCTTCCTGTCCCAAGTGTGGTGCAAAAGCTGTGAACTCAGAGATAGCTGCCAAGGCAAATTTTGTCTACTGCATTTCTAACTCATCTGAAATTAATCCAGTTTATTGACACTGCTCAGGAGCAGTAGAGATCATGTATTTGAGGACATAATTTTCAGGGTAGGATGCACCCATGAGAGGCTGATTCAGTGAGCAGGTATAGTATTGTGAGGTCCTAAACCACCACAAGGCACCTACAGTTGCTGTATTTGTGTTCTACATTTATATATAGAAAAGGCTCAGTTTCCTTGCCTCCAACCTCCACAGCCATCTTGAGCTCTCATAACAAAATTATTTCCGTTGCAACTGGAATTAGCTCTTCAGTGTGGGACAACTTTTTACACTGGAGGGAGACTCTTACGGTAGTCTGGATCTATGGGAATTGCATGTTTGCCCAGTCCTTCAAAATGCTGGTGATAATGTGAAAAGGAGGAATAACACGGCAGGAAGTAACAACATCTGCTGACTAAATTCAAAGTTGGGGGCTTCTTTTTGGTATATTGGACTGAATTAACAATTTTTTACTAATGTTAGCATACCTTATAATTTGTTCAGATACCTTCCGCATTGCACTGTCTTGATCCTAAAAAGGTGAAGTATAGGGTGGTAACAAGGTGCAAACATACCACATTACAGATGCTCTTTTCCTACGTACCTACAGTATAAATTTATTTAGAACTTAGAAAGACTGAAGACTTCTCAAAGATTTGTAGAGAATGGAGGAAACTGAGGTCAATCTTTAGGTTTAGTACTACTAATCTATTATGATTCTTCCTCCATCCTTCTCATTTCTTCTCTTTGGATTGGCAATTTAGTAGATTTTTAGAAATAATTCCTTTTTTGACTTACAAATATTTTTATGTACACAAATACTTTTATGACCATGCTGGCCTCATATTTTGTGACTCATTCCTCTAAAGCTTTTTCTTGCTTTACAACTCAACAATTTTGGTGTAGAAAGAAAAGTAAAACAAACAATGTTTCTGTGGTCTATAAAACTAGTGGATTGTTGGAGACCAGAAGTTGATCTAAATACATATGGGGTGGGTCAGAGTAGATCAGGTCACAAGTACATTTAGTCCCACATCCAGTCCTAAATAGGAAGGAGAATGAGATTGGTGTAGACAGATATGATTCATTAACACACTTCAACCTTCTAAAACTTAGGGCTTTCAAAACTCAATGTTACTTATAACATAAGTCTAATAACCCTAAATTCATCCTTTCTCTTCTTGAAGCCATGTAAGCTTCTAAATCAAATCAACTGAGAGAAATTTTTTTATGCCCTCCAATGTCCAAGTGTACAAAGAAGCAAACAACCAAGTGGGAAAAATACATTATAAATTAATATTCAGTTTCCCTTATAAAATATACAATGCACAGTCATATACAATTTGAAAATAAGTAATAACATTTTTTACAAAATCAATTCACAAAATATTGATAAATATCACCAATAAATTTGTTTTATACAATGTTCTTTTGGTTATGATGCTTCCACAGAAATTGTCCTGTAATCTGAAATTAGCACCACTTGATATCTAGGATTAACAAATAAAACTCAAAATATCCCTTGTCCTAGCATTTTCAGAGATTTATACCTCAATATTTACAGATGTAGTATATAGAATTGTAAGCACAATGCATTCAGAGCCTGTGCTATATGGACCTGGCATTAATGAGAAAAAAGGTAAGAGCCATGCCTGCTCTACATGAATAGGATGTTAGAGATTTAATGATGCTACATATAGCATGAGAAAATATCTGATAGTAAGGGTGCCAATGAACAATTAATGCTAAAATCTTAAAGGGTCGATTCACAAATAAACTGAAAATTCCAGCTCCTTAAAAACTCTTGTTTCTCTACAGTTACAAAACTTTGGAACCTGAATGTCTCACAGCTATCACAGTCATTTGGTTCAATGAATGCATCCTCCTTTGGGACAGCACATAAAACATTGCCACACACCCTAATGTTCAGGAACACAAGGAACTGTTCACAAAGACAAATTTTACTGTACCTTCTTATTGGCATCATAAAGGGGGAGAAAATATTTTATTGTCCATGGTGTTGTTTAAAATACACTACCAGCTTGAAAATAAATGTATGTACTTATATGCTAGTACAAATGGTACTAGTTGTTGTTACTTTTTTTGCAAATTACTGAGGCCTGGTACCACCACGATTCCAGTTTTCCACATGAGGTTATATACCACAATATAAGGCTCCACTAGTTTATCCTGGAGACTTTCCACAAGTTTTCAAAGCAAGTAGCATTAACCCTTCAGTTTAAAAATAAAAACCTGAACCTATGGATAAAAATTTAGCATGAGTGAGTTGACTCGAGTTACAATAGTAGCCAAAAATATCAGAATGTGACATTAGGAAACAGAGAACTTCTTTTAGCACATGCCAGTCATCAAATCACTGGTAATAATAAACCACAGGACACATAAACTGCAAGAAATACAGAAAAAAATACCAGTTAAAATGTCTTTCAGCTCTTTGAAGAATTTTTCTTGGTACAAAGAGGGTAAAAAATCGGTAGACTACAATAAACTGCATCTGAGTACTACGGGATAGTCCATCAGTTAATAGCAGGAACTATTGGCAAGCTGTTTTCTTGCACCAGCCTTCGAAGGACTAAACCTCCTCAAAGTACCTTCCAGAGGAGACTTCTGTGTGTCCCCTGCCCCTCCTCTTTGTTCCTTGGTGCACTGGCCACCCTTGTCCTACTTGTAGGAAGGTGAATGCCTTTCCTAGAAACCTTAGAATTTTGCTTTTTGAGGCAGAATTGTTTGGCCCTTTGTTTTGTGCCTCAGCCCACATCAAACTCATCTCTACAGGGCAAAAAAGAGATGGTCAAAGAAGTGAATTGTGTTGTCTGGGCATTCATCTTCACATTCCTCTTCTGATCCATTCAAGCTGTCTGTTTCAGGCAAGAATTTAAAGTGGTTCACATGTGCCAAACTTATTCAGGATGCAACTGCAACACAGTCTGATCTCTTTCTCAGTGTTATCTCTTGATCTTGGCCCCTGTATTGTCTCCAGCTTCAGAAGAGTGTAATTTTTCTGCTGACATTTTCACAGAAACTTGAGAGATTTTTAGATTCTGAGTGCTCATTGCCAGTACACAAAAAAGGAGAATTGGCCTTGCAATGGGAAACATGACAAAAAGGCAAGCTATTTGTGAGTTTGTTGGGGGTTTCTGGTCAGGAAATTGTGTATTTTGGGCAAATAGCTCTCTCTGTAAGCTTTAAACTCAGAACATGGAAGGTGAGACACTTGAAACAGGGTGCACGCAGAGTTTTTTAAGTATAAAAATTGTGGGATTTTTACCGTTTGGTGAGGTGTTATTTTTAAAAGCTTTTTTATTGAAAAGAAAGGCAATCTCTCTCTTGTGGAAATTTTTATGCTTACTTAGATTATTATAGGGTGCTGAATATATTAGAACTCTGTGCAAGAGAGTATTGGATTGATGTTGTGTGATATGTTGTGTGGGCTAAACATGCATTAGAACAATGCAATAAAATTATGTGAGATTTTGTGGTAAAATTGCCTCATGTGCACATAGAGTTAGGGTTATCTTAAATGGAAATTGCTACAAATTGATTATGGTAAAAAAAAAGTAGTAAATATGATACTATATATGTCATATTATACAAAATGAAGTAAAAACAAATTAAATTTCTATCTTTTGGCTCAGTATTTTGCCATATGTTGTCTGAAACCTGTTGAGATTTGAGATTTGACTGTTACAAGTCATATGAAGCAAAAATTAATTCACCAGAGACACTAACAAAGGGTTTGGCCCTGTATTGCTTACCTACAGCATCTATCTCTCCCATACTTTCTATGAAACTGCAGATGGTTCAAAACATTACATTAGGAAAGAATAAACTCATTAATTTCAGTGAATTAATATTTTTCTTCTAAAACCAAGAATAAAATTATTGTGTTAAATATACTCTACCTATTAGAAAAAACAGACATTCATTTTGAACACACAAAAAAGGTTTTTCATTTTTTGAAATGCATCAATATTTTATGCTCTCTGACTGTTCAAAACACAAAGCATTTAGAACATCTTACCTAGTTTTTCCATCTACTAACCTCAAGATATGATAAACTTCTATGTAATGAATTCTGAAAGCAAGGCTAGTATACAACTTTTGAAGTCCAGTGTACAGAAACAACAACCTGCAAACTAAGATGTTCATAAATTTTTGAAAGAGATAAATCCAGAATATATGGCCTGGCTGAAGCCTGTCCCCTTTGCTTTAACCAGTCATTATTTCTCAGTAGCAATTACTCAACGTGTCATTCTATACTGAGTGAATTCCAATCAATTACGAGTGATTGCATATCACTGTGCATCAATCAGAGGATAATTCTTGATTCAATGAGATGCAATGGGTGATGTCAATTATGCTTTGTTGATGTTCTTTGATTGCATATTCTTTTACAAATACTGTAGCACCTGAATTGTAACACGCTGACTAACCTTGCTAATTCTGCATTTCACAGGTTATGTCTAAAGTCATGAACATGAACAGAAATAGTAAAATATTGCCTTTACAGTGCATAAAATTTAGCAATTATACCAGGACATACTATGACAGATTGCATTAAGACATGGAGGGACGAAAATATCCACTGGTATATAGTCTGAGGAAAACGGAAGGAGATATAATTTCTACTTTTTTCCCCCCTTCTTTTTCCTTTAAACAATCTATAAGTCAGATTTTTGGCTTCTTTTTTGGTATAATCTGGTTCTATAATTTTGTGAAGGCATTGTTTATATAAGCCTATCCTAAAAGAGTGTGTGTGTGTTGCTCATTGAAGCCTTATATGTGCCCTTCATATCTACATTTTAGATATTTAATCTTGTGATATTCATCATTCTAGTGCTAACAGAGGGTAGGCTCAAGCTATGCCAGTGTCTTATGGGAACAGCCCAAGTGTGTTATCCAGATCTCCTGACAAGGCAAGCCCTAAGTGAGGGAGGTGCTGCAATCTTCTCTCACTCAACAACAGACTTAAGGGTGCTTGAGCTAAGCAAAGGCTACTTATCAGGCCAGGGAGAAGTACTAGAGTGTGTACGTGCAGAGATGTTTCCTTATTATTTATTTTCTCCTCCAAATTCATTATTTTGAGGACATGGAATAACAAGCTTAACCTACAAAATTTCTTTGGGTTTTCTCTAAGTAGCTTCCTTTGACTGGATGAAATGGAACCACAGACATGTTATGGGTTTACTGTTTTAGTATGAAATGTGGGCAACAGAAGCACAAAGAGAAGAGCCATTATGTACATTGATCCAGAGGGAAGTGAAGATAATCTGTGAGCTTGAATAGCAGTCACAGCACAGTAAATTACCACTGTCTTTCTAATCATAACTGAAGGGTAAAAGCTATGCATAGAACCCAGTGAGATCTACTTCAGTGCTTATTCAAAGAAAAACAACCTTGAATTGGTGCTGTACACTGAGAGAGTGCTCTTATAACCAAACTGATGGCTATCACCAAGTAATGCTCAAATGAATATAACTTCCCTCTCACAGCAGGATTTATTCAGAAATTAGCCTTTTTAGTGGGTTAATTTTGTGGGGTTTTTTCTATTTGTGAAAAAATATTCACTATACAGAGAAAAGCCAAATCAAGTAGATTTTAGACTGAGAGAAAAGAAGAGGCATACAGAAAAGACTGACATGTCAAATGCTGGCATAAAATCTGTGCCTTTATATAGATTAAACATTCTGTAAAGAGACAGTAAATTACAAAATGAAATGGGAGATGAGGATGATCAGCAGATGTAAAGGCTTAAGTCCAGAGTGTTCCTAAAAACACAAAAATGACACCTTCTTGCCAGCACAGTTGGTACAGTTTGTACTTCTGTCATTCTGGTATAGAGGAACATTACCATAGGTCTTTCCAGATGACTGAAACACAAACAAATTATATAACATAATGATGTAATATTAATATGACATAAAGGTTAATGCAGGCAAGAAGAAGACCTCTTCAGATGACTGATTTTGAAAAACTAATTTCTTGCTGAATAATGAGAAAGTTTGGCAGTCACACTGATATTCTTACTCTTTTTTCCACTGTGAAGGGATCCAATGCAACTTCAGGACTGAGAAGAAAATTTGAGACAGGTCCCACAGAAGCCACGAGTAAAAAACATCTCCAGCTATGAGGAGAACCCCCAATATTTCAGTCTGTAATCAATAACCCCTATGATGCACAAAAAGTAGGAAATAAAAATAGTAAAAACATACTGGAATTTCTGGCACAAAAAGCTTAGTATCAGCTTCTACAACTGTGGTTCACTGACCCTGAAGTCCTGAAATATGCCAGACTAGGAGATCTCTGCAGCACAGGCAAGAGCAGGGTGAGTTAAGCAAAAGTAAACCAGGCCTCTTCCTCACTACCTTTTTGGAGCTGCCACTTCTGGCATCTACAAAAGTTAATTTATTTTTGCCAAGAATATCTATTCAACAGATTAAAATCTCTTTGTAGGAAGACAATCAGAATTGAGTAAGGAAAAGATTTTGAGACTCAGTGAGGAACCTGTACTGAAACTATCTGCTGAATCATCTCTAACCTGCAATGTCTGAGCACTCAACTAAATGCTTGTCACTCTCTCAATCTGTTGCTCTTTTACAACAGTGTGATTTATACAACATCAAAAAGAAAGAGGAAAAAATGAGACCTGCAAACAATGCCAATTTTTTTTTGTGACTGTAGGGAGCCAGTTGCAAGCTTTTGACTTATATCAAGCAGGTCTTGTCTTGCATGTCTAGTAAATTACAGGATAGTTGGTTGCAGCTAATCTCTTTCCCCTTCATTTGGCATTTTGGGAAGTATCTTCAAGCTCTTTTTCTTATTTCAAGTTTTATGATTGATCCTTGACCGGGCAACAGCCATGAAAGATGATTTTACAGCCAAATACTGTCATGTATCTTATTTGGCCATTGAGTGTGTCTGCAGACTGTGCTAATTATGGCCTCCACAAAAGGTCCAAGGAATATGATCTGGGAAAAATGCAATTAATCCTTCTGTTCTCTAGCACAGTTCCTATCAGATTGGAGTAGTTTGCTTTTTGGCATTGGACAGATGGAGAGTCCCTAGACAGAAGTGAAAGTTAGTGTTACAAAATGAATTAGAAAAATCTAACAAACACTAGGTTCGTCTCCATATTATTAAGAGACAAAAACAGCAGGGCAGGAAAGTTTTCCTCATTCGCCAGCAGTCAGACTGTGGCCAATTTGGATCCTCTTCTTCTCTGATGGAATCTCTGCAGTCACATTTCAGGCTTAAAAATCACTTAATTTTTGTTTTCTAAATGCTTATTTGTGCCTTAAATGTGCTAAATGAAGCACTTTCAAAATAAGAGAAGATTTACAAGCCTTAGAGATAATCACAATGACTGGTGCCTTGCCCAGGAGAGCTGGAAATTCAAATGAGTTATTGGAAACATCAGTTATTGGACATGACCAAAGAGAGCACAGCTGATGGAGTGACTCCAAATCCTCCTGCATAATGGAAAATATTGTATAGCCAGTTCCAAATGTGAAAGGGTAAAAGAAAAAGTCACACTAGGCTCAAAAGCATGTTAAAAACTGCTTACTTTTAGCTTTGTGGTTCTGAAATGAAGCACTATACTAACAACCAAAGGGTAAAAATCCCCACATTCCTTTGAAAATACTTTGAAAATAGCTCAAATTTTTTATGTGTACTTGATCTAGGATGAAACTCCTCTGTGTTTGTGTGAAGACGTTTACTATTTTCTCTGAAAAACAGAGGGCAAATTTAAAGTATATTTTCCCCAGGAGAAAAGGTCACATTTATAAAAGACAAAATAGGATTTCCAATCTTTGATGTCTGTCATCCATATAAAAACTAAATAAATCAAAATTTTTTTTAAAAAATGTCAAATTTTGTCTTTTCAAGACAACATGATTTTCAGCAGATCTCTTAGCAGTATATTAAATGTATCATTTGTCCCTACCAGCCTCATACTCCAGAATACATAGTAACTGGTTCAAGCATCTTGAACATTTTACATTTAAAAGTATGAGCAGCATATAATTAAACAGGTGCCTATGTCAGCAGGGAAATCTCCATTGAAGTGAGGATCTGATCACACTAGTAGTTACTTTTGCAACTGTTTTCATGAATAGAAATGCTTCTGGTTATGCAAAGCTTTGCTTAGCTCAAAGCTGCTTCACTTCAAGTCACTGGGACTATTGGATTCATTGAAACCTCATCAGAAATAGAGTCTAAATCATTATTTGAGCCTCCAACAATTCTTGAAATGCTAGTGGCTTTTTCCTTGCTGTAAAATGAAATTTTTGGAAGAGTGAAAAGTCAGTAATTTGGACACACAAACTGGACAAAGACTTCTATATTGCAAGCAGCTGTCCTAATGGGATTTCATGCACTTGCTGACCCACAGAGATATAGCAGGCAGTGTATTTACTTGTTCAAAAAGAACATTGATTTTAAAAAGGCAGTACATGATTTTACTGAACATCCACATTAGAAATTCTCTTTGCTTTGTAAGGATCAGTTTTCCTGAGATTGTAATGTAAACTGTAAATGTTGATCTGAAATGGAAAACATGAATACTTAAAAATGGCTGAGGTAGTTTGTTTTTGATGGGGCACCATTGAGTTGAAAAAGCAGAATAGTATTGCTCCCCCCATAATTTCATCTTAGGCAACTGAGCTGAATTCAGAAAATAAACTGGATACAAGATTCTCCATGCTTGTCAAAATATGGTGGCAATTAGACTGGCATCTATTCTGTACCTCATTTTTTTAAGGAATATATTTTTCAAGCCTTTGACAGTTAAAAACTATTTCATTTATTTATGACATTTCCAATGAGTTAGTAACATTTTTTTATTGCATTGCATTTTGCATAATATAATTTGTCACTACTTCTTTATTAAGCTTGTTTTATATTCATAGTTGTCCCACAACACTATATTTTCCTCTTTGTCAGCTCAGAACTTCATTATGAAGGATGAGGTTTTATCGTTTCCAAGTGATGCAAATGTCTACAGTGAATAAGTGTCATTATGCAGGAACAGAAATTTAGTTTTCCTCTATTAAGCAGCCAGGCTAATGACTCAACAAGTTTATAGCCCACCACAAAATTTGATAGCTTGGTGTGAGTTAAACAAATGATGGTTACATATTTATATGAAAATGAAAGTGCCTTTTGGAGCCTGATGTTGTATTTTTCTCATTTAAAGCCTAGACTTCCCTTTTTAATTTAAAGAAGGGACATTCTCAGTTACAACTTAAGATGAGCATGCCTTCTGTTTCTTATGCCTGACATGACTCCAGTACGACAACATCATCATAGGGAAACAAAAAAATATCTATTTCATGGCCAACTTTCAAATCCCATTGATACCCACAGAAACATCCCCATTTAATGGCTTTGAATTCTCATTATTTCCCATTATATGCAGGGGAAAAAAAGCCATTCATAATAAATATTACATCCAGCTGAAGATGATATATGCCATATCCTGAGCAATGAAATATTTCCATCTGGGTATGACACTCACTGAACACTGTCTCAGGGCCAGTGGACAACTGTATCAGCAAAAACACTGCCAAGTTCTTTCTTTTCTTTATACAATCAGTTTTAAGTAATTAATAGAATGTGTGAAAGTGACCTATTTGGCTGTCTAATTCATCTCCCCTCCAGTACAAATTTACCCCCACGGTATATTTTTTCAATGCTTTGCCTAATCTATTTCCAAATATTCAGCATTTCCCATTGGAGACTGTTTCTCAGTTAAGGGGACTGTGCTGTCAGGATTCTTATTCAGATACTTAGCTAAAGTGTAATTTTTTTCCTAATTTCAGTTTATTTCTCCTGGGGCCAGATCCCTGGCTGCCATAAACAGTCAGAGCTTCCCTAATTTCCTTTGGGTTTGGGCAGTGTACACGAGCTGACAATCTGGTCCGGGTTTTCCCTTCCTACTATGCTAACAATTTTTTTCTCCTCTGATACATTATACTATTAATCATCATGCTCACACTTATTCATCGTATTCTTTAATAATGCTTTCAAATCCTACTTTCTAATACCATATTGCTTGCTGTGTCAATCATTCCATTCCATAATTCACTTATTAATCCATGCTTCATGTTGAGATTAAAATCAGCTGCTAAACTAGATGAGACTTTTCCATAGAGATGGTAAAACAGCCACCATGATCATATGAGAGGATTTATACTGAGAGCAATGAGGTAAGATCCTAGTTTTGACAAACTGTGTTTTTGTTTTCAGATAGAATCAAACAGAACCAATAGTATGATAAGATGTTTTTGAAGTTTTTTTCTAAAGTACAAAAATTCCTCTGCTTTACATCTGAGTAGTCGTAAATGAAAATGTGTTGCTGCAGAACAACTCCATTCTTCCAGTAATGCTTCCTACCTTTTATCTGCTGTGTGCACTGACATTGACACATGTTACTTGCTGATGTAAAATTACCTCTGCTAGTTTGTAAATCCAATAGTTCCACAACAGATGGATAATTTTAAAATAGTATTCTAGAATCAGGGTGGGAATACATTGGCACAAACAGGTTTCATTACATAACTGACCCTAGATTATCATTCACATTTTCTTCTTTTGTAGGTACTTATCAAAGAATTATCAAGTTTGGAAGAGACCTTCAAGATCATTTAGTCCAACCATCAACTCAGTGTCACCATTAGCACTCCCAAACCATATCCCCAAGTGTGACATCTAGAGACCTCTTGAACGCTTTCAGAAATGGCGAGCCCACAACCTCCCCGGAGGTAGAGAAATTAACTTCTCTTAACTTCTAGACTACCCTATCACTGCAGCAACCCGGAAGGCCCAAACAAAACAAGGCAAAACAGTATTTTCCATTGGCAGGGTTCTGTGGTAATGAGGTGATGCTTAAGAGATATTTTAAAAGTAGCCAATGTTTCCTATTCTAAATGAATCATAGATCTCCTGCACTTCTAGACACGACAAACTGATCTCCCTGAAACCAACATTTCTTGAAATTTCCAAATCCAAATCAACATAGCTGTTTTGCTCTACGAGTTCTCAGCTCGTTTGGATGAGTAGATACAGGCTTTTTTCTTTCCAACAATTCTTAGAAAGTGACAAAACAAGAAAGCTTTTGAGTATTGTCGAGCACATATTTACTTTTAGCTGTATCTTGTTCAAGTCACTTGACATGCTGCCATGGCCCAGGCCTGCTTGATCTATTATTGCTCATGCCATCTATCATGTTTTATAGTCAAGACTTGAGAAGATGACACCTATTGATGTAGAAGTGTCTAGTAGACTGTCTCACTGAAGACCTCCCACTGTGTTGTTAAGAGCCCATTGTCAAACTCACACATAAAAGAAACTTGAGCCCAGCAGTCAGTCACTAGTAATGTACTGAAGCCTGGCAAAATGGCCAGGCATTACTGTTGTGATGTGGCCAACCTATTTTAAAAGTCAGAGGTAGATTGAATTATTGAACAAAGCACTGATGCATCATCAAACAACATGTGATGAACTTTTTTGTGTGTGATAAGTATCACTAGCAGGAGCTTGGAGTTTACATTACTTATTAGAAATACTGCACAAGCAATGTCTATAAATGATAACTCTGTACAACTCAGTGGCACTTGAATGCCCTGACAATACTTATCTCTAAACTAATACTTACAGAGGTTCATCCAAAACAGGAGTTACTGTGACCATATCAAGGCAGAACACAATTTTGAGCTATGTTCATGATGAGACCATGTACAATTACTCTTTGGTTCTATGAACATCTTCAGCCATTGTGCCATTAGGGCTGGGATCCCAAATCATATTTCAAGGTTTTGAACAGTGTGCCTTTAATGGATATCCATGGCCATGGAGAAGTACATTAGTTAAAATTTCAAACTATTGGTTCATTAGCTTCTTGTAGCAGTAGATCAGGTTTCATTTCAGATCATGTTCCAGACTGTAGGCTTAGATCAGTGACATTCTTTTTTGCAAGACTGAAAATAAATCTCCCAGGTAGAACACATAATGTTAGTTTTTATGGAACAAGAATAAAAGCATGCACTAGCTCACAAGTTCACTTTCAGTTAGTTCTATGTATTAACAGTCATGAAAATGAGGTTTGTGGCCTCAGGCACTGAATTCAATCACTTCATCTTTCCATGTAACAACCCTATTTTTGCTTCCCTCCAGGCACACACTCACAGGGCAATCATGCTGAATTCTCAATTCAAGTATATGAATGGTTAGCTAAGCTTTTCTCTCAACAAACCATATTACAGAAAATTTAGGAAAAATCAGGCAGTGACAGAAAAGCACAAAAGCTAGATTTTGTTAATATAATATCTCTAGGGATTGAAACAAGAAAATCAAAGAACTGATCAAGCTTAATCCATGATACAGAAGCATGCTTGATGCCATCTTCTAACAGATGTTACATACCATGTGTGAAGTATGGTACCACCTCTATAATTTAAAGTCAGGGGTCCAATAACGAAGTCAAAAATGCAATTAGAATTTTTCCTATAAGTTTTAGAAGATAGATGACAGATATGCTAGAATCAATGAACTGGAGAAGGTAATTCCAATTCAGGTTGAAATATTAGTGCAACATTTTCACTGATGATACTGTCCTGGGCTGGCAAAGATTTCAGTTTCTTTTTTCAGAGTTGGATTTGTTTTTTGTATGAATAAAAAAACGTATATCTCATCACAGAGATTTATCATTCACTGTTGGTGCCAAATGGATGATAAACAATACTGTCATGTTGAGTGCCAAACAGGTAGGAAAAGAAAGTAAGATTTGAGACCCTAAAAAACTCCAGGAAGGACCTGAAAAATGCCTCATCGACTTTTGGAAGTGTGCCAGATTCACTTCAGCAGTAACATAATTCTTTTGATTTTCTAGTATTTCTTTTAAACATAGTATATTGTAAGGTGAGAATAGTTGTAAAATACATTCTTGGTGCAATAATGTGAGAACAAAATGTAATCTTAATAACACATTTTTTATGTGCTATAACAACATTACAAACCTTCTACATGTGCTATTACTTAACTTGAGTGGGATTTTTTTGTGTTACAGAATTATTGTTCCCATTTTATTGATTGAGAAATCAAGGTCTAAAAAGACAATGTGATGTTTTTCAGACATGGAGAACATGTCTCCACCCAAGTGAATTGTTGTCAGTTCTGTTCCCATAGGTCAAGTGTTCAGCTCATTAAAATGTTCCACCCTCACAATTCACTGACCTTGTGTGCAATCTTTGAAGAGGCTAATAACTTATTTAACATTAGCATTGATCTGCCAAGTAAGATCTCTTTGAGTTAGAGGATCTATAAATATGGCTTAATCGTTCAAAGGGCTTAATTAGCTAACGGAAGTTTTATATTGATATAATATTATTTGGTTTATATGAGATTACTAAAAAGCACACAGTGATTTAGTATTTACTAGCTGGTCTGTCAAGAACCTCAGAATCACCAGATCTGTTTTCAAAGGTGCTGCTATCTAGTGCCAATGGGCTGCATGATCATCTAGGGCTCATGGCTAGTCAGCATTTCTGTATCTTGGCATGCTGTTGTGAAGACTGCATGCACAACAGGTTTAGACCAGCATATGTGTACAAAAATACCAAGGTGCAAAAATAAATCCACACAAGGAACTTGATACTGATACACACACACACTCACATCTCTGGAAAACTGACCTACTAAGATGGTTTCTCTTTTCAAAATCTTTAGCAAAATGTAACTATGTTAGGGAGGTCATTGTTCTTTTCCTTCTGCCTCCTATGTAAATAGTCAGAAAAACAGTATCCCATTTACCTTTGACAAAACTAAAAATGTGTGATTGTGTTCATAATTCTCACACTTCAATTAATTTTCATGGGAATATTTGCTACTTAAATATTACGCAAGCTGTTCATAGTTTAATGACTGTTTGCTCCTACTCACAAAATTTCAAAGTTAGTGTAAGGTCAAGCTGTATTTTCCTGAAGAAGTTAGTTATAAATTTTACTAATGTATTTCATCATGTGATATCTTTCTGTACTTACTGGTGATTGCTTTGGAGTAGAAAAAGGTTAGCTGAGCACATATGATACATTCATTACTCCTGAATTTACTATCTTCTTAGACAAAATATATATATTTTTTACTCCTGTACATCTCTTTCCTATTACTATATTTGAACTAGGTTCTTGCTAAGATGTAATGAAACTGATTTAGCCTGATGGCAATGAATAAAATATATTTCCTTATGAGAATTTTGGTTGCTTCTGGTAGTTTCTAGGGGTAACTGTGGTGAGCAGTTTTTGTTACCTGTTTGCTAACTGATAGTTTTTTGATTATTAATTGTTCCCTAATAACCTGATTCTTGATTAAAAAGAATTCACATCTTTAGTCTCTATCTGCCTGCTGAGTGGAGGGCAGCTGAGTGGGAGATATTTACTTAGTAAAGGGAGGATACAGCAAGCTGAGAGTTTGGGAGTTTGTGTGGAGGACATCAGAAATGACTTCAAAAAATGTGGGAGCAGCAGTGGTGGCTATGGGCCAAAGTGCTCAGTCCCCAGACTTGAATAACAAAATCAGCCCAGGAAAACCAGATACCCTGATCCAGGTTTAGCTCTGGAGGGAGGCTGCTGCTGCACAGGTCTCAGGCAGCATCAGTCTCAAGTGTCTTGAGAGCTTTGTTATGAAAACTGAAAAATATGAACCCATGACCAGCCCTTTCCATTTCATTGAATGGAGGATATCCAAGAAAAAAACAACAAAAAACCAACAAATCAGCACCCAAAATGATCAAAGGATGAGCAGACAATGATTAATTTGTTAACTTTGTCTTCAAATCCAAAGACATATTAGTCTGAAATGTTACTGTTTCCCATAGGTGCATCAAGCCAAAAGATGTATAGCATTGCAAAGTACAATATGTTGCCATGCCTGCATCTTGCAAAGCTAATTCTGAATTAAAGTCTCATGCCTTCACCTGGTCATGATGAGGACACAATAGAGAGAGGTAGCCAAGATGAGAAATGTCCCTGAGGCAGATGCCCTCTTAGTGATGGAGCATGGACAGACTGACTTTTCTGCTAGATTCTTCATGTGCAGTAGATTTCAGGGAGTTAAATCCTGAAGAGATGCAGGAAATATTAATTTGCTAAATGGCCCTTTGGTTTGTGTGTTTTCTATCTCTGATTGTTGTTCAATGGTTCAGGACTAAGTTAATTATTTTAGAACAATGGTTCATTTATATGCATGTTAAAATACTTTAAAACATTCTGCAGACATTTTTGGATACTAATGGTCATGGATTTTCCCACTAGCAATGTTGATTCAATTGATCATTGTGATTATAAAGAGTCAAAAATTTTTATTGAGTCAATAATACAAAAGTTGAAGTATTTCTCAATACTATTCACTAAATAATCAATGTCACATTATAACCTGTTTAGTCAATTGTCCATGAATTATGGAGAATTAAAATAAGCCCTATAGGGTAAAAGTAGGCTATAAACACCAACACATGCTGCAATGTGGCAAGATCATACCCACAGCACAAGAAATGAGTCAAGTGTGCATAGAAATGTCTGAAGTTTTTCATTATATTTCTGTCTTTAAAATATTTACCTGGAATGCTGCCATCATTTTCACCAAAGTGTTTGCAGGGTCCTTGCCTTTATAATTTGTATTAGATGTTCCAGCTCTAGGAAGAAAACATTGACTAAACTTGCTTAGGAGGAAGAAAGAAGCATGTAAAGTTTAAAATAGTGGCAGTGTCTTCTATGAAGACACATGCTGGAAGCAGCCAGGTATGGGGCCAGAACAGAGATTCCCCTAGAAGAGATGCTGGAATAGCAGCATATGCCTACATGCTCACTGCCACAGCTCCGTGCAGCAGATGCCTATTTATATAATAAAAGTTCTGACCCAAATGTTCACGGAAAGAGCTCTTTGAATTTTTTCCCAGTCACATGCACTGTGTGCTCATGATCAAATGGTGTGGAGTTGGCCTTGCGCCTGTGAGAGCCTGTGAACTAGTGGAGTCAGGTTGTGAAAAGGTCCCCTTAGAGCATTTCACTGACAAGTGCTTGCACTGCCTCAAGCAGAAAATCACTAGCCTAACTACTGGCTTTCTGTCATCATAAGCAAACCCTGAGAGACCATTTTAGGTTTGTGTTAAAGGTAAAAAAGATGTTAGCCTTGATGTGAAATGTTGAGCTGTATTCTCTAAAACACAGCAATCTTCATTCACTGAAAAAAACCCCTCTCCAATTCATAAAATTAAATAAATTATGATTAGATATTGTAATCTAAATAATTTCTTCTGGAAATCACTATACAAAAGCCTAAAAAGACCTGAGGTATTTCTTATAGGCAAGTTGTAACCCATAATAGTTTTCAGATTAATGGCACCTCATCTCTGAAAGAATATTCACCATCATTAATGGGTTGGGTTCCAGGCTTCTGCCATCATTGCGTTTCTGATTATTGTGGACTCATAAAGGTACATATGCTGTGAATAATGAACCTAACTAGTCTTCAGCCAAACTTAGAAAGATTGGAAATTGCAGATTTGGGTGGTTTGCACAAATCTCACTTATCTGAGATTTGAATTTATTATTCAATTTTTTAATATCATTTAATTTAATTGACAATAGAAACCACTGCACAGTAAAATACATATAAAAATATGTCTGTTATGAAGTATATATATTTTAATTAACTATTTGATAAGACTTCAAGTGTGGTTTTTCACACAGTACAATGCATTTTGTATCTGGATGACCAGAAGTGGAGAAGACCACAAGTTTTTCTCTGTGCCTCAGAATAACTTTAACTAAATAAATAGGTTTTTGAACTGATATTTTGTTTAACCAATTCCATCGACGATTCAGTTGTGAAATTTAGATTAGGCTTCAAAGCAAACTTTAATACATCCCCAGCAGAGTAATTTCCTCTAGTGCTCTAGGCTAGTCAGTTAGAAGCATCCAATAACTATGGCATTTCTTATCCATGTAAACATAGCCTTTTTAATAGAAAACAAGAAAAGCTGATGGGCAATGACTGTCCATCTTTCCTATTAACTGGGAAATACAAACCTTAAGTGGCTTTTTAAACTAGGCTGGTAAGTTTTTCCAAGTCTAAAGTAAATATTTTCTTTTCTTCAGTATATTAATTTTAAAGAATTAATGATGATTTAACAAATTAATTGCATGTGTCATTCACATAAAATGTATCTCACATAACTATATTAAAAAAAAAATTCGAAGTAAGGTAGTTACAGCTCTAAGTTAGTGGACTACAAAGCTTTCACTTAGCTCCCTTGTATCTATGACATAATATTTAATTACAAGATCACCCGTGATATTTCTCAGGGAATAGATGATGCTAACTAAGGAGCTATTCAACTCTTTCTTTTTTCAGTGTGTGGCTGTTTCCATCTCCAGCACTGTCCCAGGCCCTCAATCACCAGAGAAAGCCTTGACAGCAGTGAAAAGCAATGTCTTTTCCCCAGTCACAGCTCCAGGGATGAAACAGTTGTTTTGGCTGTGGATTAAGAATAACACATAAGGGGCTGATACCTGTCATGAAGAATATTAACTAGAATTCATAGAAGTTGGCAAATAAATAAGAAGCAGTGTCTTGTGACTGTATTCAATGCTTTAATAACAAACAGGACTATGAGTCCTTATTGCAGTCTGTTCTGTGTACACAGTGTTTTGGTGCAGAACAAGTAGGGCCTGCAGTGAGGATGTGGTTTTCTCACTTCCGAGCAGGAAGCCAGGTCATGAGATAATTAAGGGAAGTCTCTGAATGAGGCAGTAGACCAAGCTAAAGGGCAGGGGGCTTTACCTTACTTGTTATGAGTATCTTTACTGGTAGAGGAAAAGACTGAATGCCAGGTTTTGCCACAGAACATTTGCTGGTTGATGTTTAAATAGGATCCAGAGTGTAAAGCATCTTTGAAAGCCAGTTGGAAACTGCATCTGCCACCACCTACTAGGGGAATCTTTGTTTGCCTTCAAGGCTATCTCTATCCAAGCAGAATGGAAAGTGTGCAGATCAAAATGCTCATCAAATAAAAGACTTTACTGTTGCAGCTCAGTCAATCAGAAATCTGTTTCCTGGAGGAAAAGTATGTTTTCTTCTGATATATCTTTATTACAAAGGAACTAGGAGTAATGCCAATATCATAAAGACTAGGAAGCTATAATTAGAATGAACTCATATGTCAAAGATGCATGCACATATTAAAAAGACAAATGAAGTATTTTGTGTCCCAAATACAACTCAAACAGGCTTGTAGGTGCTATTGGTCATCATAGCAACAATATCTTGTGGAACAAAAAGACATGTGAGTCATATATTTCTCAATCGAAAAGCATGAAGATTGCATTTCTTTGAGGTTTTGGGAAAAAAAAGTAGAAATGGGAAAAGTAACCTGGCAATCACTAAAATGTATAGACAGAATCAAGAAGGAAGCTAGGCCAGTGCTGCCAGAAAATCAGCCACTTGGGTTTTTTAAATGATACCTGAGGGTTGTGAGCCATGGAAACAACAATTTGCAAGCATTGCATGAGGAAGAGCATGCCTGATACTCCCAGCCCCAGATCTGGGGTGCACACAGAGATGCACGGGTTGTGTATGCGCTGTGTGCATGCAGATTGGCCAAGACATGCTCAAGCATTCCACAGATGGAAGTAGGCTAAGGTCAGATGAAAAGTCCAGAAGACTTGAACCTAGTCCAGAGGCCAAAGTATCGAAATAAGCCAATTAAAAAGTAAAATTATTGAAAAAACATGATGGCAGGTAAAAAATAAATAGAGTAACAAGGAAGGAATCAAAAAGTACTTAGAATCCTAATTTAAGGAACAAGAGAAAAAAAAATAGACAAAAATCTTGGTTTATATTTCCAAGCTCTTATACTTTTCTGGGATGGCAGAGACCCTCATTCATTTTCACTGTTGTGTATGCACAGAAAACTTCCCTGCCCTTCTTTGTCTACATTCTGGCTCCACTGACAAAAACTACCAAAAGTTACATATTTCCTGTGTGAACCAACTTCTCTTTTCTTTATGACAATCTTTTGTAGATTTTTGAGGACAGGGCCATATTTGGGCCCATCTATGCTTGTCATTTGTCTCAAAGTTTCAATGTTACAGACCTTAGGTTCACCTCATTATATCAGAATTAGCATGATAAAACCCAAATGATCCCATCTTACCTTTGTGCTCTAGTATCACCATCACTTCTTAGGTCTCCATGGCTGCCTGAGAAAAGGAAATATTCAGGTCCTATATTCAATCTTTTACTTATTTCAGTCTTGAGGAAAAATGTTTTACTGATATAATGCAATTTGTCCTGAACTAACTTGGAGGTGTAAGAGATTTTGATGATCTTGAATTTGCTCAGTGATGGTAAAGCGATGTAGCTGTGACAGTCAGTGTATGAAAAAATAACTGATACCTGTATAAATTATTTTTTAAAAAACCACACAGTCTAACTACATGCAAAGACATGAGAATACACTCCAAATTTGACTTTGTTTGTCTTAAGGTGAAAAATTTCCTGACTCAGCTCAAACATACACAAATTGTTCTGGAGAAGTAAAATTTCGATACAAGCCATAAATATATAGTCTTGAAAACCCCAAACCGTTTCCACAAACAGCTGAAAAGTTGGCTGACAGTATAAGAAGGACTGAAATAAGTTGTTAATTAATGTGTAAATGAAGTAAACTATGATTCTTCTGTCAGCTATAGTGTTAATCTGAAACTTATTTCCTCTTTCTTTTTTTGGTTTGATCATTGCTCAGAATCCTCCCATAGAACCATTGCATATGATTTCCAGTTCACATATCAAGTTTTGCAGACTTTCCACTTCTGCATCATCAGTTTTTCTTGAATTATTTGGTGCCTTCATTTAATGGCTATCATCGTGCTGTACATGCAAGGGTATTGTGTTACAGCTCCATTTACTTCCTTCTATGTCCTAGTCATTTTTAATTTTAGATTTTTCTAAATGCTTTTCTAAATTTGTGTTGATGCCTGGTAAACAAGCTGTGAAGGATCAGTCACTATTAACACAATCTGTCTATCCTGCACCAGAGAGCCCTTGAAGGGAATTTCCAGTGTGACGCTGCAGGGTGTCTTGGGTTTTTGGAATGCTACAAAGCAAACTGTAAACAGTCTTCACTATGCCAGCACAAGCAACAGCTTTTGGTATTATTTTCAGCTGAATCTGCTTCGCAAAGATTCAGTGAATGACAGTTGTTTAGGAATAGTAGGTGCTGTTTACCATTTTGCTCTAACACACTGTAGTTTCCCTAAAAAACTCATATATCAAATTAGTTGTAGTAATCATATTATTCTGGTTTGCTGCCTTATGATAAGAATCATTAAAAAGATAATCAAGTCTGTTTTAACTCTTGTCTTTCCATTCCAACTTCGGTAGTTCTGAGAATGCTTCTCAGCAGCAGACCTTTTCTAGATACAATAAATTCATCATCAGCCTCAAAAGCAACTTGCCTGTCTGATCTGCTTTCAAGTAAATATGGCATAACACATTTCTGGTGAATTCTGTCTTGGCACACTCTGTTCAGGAGCTGACACTGATGACTCAACCTCATAGTCACTTCTTGGCTTCACAGATAATCATCTCAACCCTCTTCAAGGAAATTGTACAAACACCAGCACATCTGTTTTTGCATTGTTCTCTATCACTGCACATGGTATGTCTCTGTTGTATGACTGTCAAGGATCAGGTGAGTCACTTTTCTGAAGACATACTTTTTTCTCCAGATTTTTTCATCAGCCTAAGGTCTAGTTGGCACTCCCTAAATAGAATTGCCATAGTCATAAGAGCCATATAACCCAAGGAAGAGGACTGGTTGCTTCACATACATTTTACATGGGACAACATGGGAATGTGACCGTCCTATTTCTTCATCACCACCTGAGCAGGATGATTCAATAACTGAAATCTGTTCTTTTTTTACATGCCATGTTTCAATACACAACACACATATGTTAGCTGAAGGACCCAGAACTGCTTCCCGTCTTTTGGGTCTCTACATACTTGAGCTTCAGCTCCACTCCTCCATTTTGATGTGGAGTCCAACATCACCCTTTCCCTGAGCTTTGATTTTCTGGATAGGGAAGATGGGTATTCAGGCAGCAGAAGGTTTTGATATAAACCAGTCAAATTCTCAGTCTAGATGATCATACAAGTCCAGTTCCTGAATAATCAAGATGTGCATACCCAGCTACCCGTTATCTGTACAGTTTAAACAGAGACCATCTGCTTTCTTCTCTTGTAGTTCCGAAATATGTCCCAATTAAGATATTAAAACTGTAGTTGCAAGAGTGCAACATAAGCCCTCTTGCCTTTCACAGTATTTATGCATTTCATGCTGAGTTACGAAAACAAGTTCAAAACTTAACAAATGACCCTAGAATTCATGGTGCCTTTTTTTTTTTTTTTTTTTTTTTTCCCCCCCACTNTTTTTTCCCCACCACTGTCTAGCATACTTGTCACCAAAAATCGTTCTCACTCACAGGCTGTAGAAACCCTTACTTGATTTGGAGAAGTATACCAATGGAGCTGAGTCGAGACCATTCTGCCCTCGATCCTCTGTTCTATCTGTGCAATATATATAAACTCTGACATCATGAAGTATGAGAAGCTTCAGAAAATGAGCGGGATGCATTTTTGGAAGAGTGAACTCCTTTTCTTCCACCGTGTGTATATTTGGCTAACAATAATTTTAACTACAGAACAGTGAACACTAAACTCGTGCTCATATTTTATTGTTTGCATTGCAGTTGCATAGGTTTTATGGTACTATTATTCAACATATTCAACTAATAGAAGTTTCAGATGCATAACCTACCTGTGATTTTGCTTTAAATTAAATCTAGTAACTCGAATTTTTTTTCTAGCCTCTCATTTTTCATTAAATCCATACAATTCTTTAAAATTTAATAATGTAAGCTTTTTGCAACCATTTGAGAATTGGGGTTATGTTGTTAAAACACCATGCGAATAATTCATATGATCAGACTAATATATAAATTTAGTGTTATAGGCACTTTTAAAATTTTGAGATTGCAATTCAGCTACCAGAAATACATAACTAATTGTCTTCATATGGTTCTGGGTGACTGCTCCTTATATAATGAATTACTCAGGAAATGTCTTGCTCTCAGACTACATTATAGTATACAAAATAAATTCAGTTTTTCCTGAAAACTTCATTACTACATTTTCTACTGGAATGTGAAGGCTAGGTTATGTTTCCAATACTGTATGCGTTGTCTACAATGCAGAGAGAGCTCAACAGCTCAGTTATATGTGAAATATCTTTCTGAAAGATATGGAAATAAGTGGAATTCATCTCATTGATGCAAGAGCCACCCCATCACTCTTGCTCAAAGCTGCACCCAGTGATAATGGGACCATTGTTATCAGGTGAATATTTACCCTAAGGGCAATATACTGCCTTTGCTTTTCAGGAATCTTTTATTGATTTCAGAGGATATTTTCTGAAATATCTGATAGTCTTACACAGTTTCTTCTTTAAAGTACAATTGGCAGCTTGGTGGTATTGTGCAAACTGGTTGTCTTGTGAAAAAAACAGGCACAGTACATTCAGTTTTGGCTATTAACTTTCATATGAAATGATACCTTATGTTATTTAAAATACTCTTATATTTTGCCCATGTATAAATTATAAACACATGGAAAGCACTCATGGGATGACCCTGCTTTTTAAATACTTATCTAAATAGATACAAATGCAGCTTTGTCACATGTGCTTTGATGACTCCCTCATCTTGATTAAGACTAAGGAGCAGGACAGACAAAAAGAGAGGGAAAAAAAAGAGTGGGAGGATGGGTGGGTGTGAAGATAGAGGAAGTGTTGTGGGCTGGCCTGGTAACACTCACTGCTTTACAAGTGAGTCAGGAGCTCTCTGAAGAGCCGCTTGAAATTGGGAAATCTTTTGAGAAAATGGCAGCCACATCACTGAGGTAGCATGCAGTGTCATGAAACCAATGTCAGGGAGATCAGAACTCCTGTGACAGGTCTGTCGGCCAATTGCCCCAAATTTCCAGTTATTAGTGCATATTGGATGTCTTAGGCTTTGAGGGCACATCTTAAGCTCCATCCTTTAAAGCAAGTAGATTTCAGAGAGAGTTAATGCTCAGATACCGTAATAATTGATGCTCTGGCTCACCCTTGAAAATCTTTGCTGTAACATGTCTGCCTCCTTTCCTTCTCAAAAACAGCAGTCATTTGATCAGGTTATTCTGAAGATTGCCTAATGCCTTGAAGGTTCTAAAAATCTCATAAACAAGAAGCAACCCTGCATGACCAGTGATAGGCAGTGCACCCACATTTTTTTACCTGTAACTTATTGTTTACAAGTCTGATGATCATAGGGTTTTCTGAAATGCTTGCTGCTGTGGATTAACCCTGTAGGCAGCCAAACACCACACAGCTTCTGTCTCTCTCCCTCTACAGTGGGATGAGAGAGAATAGGAAGAGAAAAAGTGAGAAAACTCATGGGTTGTGTTAAGGGGTTTTAATGCTCAAAAGAGGAAAAGGCAAGACAAAACAAAACAAAAAGAAACATGGGGCACAAAAATTAGTTGCTCACCACTGGTAGATGAACACCCATCCTGAGAAACAGAAACCTATCAAAATTCCTCCTCAAGGTAGGAGCTAAAATAAAGAAAATTATCTCTACCACAGCCAAGGCTAGTACACTTACCAAAAATAATTAAATCTCACATACTTGTATGGTTATCTGAGTACAAATGCATGCGGTATTTGCAAATAAACATCATGAATTTTCACTTAAAGTTGACTATACAGATTATTCCATTATTAAATTATTATTTTTAAAATGTTTGCATGTTAAAGTGTAGACTTCTAAGCATGAATTAGTTTTTTAATGAAAACAACCATTGGGTTATTAGGCAAATTTTGCTCTGGCTAAAAGGTGTACCAGAAAAGTTGGCATAAATAATATATTTGGAAGATTTTAAATACATTTCTGAGTGAAAACAGAAAAAGAAAAGCCAAAAAAAAAAAAAAAAATCTGGTATCACCGTCCTTAAATAAACACAGAAAACTTGAGAAAAATGTACTAACATTGGGGCAGCGAGTATTAACTCATACAAATTTTGAGAATTGCAAAATAATGTTTAGTGGAGGGAATTTTTTACTTTATTTGTACTCACTGATGGATTCTAAGATATCCTGAAAGAGATGGTGAAGGTTAATGACAATTGCATCTTACACATGCAAAGGAATAGAGGCCTAAGAGATGAGACAAAGCAAAGTACTAGAAGATGCTTTAACAGCAATAGCAAAGAGTGTCTCCTTACTTGTACCACTGGCAAAAATCTGGCCTTAAAAAGGAAGTATCAATAACTTACGTTAAGTTTAATGGTACCAGAATCTTGGTCATTGTGTTATGGTTCTAGAAGAAATAAATAGTTTTCAAAGACAGGAGATGAAAATGGTTACAGACTACAAGCAATTTCTAAGTGACTGAAGAAAACAAGATGATTTGATCTGCTTAATTAAAAAAAAAAACCCCAGCAATAAAACCTCCCAAACAAACACATCAGAGGAAATATATTTGATTCAGCTAAAACAACAAATGTTGTTCAGAAGATCGATAAGAAGGTTCTATTCATCTTCTAACAATTCAAGAACAAAAAATTCTGATGAACTAGGAAAGCAATATACTTTGGCACAGTTTGCAATTAACCTGTGGAACTGGCTGTCCTGAAACGTCAGTGCTCTCAAGAGTTTAAGAGCCTTTGAAAAAGAGATGACATTTTATCTGAGTAATGAGAACATCCACAGTTACTCTGGTAAAAAAATATTAATTTGAACAGAATGCTAACCTTCAGCGTATTAACCAATTTTCATCTAAGCGATTGAAATAATTTTTGTCTGGAAAGATCTTTTAAAGTATCTCTGTGCATTTCACAAATAATTTTGTAGTGCCAATAGCCCACCAGGCACTGGGACCACAATTGTGTAGAGTTTCATAGTGACTAGATGGTCCACTGGCAGTGTCTTGCACCCATTGTATCCAGAGATCAAAGATTTCCAGACTGTGTAAGACTATATATATTTTTTTATTATTATTGTAAAGCACACAGATCCCTTCTAAAAGGCTTTCCATACTCTAATTTGCTACTGGTTTTAACTTTCTAATATTTTATGGATTTCAGAATTTAATTAGACTTGTAAATGGTAGAGTTAGTCTCCAAAAGCTGGAAGGCTCTATTCCAGGGGCTTAATACATGCAAGATTTTGGTCTCAGTCTTGCTGCTTTTGGTCTTGCTTCCTGCTTACTACAAGAAAAATAATATTTCATTTTTTCTTATCAGTACAATTCACTATTTTACCTATTGTGTCGCTTATATTCTTTGACATGACTTTCTCCTGTGACTATTCTTGCTCTAAACTTTTTGTTATTGAACACAATGGAAGCTTTATTCAGTCCACTCTCTCTTTCCGTGGTATTTCATTGTCTGGTTGTTTTGTGAGGAAAGGTAAATGTGAGAAACTGTTCATTAAAATAATCCTTTCAGTTCCTACATGCTTCAGTTCTACAGATAGGCACACACACACAAATACAGAGACATGCATTGTACTTGCAGTTATCAAGCTAAAAAAAGAAAACAAACTTTCATAAATCTGCTCTATCTCTACATAGAGGTGTTGAGTTTTCGCATTTTTTTTTCTTAGTGAAAACTAAGGGTAGGCAGAAGAAGTGAGCAAGGGGACAAAAAAAGGATTTTCTACAAATTCCAGTGTTTTCCTATTGAGCAGAATAAATGGGTTTCAGAAGTCATTTCAGAAGGTGAAAGGCTCGAACAAGCAGCCAAAATTACTGATGTCACACTGCTTTTCCTTGTTGAAACTAAAGTCTTGACCCTTAGCCTTTCATTTGGCAAGTAACCGACTTAACTGTAACCTTTTGAACTGTTCTGGAAATGGTTGTCTAACAATTTAATCCAGTAAAATAATTTGCATAGCTAACTAGCTAACAGAATGGAACCAACCCATAAGTGGGGTTAGGATACTTGCCTGTTTCACAGGATGACTGGAGGCTTCTGACTATGAATCCAGCTTTGCCTTTTTCTCTAGTTTGTTGATTATTCTGTGCTTGGGAAAAAGATGCTGAGGTCTTTTAAGGCACGTGTTGAGCTGTTGCTCTGATTTACCCTTTTTAAGGGTCCATTTCTAATGACATTTTATGGAAAGCAGACTCCTAAGACTAAATTACTATCTTTGTTGCTGTTTCTTAACATCATATTCATTTTAAATCTAAATGAGAGTATCTGAGTATTTGATGAAATTACTGTTGAAACGGCATGTTCCTTAACCCCATTAAATCTGCATTTGCAGATAAAAATATTCCATTGGAAAATTCCCAGATGACTTCTATTGTCAATACATCCTGTTTTCCTGTTTTCTTTTAGAACACCTAAAATAACAATGCATTGCACTCTGTATTTTGCACACTCAAGAGCTCTATCCTGATGTTCACGAGCCAGTATTTTCATGTCTTTTTATTTGTGTAGGCATTTTAATAACTATTATATAGAATAACCTTCAAATATAGCACCCAGATTGAACATACTGTGGTAAAATTCTGCTAGAAATTTTATTGCATTTATGGTCCTAATACAATCAGGATGTAATGAGTTGATTGAAAAAACTGAATATGGTTCATGCAAGTGATTGTTGATGACTCCAACTCATATCATGACCAGGCAGATGCTGTGTAATGTGGAAACCTGACAGTTACACAAAAGCATGAGCTGTCCGAGGCCTAAAACCTCCCCTATGTATAATTTTCTCAATGTTCAGTTGCACTTTGGACAGCAAAGGAGATACATTAGGATAGGGTGATGGCAGAAATGTCTCTTTCAGTAAGAGCTAGTTTCCTATTTTGCAATCTTTCTACTATTATCTCCCTTAACACAAAATTCCACTGGTTTGCAGGAGTTATGTGCTACAGAACATGAATAAAGTGGTAAGATTGTGTCTACTACATATTTTGAAAAAAAAAAAAAATTCTACACTTGGCCATTTACTTTGGAATAAATCTGAGTCCTTATGGTCATATGCAGAATTAGTATCACCTAATTGGTCAAAAGCATCCCTCTTTAGCTTATAATCAAAACATCTATCATGTAAGCCCAACTGGATATGGGGAGATGGACAGAGATTCTCCCCATCCCTGCTGCTGCCTTTATGGAGAGTTTCTCTAGAACAAGCTCCCTGGGGTGCTCCATTAGCTTAAAACATACTGCATGGCTCTTTTTTTCCTGTTGCTGCTTTTCTTTTGTTTTCCAGCCAATAATCTTCAAAAGCTTTTAAACAACAACGAGGCCAGAAGAGATTGTTTTCTGACTTTAAAGAGAATAAAAGTCAACAGAGAGCCTCCTGTACACATGATTTCTTTCATTCTCTATTTCTTGCATTAAGCCAATTACTTAATGGACAGAAAGTTATTTTACAATCCTTCTGAGTGTGAGGCAGATTACAGAAAAATCTCCCTAAGCAATGGAAAACAATGTATAACTAATAAGAACCTAATCATTTCCTTGAATGAAAAACTGCTCACAAGGGAGGAAAGATATGCATGCATATGCACTAAAATTAAGTCATCCTACTCACATGCTCATGTCCCCATGAAGCATGCTCTTCAAGCACCATTCTGAAGCTCAAATGCTGCTATGCCTCATGATCCAAGACATATGTAGGGACAAGACAGTGCTGTACTTGTGTCAGCTCATTTTGGCAGCTCTCCTGACTACAGAAAACAAGAGGAAACTTTATTGTGCTATTTCTGTTTTGACAAATTCTACAGAAGCNAAAAAAAAAAAAAAAGAATACAAGCAAACACCAAACAACAAGTCAACCCAAACCAAACAAAGAAGACCCAATACAGCTGAGGAAGCCTGACGACTTAGGTACAGGTGTAGAGAAGCCTACAAGAGTTTAAAATCTTCTGCAACTCAGCTGGGGTTTTAAAAGCCCAGTTTTAAAGTCTCCCCATATCAGATAGGGTAGATTTAAACATTCAGCAGCTTTTCCTTGTGGAGTATTAATAGTCAGTTTCTGGCTGTAGAGAAGCGGGAATCAAGAGACGACACAAAAATTTTATATGCTTACCCAATAGCACTACTATCTATCTACCTGCCTATCTTCCATCTTCTAAACACAGTAATAATTCCTACTGTTATGAAAAGTCATTTAATGAAAAAATATTCCAATACTAGTAATCAGAAGGGACAAAAAGCTTGGAAGGACCTGAGAGATGTTAGATGGTGATATATATTTCTAGCCAGAAAATCCAGATGCCAGTTTCAGGAAATCATTTTGTAGTTTGAATTATTTCCTAAAACATATGAGATGGCAAAAAGTTGCCATTATGGAAAAACACTGATCTAAACACTCACAAACACTCAGACAGTAGTGCTTGACCTCTTCTCTACCCTGTACCATCAAATTATGTCTTTATTCACATACAATTTATACTGAATTTCAGAATATTTCAGTCAATTGGATTTTACCAACAGCTCTTGTCATTCTGCTTTATGCTTTTTTGGTGTCCAACAGCAGCAGCTATTTTTTTGGCAGTCATGTACTTTTTCCCAACACCTTGTTCAGCTGCAGTTCCTTCCAGCACAGAATGGGCAGATAGTTTCCAAAACAATTTTATGCAGATCTGTCAAATTCTGTCCACATTTTGGTTGATGAAGTGATTTCTTGACAGAAATGCCTTCTCAATAATTATATTTTGAACCATTCCAAACTCCTTCAAGAGTTGCATCAGTGGATTCACCTTAACAGTATAAAAAACGTGACTAGTGAGCCATGGAGTGCAACCAGGGCATTTTGGTTTTAACAGCTTTAAACACATTTCAGAACATATTGGTTTAACAATTGATCTTTTTAGTACAAAAAAATTGAAGATGGCTGGTGGGGTCGAGGGGGTGGAGGAGACAAAACTGGCATCTGTAAGGTGGAAGAAGGTGATGTTCTTTAAAAGCATCTTGTCCACAAAGGAGTGAAGGTGTGTGGGAGCTGCAGTTTACACTTTAAAAATGTTAAGTATCTGGTTGACTTGAGTCCTTTCAAACAAATAGGGGAGCTCCCATTCACATTAGCAAGTTTTTTACTACTATCTTCCTTTGGTATTCCTAAAATGTATAATTATTTAGTGCTGAAGATCTAAAGGAAGTAATATTTGACTCAAAATCTTTTTCATTAGGCTATTTTGAGACTATTAGATAAGCATTTGGACTGACAAAAATGAGTTTCTGTTTTGTGCCACTTATGCAGTGAAATTAATTCTACGTTCAAAAGACATATTGAACACACCAGTCCACCAGTGTATTTATTTTGCCCAGAACGTCTGGAAGTGATTTTCTATCAACCTATTTATGCTATATAAGTATATTACATTCACTATCAACCTCTTTTAGGAATGTGAATACAGCACGTAATAATGAAGTTTGCAACTCTCAGAAATTACTCTTTGTGGAAGATGGGAAAAAAACACCCCCACCTAATTAACTAATGTGCTGTTTTGTTCCCTAAATTCTCCTTTAATGGTTAGTGCGCATTTATGAAAAGCTGCCATAAGGTTTATTACATTTCACTTGTACACCCTCTGTGAATTTATCACATGATAAATAATACTTTTCCAACCTGAACACAGCTGTAACAATCCCCTCAGCTGTCACTGTTGCCCAAAACACTGTTTAGCCTATTTTCCCTACAGCTAGACTGGTTCCTTCTGTTATTCTCATGTCTGATTGTTTTTCTAGCAGGCATCCCACTTTTTGGATTATATTCCCTATTTGCTCATTTGATCACATACAGCATGTATAACATACTGTATTTGGTTAAGGAAACTCTTTTGCTATTAGAAAAATCACAATTTATTATATCATGCTTTTTAAAATGTATTGATTATACAATCATCTAAACCTATGTTTGCAATATACATCATGAATATTTATGGAGGTCAGATAAGAAAACTTCTTTTTTTTTTTTTTCCTGGTATTGCATCTACTTTACAGAATGATATTAGGCTAAAAAGAAACTCAAACAGAGCCCTAACATATTTCTAATTGTTATTTGATTCTCTTGAAGCATTCTCATACAAGATTAATTTAGAAGATTTTTTCACAGCCCTTTTCAGATGGCTCTAAAAAACAGCTAAGCAGCTGTTTTTACAAAAGAACAAAGGCAAATGCAATATCACTCCGAAATTCAGGTGCCCTGTGAAGGGTTTTTTGCCTGAGTACTGCTTTGGCTATGAGAACTGGGGTTGAGAGACAGAGATAGGCAGAGAAGAAAGCCTTTTTCAAGGGTCATTTCTATTAGCATCAACACCTGCTCAGTGGATCCTGGTTCTGTCCCCACTTTCACCTGCCTTTTCCTACTCCCAGATGCCTCCTCTGTTCATTGAATCATAGAGTCACTTGGGTTGGAAAAGACATGTAAAATGATAGAGTCCAAGCCTTAACCTAACACTGCCAGGTCCACCACTAAACCATGTCCCTAAGTGCCACATCTACATGTTTTTTAAAAATCTCAGAGGACAGTGACTCAACACTTTCCCTGGGAAGCCTGTTACAATGCTTAAAAATCCTTTTGGGGAAGAAATTTTTACTACTGTGCAACCAAAACCTCTCATGGAGCAACTTGAAGCCTTTTCCTTTACTCCTATTGCTTGTACTGGGGAGAAGACACAGACCCCCATCTCAAGAGTTTCCACAGTGAACCAGACGAGAACTGGTGTCTGTTAAAATTAACAGACATATAAAATTAAAGGTTATTTTTCACCTTTTTCACCATGTGATCATCTCCCCATGTGGCCTCCCAGCTAGGCTCCCCTTAGAGAGGCGGCAGTGCAGGAACAGAATATGAGAAACAGGAGAACAAACATGAACAGAAAGAACTGAAGCTGGTGCTGCTGCTGAAGTCTGTGGAAGTTTGGCCTGAGTCAGCCCCAAAGTAGACGGTGTCATATCACTGAACTTCCAACAGAAAAAGGGGGTATTGGCCGAAAGAGGCCTAAATACAAAACCTGGAAAAGGAGTTTTCTTTGTCGAAAGAGTCATGTCTTCAGTCATTTTTGCAAAGGAGCAGACCTGCATTGGAGTTTCTGATGATTTAATAAATGAACACACAAATTGGTGAAACTGGCCGGAAAACAGCTGAAATAAGTACAAAACCGAGAAGGCTGAAACATCACTTTGTCAATTCTTCTGCTTTTTTTCATGAAGTACCATGAATCAAAAAATTAGATCAGCAAATTATGCAATTGAAAACAGTGCTCCTTACCCATCTTGCTCAGTAGGCAAGGACATCATCACACTTGTTTATGAGAAATCTTCCAGTGTATTCCTTTAATTATACAGCATTTTGGGTAGTTCTTTTGGCCAATCTTTCAATACTACATTTTCCAGTTGTCCAACTGATGCAATAGGTGACAACTGATAGTGACAAGAGTATGCTTATGTAATAAAGCTGAATGCTTTGCTAGGTAGTTTCTCCTTTGGGAACTCTGCTTCCTTCAAAACCCAAGAGCTGTATTTCAGACATTAGACACGCAAAGACATTACTGCAGCTGAATACAGGGCTGTGCAGCAGCTGAGTGTTAACTATTAGATCAGTTTTAACAAAAAAACATGCTAAGTGACGTAACACATCTTTGCACTCCTTAATTAATTGCAAAGTAATGTTAAAATAATTTTTCATGCCCTACCAAGAACTGGATCCTGACTTCAATGGGAATCTGAAACCTCTGCATTGATTTTTTTCATTACACTTGCCTGATAACCCCTTCCTCTTCTGTCAAAATTTTGCTTGATGCTTTTTCTTTTACGCAGCTGTTACACCTATTATATATCTTAAACAAAAGTATGTTCTTGTTTATAAACAGTGAAGCACATACTTAAGTTTGCAAGCTGGCCACAGAATTCCAAGTTGTTTCAGTTTAAGAACCCACATAACTATCCCAAGGATTGGGCCCATAACCATGTAAAGATAAATATCAGAAACACAAATGAAAATACTTGAGCATATGCACAGCTTACTGTGGCATTACTAAGTCATTAGGGGTGATTGCTTGTGCCAGGAAACTAATACAAACATTAGATGATTTTGCATCTCCCTGATTGATCATACATTTGTTAGAGATGATGAGATGAATTTCATATTTCTGTACAGCCTGAAAAAAACTAATAAAATGGAATAGGGAGCTATGAAACAGAGAAGACCTTCTTCCAAATCCTGAAGGTCATTTCTTCATGAATACAGAAATATACCATCTCTTGGTAAAAAGTATAAATATATTCTGTAGCATAATGCTCTGTATTTATATTTTAAACAATTTAATGAAATATTAAACAGATTCAGTTTGAGATCCTGTTATTAAGCTATAGGAAAGGTCATGACAGTAGAAAGACTGCAATAGCTACTCCGTGCAAAGTATCTTGTTATTCAATAATAGCATGAAGTTTTAACCTAGAGCTGATATGCAGCAACTAAAAATCATAAAATCATAACTTTCTTCATTCTTATTTTCTGTAGGCAATGTTTTTCTCAGTGGGGGAATTTTTATGTGGGGGGATTGTTTCTTTAAAATATTATTTTCTCAAACTCATCTCTTTCTTATCTTTTCCTTTATTCTTCCTTTCTAGCCCCTGTTTTTCCCTCTGCATCCTCCCCTCCCCCCAGTTCTCTTCAATTTGATCTCATCCATATGGTCTCAGACAAATTGGCTGCAAAAGATCTGGGTAAGGTGAGCAGATGTCCTGTGAAAAAAAGTCATCAGGGTGTCCATTTTTTCCCATTTCTTCATATTACACTACTCAGTTGCACAGTAGGGGAAAAATAATAGGCAATTTACATAAGAAATCCTTGGATAAACCTGTGTCAAAATCCTGGAAAATAAACTTTTGCAAGAGTTTGTCAAAATTAAAAAAGGAAAACAAAAAAACATTGTTCATTCTTTGCAGTTATGCCAGCAGGTTGTCTAAAACATCTGCTCTGGTAATATGTCACAAGAAATAGCCTGTGCAGGTTAGGCCAGTACATAATAGAGGTAAATGTATTTTTAAATGCCAGGTTTTAAAAGAAGACAGATCCGCTTGGTATCTCATTATAAGGGAAATGGCTTTTCATGTCACCCCATCAGTAGTTGTGCAGCTTTGGGGAAAGTTTCAAAGGTTACGATCCATGCCATTTAACTCTTAACTAGCTAACAATTTTTGCAGTGAAAAAACTCTGGATGGTTTTATTTTAGTAATAAAATTGACTCTTTGTTTGTCTTTGAAAAATGAAAGGGAATTTGCATTATATCTGCATATGGAAAATATTCTTCCTACTTCTGGACAGGAAATATTCCCCTTAAGGGAATATCTTGATGGGTTCCTACCTGTAGGTATTTGCTTCTCTGCATGTTCATGTGCATATACAGACACAACTCTCAAAAATCTTTTTGGGCTGATTCTGTCTTAATGGCAACATATCACTGAAGTAAAATTACTGATTTCCCTAGAAGTGCCTAGTCACATCAGCGAAGCACAAATTCAGCTTTCATAAAGCTTCGGCTTTCTCTGAAGGCTTTAGAATAGATCTGAAGTCAATAATCCCTGCATAAACCCGCAAATTGTAGGCCTAAATTCAGTAAGTCAATAATTATGTGTTCTTAAATTAAGTATGTTTGCACAATTTTGCACAAAGAGAAATATTTAACTGCACACTCATATAATTTACTAAATCATGGATTATCTAGCAGAGTACAAAGAACTTTTAGGTGATACAAGGTTCCTGACTGAATTCAACATTTATATATGGGATTCCCTTGGAAATACTTAGTATCTTGCAGTTAGGCAAGTAATTAGAGATTCTGTATAATCTGATGCATATTCTTATATCTACAACACCAATAGACATTAATTCTCTTTCACTTGCGCTGGTTGTAAGCATGTAATGAAAAATAAAATACAAATTAAACTGACCTAAGTAAGAAGGTAATATCTTCGTGGCGGACTATGGTTATCTCTGAGGTCAAAGTGTTATTAATTTAAACAATTGCTCATGGGGAAACACACAGATTCTTACCAGCTTTGACTAAATTTTTAGTGGGAAGTCAAATATATATTTCTGGTTAAACACTTAGAGAAAGCAGGCTCAGAGTAGAATCAACCGGCACAATTTTTAATTTACTACCAAAAAGTCCTGGCTCTGCCCATTTTGGAGAAGATTTTTAAAGATACCTCAGTGCACTCTTATTGACTCTTGTGGAGGGGCTCCAACTCTAGCTTTTCACAGGCAAAAATACTATGTTGTGAAAGCTTTTTCTGTTATGGATATATACAAAATAGTAAACCTCAAAATATTTTTCAGAATAAGATGACTATTTCTTCTTTGGTTGACTGAAGCTGAAGAGAAAAATCTTCCCTATGTTTAATTTGTATATGCTAACTCTTATATCTTTTTTTTTTTTTTAAATAAAGCACTGCTTCCTGTGTTGAAAAAAGTTGAACATATTTTAAAACCACAAATAAGAAGTGTGAGAAATAAGGGAAATGAATCATGAAGTATAAAAATGTGTCAGAAAGATAGGACCTGATTATCTGGGGAGGCTTCTGCTTTGCATTGATATTACATAATAGTACTCTGGTCTGAACTACTCTCAATTTCTTAACCAAATTACCCTTTAAATTACCAAGCAAGGGCCATATGCTTTCCTCATTTATGCTGCGCATATCTCAGATTTTCACTTAATTTAAACAAGAAAGACATGATAATTGTCTCTTTAGCTTAAAGGAAAACCATGTGCTCTTCCTTTAGTGCAATTTTCTCAAAGTTACCATGGTGAGAAACACTTTTTCACAGAGTCCTCCTGATCTCTGACTCAGTCTAGAAGTTGTTCCTTTTTAACTTCTTTACACCATCATCCTTCTAGTTAAGGACTAGTCAAGAGTCTTTTTCAGTACTTCACAATGGCTACTTTATTTTTCTAAGGACAATTACAGTTGAATGAGTAGCATTTGAGAGAAGAAAAAACTAAGTTTCAAAAATTAATTTGTTCCTAAATTCAAAATCATTCATAACTCAGCAAGACTACAAAGATTAATAATGTGTCTAAAATTATGCCTAATATTTAGGTAAATCTGGATTAATTTCCTTGAAAACTTTGTAACTGGACAGGTGTCAGAATGCACAGTTTAAGACTCATTATGTCCATATGTCTATAATTTGATCAAGGGAATTTTTTTTCTTGGTATATTTTCACATGATTTGTGGTACTGAAACATTTGGTCCACTGTTTCACAGGGTGCCAGGATTGTTTTTCTAGTGGTGCTGTTTTGCATGAGAGAACCAAAATGGTAAAACCTCCAACAGGAACTGAGGTTAGCCACTTGCATAAATAATATTAAATTGTTGGGCAGTATTAGGTTTGTTATGCTCCATTTCTTGCCTCCACAATATAATTTCCTACTTTTATTTCCAAAACATTAATAGATGTAGTGCAAAAGGAGCATGAGTAGGCTGAATTAGGATTTAGCTGCAATGGTTTATGGACAGCTAGAGGTTTGTCAAAATATGCAGACTTGATAAAATAATTACTGTGAGTGTAGGGAGAGGGGAAAAAATAGCATCTACTACTTGATTCTACTTCCAAAATTTCTCATGAGACTATATATAAATCCTATTAAATTCAACCAAAATGGTGACATGGAGCACATGTCCTTCCATGCCTATACCTCCCTTATGCTAGGTCAGAGAAAATAGAAAGCTATTTAATCATAAGTATTTCTATTTGAGTGTGAATGTGGGATGGTCATGCTGGAGGTAAAACCAAATTTTCCAAATCTTTCTGTGGGGAACTGACCCCTCTCTTATCAGGAGGACTAGATTTACACATACTAATTTATGAAGGTTTTATAAGACAGAGCAAGTCCTCACCATTTCCCCCTCTAATATACAGATCTGTCATTCATCTATAGCACTATAACAGAAATCTCTTTTGCTCTATAGTACCATGTGCCACCATGCTCTAAGGTCTGACATCCAACTGGACCTAGTGCTTTGGTGCAATTGCTTTGCTGTTAGGATCATGGTCCCTGGTAGAAACTCCCATTTCGAAGGATTGTTTCCATCCATTCCTTTCCTACTGCTGCAGCCATGCATGGCAGCTCCTCCATGGACAGCACTGACCTGCTCACTGAGTTATGAAGGGATCCAGCTCTTGGCTTCTCACATACTGGAAAGGAGATTATGAATCTCAGGGAGAAACAGTGAGAGGAGAGATAGAGAGAGATTATTTTTGAGCTCAATATCTCATTTAAATCTGAAGATTAGCCAAACAAAATGGAAACTGTAAGATCAAGAGAGAGACTGAGAAGTGCAGGAGAAAAAAGGCAGTGGGGTTGGATTTGCAGGTTTTTTGTTTTTTTGCTTCAGTGTAACTTTTCAGTTAACTAAAGCAGAAGGATACTTTTCAATGATACTTTTCAAGCTCCAGTGCCCCTCAGTTTTAGTTATCATTGAGCAACAGAGTGTATCTGTATGGGATTGACAATAATCTTGATGTCAGGAGTGATGTTTTTAGGTTTGTGTACTTTTTTTCTGGCAGGAGGTGTTGGGGGGAATAGAGTTTAAACTCTGGTCCATCCACACTGTTCTGTGGGCCTGAAGCAGCCGAGTCCCCCATTTTGTAGCAGGCTTCAGGAAGACAATCTGTGCTCATAAATGTGTGGCAGGGGTCAAAGGATGCCAGTTGAGCAAAACCCTAAGTAAACCTTAAGACTACATACAGCAATTTGTTGGCACCCAAACTCAATCCACGAGGGGAAGGAGATAAGGGACAGTACCATACCTGTGTGATGAGCAATTTAAGTTGTACTAAAACTAGGAGGGCAAATCAGTAGCAGAAGTCTGAATTTAAAAAGAGCCAACAACAGGGTTTTACATCAAATTTTTCTCTGCCACTTTTGGAAATTATGTATAATTTCCTACTTTTCTGTCCATTCACAGTATCCCTTGCGCCCACTATGAAAATCTGATGGCAAACAGCCAGTTCAGTGAAACTCCATAAAATTATCATCAACAGTAATTTATATTTTATCTTAATTTTTTATCTTGCTCTGGTTTACTAAATTCACTTGCTTTGAGCAACACTTTGGTAGATAGCAGAGATCTCCATGACAAATCTAGAGAGACTATCAGACTGCCATTCTCATTTTCATCCTCCACAGAGCTTCAGCTTTCCTCTTTCACCATGTGTGTTCAGTCCATATATGAGAATAACATTGTAGCACTGTTCATGTAGTGATGTGTGTGTTTATGCTATTCATGTGACAATTTAATATGTCTGCCATAGTTATTTTACACAGTGCAAAAAAAAAATAATTCAGTTTTGGAATTTGAGTTTCAATGGCTGTTGGGGAATAATGACACTAGAAGGGTTCAAAGAGTGTGAAAGGCAGCAAAAAAGATTTGTATGCCTCCTTTGGTGTAACATACTAGTTTCAACAGTCAGCAGGTTCATTCAGTGTGGATCTATGGCACGGCTGCTGCACCTGTGCAAATTACTTGGTCTGTCTTTGGTGCTTCTCACTTTCCTTTCTACTGTGATACAACAGTCTTCACCTTGTGTACAACAGGCCCTAACTTTCTTTTGGCATGTGGTCAAAAGGAGACAAACTCCTTTCACTCTTTGTGAAAATCAGTATTGTGGCAAGTAAAATGAAATTTTGTGGCTATTCTGTATAATACTCCTATAATAATTGTTTTGTCTTTTGGTTACCTCAAGAACAGTAGGACATAGACAAACCACAAGATGGTGGATCTCCAGCACATGCATGTCACACACACACACAGAGATGACAGGATTATCAAACTGATGGCAGAATTAATTTTGTTAACTTTATCTGTGGTGGAGGTGGAAAATATGCAGCTGGTGAATAAATAGTATGAAGAGATAATAGAATTACTCAGCCTCATTAAATGGCTACACATTGTGCTATTTAGTAATTCATTCAATAGCAAGGTATCTTGAAGAGCAGGTACAATAGATTATTAACTGTAGGGGGACTGCACACATAAAGACATAACTGTTAAGGGGAATCAATGCATTGTGCCCAGCACCATATGCATAGAGACACAGAATAGTTATTATTACAACATCATCTCAGCTTGTTTAACACAGCTATCCCTGTCCTTTCACTCTGTCCTCTTTTCTCTGCTTTCCTCCTTTTTCTTTTTACAGAATCTAACTCTATAAAGGAACATAACAAAATTTTTCAAATTGAAATCTCACACCTCTCCACCCTCCTTAAGAAAAAAATGCATGCTATCAACAATACACATTAATCAGTTACAAATGAAAGTAATAATAATCTGCCATGCTCTTCTGCCTATTATCATAAGTAGCATGAAATGATAATTTAATAGTATGCAGTACTTCACATCATCAATAAAAGTATCCAAGCAGCAAAGCACGAACACTAACAAGTGTGCACCATAGACAATTCTCATCACATTCCCAGGACCTGGTTCATTTTTCATCAGCTGTAATGCCAGCTTGCCAAGTCACAGAGGGAGGAATGAAATCTACTTCAACCTCACTAATGTGTGAGGGGGAAGAAAGCTGCCACTTCCTTAGCGCTGTCTGCCTGAAAAGTTGTAATGGCCCCATGGTGTCACCAGCAGGGACTCTACTATCACCTTCTGCTGCTTCTGTAGTGGGTTTTTCCCAGTCCTACACAGCTGCTGAGAACAACCTGCTCTCCCTTTTCTCATCTTAGTTCACCTTGGAAATGAAGATTCTTATGTCTGTCTCTTAGTAGTCATCAGCTGGCCGACACACCAGCACTGCCTTGTTGGGGCCCCATTTGCAGTTTGGGTGTCCCTTTGTGGAATTGCCATCCCTCGAAGTGGTCAAAAGGCACGTGTATTTGGCCCTTGGGGACATAATGTAGTGGTGATCATGGTGGTGCTGGGTTAACAGTTGGATTTTATGATCTTGGAAGCCTTTTCCATCTTAATGATTCTGTGGTTCTGTGAATGGAGGGGTTATTACAGTGGTTCCCACTCACACAGACTGTTGTCCTTACACATACTGGTTCACCAGGTGACAACTTTCATCCTGGTGAAGCTGGATGGAGTTCCTCTCTCAAAGTGTTCTGTGGAAATTGGAATTTCCACAACAAAAAGGTTTGCCACAATTAGAAATCTATTTTACCCAAAGTGAAACGAAGTGGAAATGTTTTCTTACAGGGAAATTGTGACTTGTATCTTACCCACCGGTCTGCTCAGGGAAGACTCTGTCCCTCAAGGGTTATTGCTGTCTTTCATCAGCTTTTTCTGGTGGTGCCTTTATTGTAGGTACAGCCCAGGCCACAGAGCCACAGAGGGGAAGGCAGTTTTTGGCACACAGCTGCAGCTGCATTAACCCTGAATCAACTGAAAATATTTCCACATTCCAAAACTGATAATTATTTTTTAAGCTGACAGGCCTGCAAATGATTTTTCAGCACATTTTCATTTCTTTCACATTATCAATACACTCAAAATAATCTAAGAAGATGAAAAAAAGAAATTGACACCAGAGTCATGTTTATTTTAATTTTGAGGAACAGAATGATGTCAACTTGTCCACACCTGTAGCAGTTTCCAACTTTGATACATACAGTTCCTACATATACAGTAACATTGTGGTAACCAGCTCAGAAGAACAATATTTCTGTTTATTTAATTGTTGGGTTTTTGGCTGCCTGTAATCTTTTTCAAATAAGGCTACCTAATATCCAAGGGTGAGTTCATGTGTCCCCCCTGTCATTTACATGTGCCTGTAATTGAGCCATCTAGGAAATTCCAGGGAAAGACCTACCCTGTAGTCCTACAAAATGGTTGAATGTCAGATGTAATACTAAAAGTAAGAAGTTAGGAAGACACACTCACAATCCAATAAAAGTTACAGAAAAGTGGATGAAAAAAAATTAAGAATAATTCCTTCAGAATTCCAGTTTTTCCCTTCCAACAGAACTGTAAAAGACCCATGTTAGCTGTCAATCCTATAGTTAGTTAAAAAATATGTTGCAGTGGTTAGAAGAAACTTTTTCCTCACCTGCTCTTAGTGACCCTTAATAAAATTTTAAAAATTGGATACTCAAAAAGCCAGATTTTTCCATTATTAATTTTTAGTAAAAAGGCTTTTTAAATGCAAAATATCTAATTGGATGTATATCTATATGCAAATGTGTTAGTCCAGGTCTGGTAAGATTGAAAAATAACATTAGCTTCAACACAAGTATTAATAACGCTATATATTCTCAAGTTACACCATGAGTGAGACAAGCTACTGCAGCTCACATATTCAGTTAAAAGTTGTGTGGATAATTAGACACAATCTGTGGTATGTTCACATCATGCCTGTGACATGATTTATGGATGTCTTCCAACTCGAGGTATTCTATGATTATAAGATTTCTAGTTGTTTTGCGTTCCATGCTTGGTGCTTGATTCTGATGCTCAGCACAGATTTGCAAGGCCTGGAGCTCAATGACACTTTTTCAAAAACTGCATTCTCCTCTTCCTGTATCAGTACTAATAGCTGCGAAGAATCAAATCACCATGCCGCTTAGCCATTTGGCCAGAAGAGCATATTTTGTATTTGCTGCTTGAAAGGAAATTCTCAGAGGATTTTAGTCTGTGAAAGGCTGGGCACCAGTGCTCAAAAATATACGAATTGGTTTAATATGCTTGGAAAAGGGCAGATGTGATTATATTACTCCATTACACATGGAGGAAAACTAAGGCATAAAGATATAGAATGACTTCATAAACCCAGAAATGAGTACTGTGAACATTTCACTTCTTTTTGTTTATCACTTCAGCCACCTGGTACTTCCAGAAGCTAACCCAAACTTTTGGCTAGACGAGGAAAAAGTACTTCTTCTGGAAAGCCATGTTGGATTAAATGTTCAATATGTAACTAAGTGGTTGTGTCAAGTGGAAAATAACAACTTTATGACAACTGTTTCTGTACCATCCTCTCATAGTGCTCAACTGATTATACGTAATTACATAACACTGAAACACCAAACGCCTTTTCAGTAGTCACTACAATTACTTTTTTACTTTCCATCTCTATCATTTGGCTTTGATTTTAAAGTGACATCTTATAAAAGACAATTCTTGTTTTCACTATGTTGGTTTAACACATCCTGTCTTGGTGATTTTTGATTTAAATAACCTTAGTTAATTCTATTTTACCATAATAGTAGCTAAAACTTAACACAGTAGGTTTTCAATATTTTTAGGTTTCTTTAAAAAGATTTGGTTCATACTGAAATAGTAGCAATTTCCCAGATTCCCTTGGGAAGAACAACTCCGAATTCAGCAGATTTCAATGCCTGGGTTCTGGACGAAGCCCGTCTGTGGTTTACTGAAGTACTTTGCAACATCACTTTTATCAGAGTATTATGGGAAGCTGCACACCAATGTCCCAACCTTACATCATGTTGTTCTGTGACACAATTAGGATCATAAAATAACTTAGGTTGAAAAACACTGATTATTATTACAAATAATCCCTGTAAAGCTGTCTCTTATCCTGTTAATATCTTGATGATTAGCCTTAACCACTCACCTAATAGAAATTTTCTGCCAAAGTTACAGTAATCCTTTTTCAAATAGATTTCAAGTGAGAAAGCTACCACTGTAACACTGAACCTAATAATATGTAACAGATGATTTTCTGTATTGAATGCATGCATTGCCATAGCTAATTTGTAGAGATTTCAACACCAACTGAGGAAGTGGCACAGAAACATGTCTGAAATAGCATATCCATAACATATAGAAGAGAAAAATAAATCTAATGATGTCTTAGTATTCACCTGGGATCCACACATTTCCTGTGGAATATTTTAGTGATGTAAAAATGGTCCCTTAACCTAACTTTTCCTCTCCAGTATGAAAAAAGAAAGCAAAAAAAAAATATTTTGAGAACATTGCCAAGGTAATCTGAGGAAGCAGAATTGTAGCAGAAGCACAGTTATGTTCATCCTGACTCCTGCTTTTATAATGGCTGCAATGGGCCTGTGTGTGTTTATAGTGGTCTGTTCACAACACAGACAAAGAACAGTTTCCAGGTACTCTGATAAAAGGAAAAACTACGTCACACCTTCTTTACAGTCTCCTGCAATTGCCATTGAGTTAGAAGAATAATTTAAAATAGGGCTAAGAATTTATAAAGGCCCTGTGTTGGCTTCCAGTAGTCCTTCTGTATTAATCAGAGTCATTGGAAACCTCTGAGAATGTCAGGGCATATAAGCATATACAAGTGACTATTATCTCTTAATGTTTGATGGTGTTGGCATTAACCATCAAAGGTTTGCTGTTCTGCTTGTACTTCATCACCTCACTTTGCTCTGAGTATTTGTCTTCCTCCAAGACAATCGGTTTGTCCGTGCAGTCCCATTTTAAAAGTCCACATGCTCATGAGCACAAATTGAATGCTGCTTTCACAAAAGTGCTATTTAATGCACACTGGACAGCTCTTGCAAGCCATGTAGCTATTTAGTTCTTCTGATGGTTTTAATCCATTTGTACTCTTGCTATCTCTTCACAATGGATCGTAGTCCTTCACATCTGTGGGGCTGCAACCATAGGAATAAGTTAATACAAGTACTGACGCAAGTTGAGTTTCCTACCATGAAATACAAAACTGGGTGTTTTTGGTTTCACAGTTGAGTTTCTTATTGCACATAATGCTCACTCTTTTGTTAAGCTTTCAGTGTAAGTTTTTTTTAATGCTGCCTTGAAAAACATCCTGCCATTTTCAGCTAAACACAAGTAGAAAGGATTCCTCTGTGTCTTTCTGTGTTGCTTTTACTGGCTGCTTTGATTTTCTGCTTCTTTCGTTGTTTTCCTGGCTACCATTGGGGGATGGCATTGATAAATGAAATGCTTGGCTCTCCTATGACATTAACACCATTAACAGCAAGTTCTCATGAGCAACTCATTGCTTTCTGCCAGGGAGTAGTGTCACAACATGGATTTTCAAACTTTTATGTCAAAAGTAGAATCAACAGAAAAAGAAATCAGGAAAAAAATAAAAGCTTAAGGGAAATGCTGGGAGCAATCAGAGAGTTGTTTACAACCATTCTGGTGTTGTAATGAAGCTTCATTACAAGCAAAAACTCCAGTTCTATAATAAAATGGAGGAAAGTCCTCTGTAGCACATTACCTTTTTACCATTCCTAGCTACTCTTGGTGCACCAAAATATTAGAGAATGAAGGTTTTACCATGTTTGGCTAGAAGGCAAAAGTAGGTTCAGTGATAAGGTCATGGCTTCTGTCCTGTCCTATTCTAGCTGACAGAGCAGCAATAGAAAAAAGTAGCCATGTCTGCACTAGACTAGAAGGAAGACTGAGCATGTTAAAAATCTGAGCACAAGTGAGAGAAGAAGAATAGCTGATAGTTTGATAAAATAAAGCCAGTACTTTATTATTTCTTTTATTGGTCTTCCTCTCGACTGAACTGTCAATAAAATGCTCTGAGCACTCTGAACAAAAACTATTTCTTGAAGAATGTTCGTCAAACTTTTTTTTATTTTTTTTTTTTTAATGATATCTCTAAAGAATAAAAGAAACAGTTTAAGTGATATAATAGCAGGCGGGCAAACAGTGTAAAGTTCATCATTCCCAAACAAGTTTTGAGCTGTGGCTCTTTAGCTTTGATGTCACATTTCTGCTTCTTCATTACAAGGACCCTTTTCTATCACATGTGGATGTACTGAGGAGTAGGGTGGTATAAAGATTTTCAAAATTGTTTTTACCAAGGGCTAGTGCTGCCTTTCATTTTTAAATCTCACATTGAAAGCTAGTTACAGACCACCTGCCTAGCTCAAGTAATCAGCAGCTTTTCTAAGGAACATTGTCTCCAAAGGAGTTCAATCTACATTGTTGTACACTCCTTTTTACATTTTCTCATGTGTCTGGGGACATGTTTCTCAGCTTCTTACACAGAGATGCTCAAGAATTCCTAATAATAAATTCACTCTGCAAAGCTGTTCCCCTACCATGAAAAACACAATAAAATTTTTGGGAGACGACCAGTATGTAAGTAATTTTTTTACTATGAAGATTTTCACAGTCATGATTAGAATGTGGTTCAGCTATGTGTAAATAAAAACATGCTTAAAACTACTATAAATACCTATAGCCGTTTCTCTGTCTTCGTAAAATGGGGCTGGACTGAAAATCCCATTCAATTTGGATTAACTGTGTAGTATACACTTACACTTAAATCACAGCTTGCTTTTAACTTGCTAGCTTGTGTATGGGTGGCAGGCCAGCTACAATCTGACCACCTGGAACTTGGTATCAAGTGTAAAATCTTTCCAAGAAGATTTAAATACTTTGAAAAGCTGCCTCTGCTGAACACTGAACATCTCAACTAGATTGGAGCAGGAATGTTAATTACATGCAAAGCTGAAAGTGATAAACGTCTATATTACATTTCAACCACTGCAACTTCTGCAGAAAGCATCTTGAGTCAGAACTTGCACAGGTATAATTTTACAAGACAAGTATATATAAGCAGTATAAGATAATTATTTTTAGCATAAAATCACTGGACTCATCAATATCTGTATATTTAGCAACATTCAAAAATCTGTACTGTTGCAGAACTGTATTTGCAAATTGAGTGCTCCATCCAATTCCTAGATTTCCATTTACATTTAAAAAAAAGAAATTACACTGAAGCATTTACATGTATTACTAAACAATTAGATTTCTTTTTTTTTTTCCTGCAAATTCACATATTAAAGAGAAAAGCTCTGCATCTGCTATTTGAACAGTTTGCTTTGGACCTGTGACTTTGATATTTTATTCAGTGATTCTCAGTCTCTGAGAATCATGTTTGCAGCCATACTTTTAATTCAGAACAATACAAAGGTGGTGTTCTTCTGCAAACCACTGAAGACTATTTGTTGCTACAGACCATAATTTGGGAACTGAGGGTTTAGTCTCCTGAAAATAACTTTGTTGTACTAATGTAGTCTGCTGGGATATGGAATTGATGGCTTTGTTAATGGCTGTCTCCAGATGTTTAGTCTCTGTATTTTCATACATTTTGTTTTGGAGCTAATTACCTACAAGATAGTTCAGTTTTACAAGACTGCTGACAACAAACAAAGAATAGAGTGCAAATGATGGTATACCAAAAGATACTGTGCTGATTGGAGTTTGAAACCAAGCTTTTGGTGAATGGAACACCTGGACTCTTGGAGCACCAGCCTGTAACACCAACACAGCTCATTGATTCCAGAAGCACTCCGATTCAACAGAAATTACTCCTCAAAAGTTAAATTTACAGTGAAACTTATACTTCATCCTAGAATATAATTATTGTGCATATTAACAATTGTTGAGGAAGAAGGAGGAGATGTTCCTTTAGTTGCCAGTGTATTTTGCAATTTGAAAACTAAGTTTTTGTCAAGAGAAGAAGAAAATGAACTCTCTTATTTATTGCCTGACCAGATAAAATGAAAAGTATAGATAGTTGCACCTTTGATGTGCAACTTATTCTTGTATTTAGTTTACACTTTAAAAGGTTTCAAAATAAAGGACTACACATTAATTTCTTTCATCTTTATTATTTATTTTCATAAGCTGCTAAAGCTGTGCTTTATTTATTGCAAGTCATCCATACACAATTCTCTGTAGTTTAAAAAACTGCATCTAACATTTTCACCCCAACTTTATAAATTGCATTGATTTATTTCTGTCTCTAAGGCCTACGACCATTTATTACAACAACAAAACATCCTCCATTTCTGGTGATCAAGGAACAAAGTCTACTCATTTACTGTGTAGTGAGAATTGACAGATGGCCAAATGGGGTGATAGATTTGATTTTAATGTGTCTTAAGAGAGTAAATGAACCAAATGCAATCTTCAACTCATGTGAAAAGTTGGATTTTTGTGTGGCTTTTCTGCAACAGTGAGGTACAATTCTCACAGCACTTCATTGATTTTCCAATCAACCATGACCATTCATTGGCAAAAAGCAGGGTCAAAGAATTTTTATAAAGGGGTTTTTTTATTGTTTTTCTAGAACTGCACAAACAAGACTGAATGTACATAACATAAAATACCCTTCAGTGTTTGGTGGTGGGTTTTTCCTTCTGAAAAATCTTAGCGAGTTTCATTGGCTATACATTTTTAATTTTACATCAAGTGAAAAGATTTTGTCAAGAGAATCATCTGCATCATACAGATAATGAGAATAAAATTTTCTCATATCTCTCCACCTATTATTTTGGCATATATCATTGATAACAAAGCACTTTTCATTTCTCCCTTTAAACTTTGAGTAGGGATAGATTCCCTGTTTCAGAACATGAAGTAATACATGGAGCAATGTAATAAAGCCAAAATGCAGTAGATCAGAGGACTTTGTCACTATGCTCAGTCAACAATATATTTGTAAGTCCTTACACATCATCAGGGACATGAAAAGTAATTATACTGTGTGTGTCAAATAGTGTGGTTGGGTTCTGGTGAAAAATCCCCAAGGCATACTTGAAAGTTGTCATATGGGAGGATAAACACTTCCAACCACAGGCAACAATATCTGAGAACAAGTGCATAAAACACCATTTTAAGATTTGAGTGTGAAAATATTTACAAACTGCCCTTGAGCTAATTGGTTGATTTGTAACATTGCTGCAGCTTTTGTGAAATATGGATGGTGTGCGCTAGAAGAGGCACAAATTTTCAATCAGGTGACATATCCCATGGTATATCTTTAGGTGGATAATGCCATCTGAATCATGAGCGCATGAGTGTTACCTGAAAACTGAAAGCTTCTCTCTTTTTAGTTTTGTACACAAAGCACTTCACAGAATCTTCACATCATGCCTTATACAGTGGGTCATACACATTCACTGTTTATTTAGTAATGTTTAGTATTTTACTTGTATTGATATAATTCTGTATTTTGTCATAGATTGTGCAGCTAAGATAAAATCCTCACTTTCTAAAAGAGAAATTATGATCCTTTTACTAGCTGGACAAGCAGACAAACTACTTTTTCCTTGGTTTGTGGAAGAAATTTATACATTTTCTCATGTTTCATATATGTAAAACTTGGTTTTATAAAAATTGCTTCACATTTCAAAATTAAAGGTTGAAATTTGGACTTTGGAGATGAGAATTGATTTCAAGAAATAATTTTTCTCTAGTTATTCACCTACAAATGGGATTAAGACACTTAAAAAACAGTCCATAACCTTTTCTAATTACCAGTTGAAAGACCAGAGCTACCAAAGTGTACTTGCTGAATAAAAGTTGCTACACATTTTGTCATCTGATCCTCATTTTTCTTTTCACCCTTATATAGGAATATTCATTTTAATTTCTCTGAATTTTTAAAGGAAATTATGTATGCAAAAATAAATTTCTCTTTGCACTGAACTCTTTAGAAACATAAACTTTAGAGGAGCTTTGGATCCGATTCTAAGTGGTTCCAGTGGGAGATGGAAAGAAAGCATGAAAAATTTGAGATTAAATTCCTCAATAATTTATTATCACTGAAAACAACAGAAGGAAGTATATTCATTTCCTCAAACACTGTTTTGCTACTGTACTGTACTGAAGAATTTGTAGGAGCTTCAAGTCTTCAAGGGTAACATGGCAACTTCTCCTGCCCAGGCTGTGCCTGTTTTACCATGGATGAATCAGAGTAAGCTGCTCTTTAAAGGAAAAAATTGGATAAGACTGGATAAATTAGGTTAGATAATAATGGCTAAATAAGTCAGCTGGACCATGAGAAAAAATACTTGGAACTGTATTTAGCTGACCAAACCAAGGCATAACTATAGACATGGACAGTATAGATAACTCCGAACATTTCAGATTCCTTTTGTCAACAATGTAGAAAAATAGGCTCATCTACAGAATAATTTATTTCATCTTCAACTCAGCATTCTGTATACATGAAAGTAACCATGCCCTAAATTATCTTGTCTCTCATCTATGAAGATATTCTGGGTTCATGAGTTTCCATGTGGCACTAGTGGGTTGCCAAAGTGGAAATCTACTCAAATCCAGTGAGGACATCTGGATTATGGAATCTCAGGTAATTAATTGCAGCTACTATGTCTTTCTAAAGTCAGCTTTGCTTGGACTGTGAATTTTTATGGTAAGGGTCAAATCTTACTGTGCTCTACAGATATCAAGAGGCAGAAGTTTAGATCAGACAACTTTTGAAATGTCAATATTTTTGCTACATCTGTTTAGTTACATCCAATCCATCTTCCAGTTCAAAAACTATGCTATAACCATGGTCATAATGGTTAGAATGCTGTTAAAATTTTGTGAGATTGCCTTGGAGAAGGGATGATGTTACATCTTTAAGAAAATGTTTTTATTCTGTTCAGCTTGTATCCATGATCGTGAGCATTTTCTTGAAGAACTCTTACTTTATTATTATTCTTACATGCATGAATATATGTACCAGGTTTTTGGTTAAAGTATGCAAAGTTCTCTTTCTCTGCTTCTTGAAAAATTTCCAGACTCTACCCATTCTTGAGGCACTGCCACAATGAAGACAAGATGCTATTTGGTTCTGTACTGGACTTTATAATTACCTGCTTGTGCCTTTCAATTTGTCTTGAAGCAAGATTTTGCTATTCATTTGGCAGAATTCACATATAGTTTGGAACAATGCACACTAATGCCATGACATTCAGACTAAGCAAATGGCAATAATTTTCAACCTCACTAGTTATTTGGATATATCCAATTATTTGCATGGGCAAATGTGTCCATGTGTATGTGTAATTGTGACTAATAATCCCTATATTCTTATTGACCCATCATACACATTCTGATTGACCTCAACAAGAAATGTTCATGCAGAATAATTGCGAAATCAGAATAAGCAAATAATTAAAAAATAATCTGGAAAAATTAGAAATTTACCTACAGAAACACAAGTGCGAGTTGTATTTCCTGCAGTAACTGTGCTGTCAAAAGGAAGAGGAATGTTGGTTCCAGATCATTCATTTTGAAAACTCACGTGTCCATCTTCCCTAGTCCCTTCCTTCTCTCTGTTGTTGCTTAGGGCCCTGAATATAAAGATAATTTTCAGATTACTGTCTAAGCAATCTTCCTAAGAAAATAGTTTATATCACAATGCATTTTTATCTCAGATAAACTTTCCCCAAATGTTTTGGAGACATTGACATGGTTGTTGTTAATGTTTATTTACCCAATAATAATCTCTACAAATCTTTAAAAGCTGGGTGTATAAGTATTATACCAGTGTATAATTTCTTACTTGTTATTTAATCATCCTGATAAAATATCTAACCCACAGAAGCTCTAATAAATCAATTCTTACCCACAGTAAATACTGGCCTAAAAGGAAACATCCTGATAATAAATGGACCCCCCCCTCCCCCGCCATATTACTAAATTGTAAACCCCCAAATTATTCGTATTTTTTAAAAAGGGAAAGGAAAAAAGGAGAAGCCTCATGAATCTGTGATACCTATGTATTGTATCATCTGGTTCTCCTGTTACAGGTTTAAAGAGAGAAAACCCTGCAAGGAGGGAGCTAAACAAGTCTTACAAGCTCACTTTGGACTGGTGGGATGCTACCATTCCTCTTTTGGTAGATTACAGCCATGTAAAATCTTTCATATAAAAGATTTTGGGTTCACTTGGCCTACATCTTCACCAAACCTGTTTGACTTCAAGGACAAAAGCTATTGAAGAGCTTGCTGCTGCCAGAGCTGGAGGAATTTGTTGAGACTTATTTAGAGAAGTGAAGATTCAAGAGAAAATAATAGGCCTCAAATGACAATCAGATAATGTGAACAAAGGACACTAATTACTCAAAAAAGAGCTAATGGACTGGTAGTAGGAAAGAAAAATACAGAAGAGGAATTGAGAAAATGTTCTAATGATAAAACCAGGAATGGGGCACATGTGCTGAAGCATTGCAAACTTGTTTAGGTAAGTTATACGTGGCCTTACATTTTACAGGACTGTAAGACAGCCCTGCAAAATGCAGAGGGCAAATCAAAGTCAGGCAGATGCAAGTCTGTTTTTTTTGTCTTTAGGGTGATGACAATATTTCCCTACTATTTTAGAGGAAAAGGAATGGAAAAAAATTGTGTAAATGCTACTTTATCTACTTTTGTTACTTTAAAGCATAACACAGTATAAATGAAGTCTACTCACCCAAAAAGTCTCTGATATCCATATATTGAAAAGAGAAACACATTAAAATATTGAACTCATTTTTATACCTTTGTATAAGAAGGTGATGTTATATATTTCTTCATCTGCAAGGGTTTGAAAAATTGAAATTAGTAGAGGTATAGGTCATAAACTAGCTTTTTGTTTGCTTCTTTCATTCACAGTATCGAGTTTTCTGCAATACATAAACATATCCAGAAGGAAAAATGATGTGTTTAGTAGCTAAATTAAATTAAAAGCATCTGAAAAAGAGAGGAATGTATCAGGAGCAGATCAGCTTATTTTTTAATCTCTCCTACAAACACAAACATATGATACACTATGCATAAATTTGTAATAGGACAATTTTAAGTTTGCATGTTATTTACACAACATAACTACTCCATTGGAAATATTAGGATTTTTCAACTATGTAACTATTTGCATAATTTAAAAAATGTGTATTATTTACCCAATAGACCGTAAAGGCTTCATGTAGAGCAGTTACAGAGATCCAGGACATAATAATGTCTTGGATAAATCTAGTTTGGAGTCATCTGAGTGCATTACATTACTAAAGAAAATATTTACACATGCACATTGGTTTGGTTTTTAAACAGTAGTAGAGGAACCATTTTCCTTATCTTTCACAGCTGCCTCAAAACAACGGAACAGACTATGCTAAATTATCCCACCACATGCTTCTGAGAGTTCTGCATTTAGTGTGGAGAAAATGTTATTTTTCATTTACACTACAGACTTATACCCCAAAAATAAAGGACCATTTTGAGTCATAGAGACAAAAAGCCTCCAGAACTACTATCTTTCTTTTGGTCTCTGCTATTGCTCACTAGCTTTAAGTATGAATTTCTGCAGAGTTTGCAGTGAGTGTCGAAGACTTGATGATTCATTAGGTACTGTTCAAAAGGTTCCATGAGATGCAGGGCTGTCTGTGCTTGACTCTCTTGGGGAAAAAAATTTCTGCAGATAATTGCTAAGAGAGCTGACTTAATATATTTCAGCTATTAAATATTCACACCAAACTACTTTCTGAAAATTATAAGAAATAGGAATTGTCTGCAGAGTTTGGTAAATAATATTTTAAAATAAATTTTAAAGATTATTTTTAAATAAAAATTTTGGCACAGTTAAATGACAGAAAAATGGCAGTTAGCTCTTTTTTTAGCAAAAATGAGGAATGAAATGTGAGAAAAAAACTAAATCCAAATATGAAAATAAAAAACTCAAGATTAATTTTCGCAATTATGATTAAAGTCACTGAGGTACAAAAAAGCTCACCAGTAACTTTACTCCATGCATGTTATCTTAAATGCAGAAAATTACTGAATTCCTTGTATTCCCACAAATTGATGTCTTCCACTCTGTCCCCATATGATTAATTCACATGATGACTTCATGTTGGTTTTGGTAGGATTTTTTTAAGGTCTTATGCTATTAAGCCGTAACTTCAGACAAATATTTTCTTTAATATTTTGTTAGCTGTTATCACAAAACTAGGCTTACTTGCCACCGCAAAACAACAGTGTTGGCATCACAGTGATGTGGGAGCAGTTTATCCCTTTCACAGTAAGAAAGAACAGGTCAGAGCATTTTTATAAGAACACAGCTGAGATATGAATACCTTTTTTGGTAATCTCTGCCACAGCACACACAGGTCAACATTCAGAAAATGAGTAATGATTATTGTCCACTGGTAGAAAGATCTTCTCAGAAAATCAGAACAGACCCCATTGTGCCTCTTAAAAAAACCAGAATAAAACCACAAAAAACCAGAAAAACATCAGACATACAGTATTTTGGCAGCATACTCAAAGAACTATGAGATCGGCCCTTAAGGGAATTCTTATTCTCAAGTGGATGTAAATGTATTCATCAATGCAAAGAAATGCATAGTGTGTTATATACACAATACATTAATAAATAGCCATGCATTAAAAAATAATGAGATTTTCTACAAAAAAAATCCTGTGGTGTTTAGGGTCATAAAAAAGACAGTAAAGGAAGGTGGAGGGGAAGATTATGTAGAAAATCTGATTAAAATACAGAAACCTCATCCTATATATAAAATAAAATAAATATTTTATTGGCTAACTGTAAACAAAAGAACAAGTGCAGTAAAATGTAATTAAAAATGTAAAAGTGTGGGGAGTGATTTATTTTACCATAGTGATATTAATATTAGAAATAGTATGTAAATAGATAACAAGGTTCTGCTGCAGAAACAGTGGAAAATGGCTGTTCATTTTCTGTAATGAGCTTTCATCTTTTTGATTTTCCCTTTAAGTACTTCCAGTGATTTATTAATAATGATGCTCTCAGCGGTTGGAAAGCTCTAGCAAAGCTTCAAATTCTGGTACTACCTAGCAGGTATTACTCACAGATTTTATGATATTTTCAAGCTCGGTCAATATGTTTAACAGAGCATGTTTTGACAGAAATATAGACTGTTTCACACTTCTGCCTTGTCATGTAGACATCATGAGGTTTCTGTGTGGTTTGCGAGCCACGGGCCGGGAGATCAGAAGGCAAAGAGGTGCTCTGGCTCAGCAGCAGCTGGCACTCCACAGGCACAACAACAACTCTTTAACGTGTGAAGCATGCTGCCACCACAGGCAGGGCTTTTCTGCTTTCATTGCATCATACTTGGGTCTATTGGTCAATTTCCTAGTGAAGAATACTCTCCATGTAGCCTATACCTCTGAAACACAAGTTACTACTGGTGAGAGCAAGCTCTGGTTTTGCCTCCAGGCTGGCATTGTCCCTGTTACAAAGTACCCCAGGCCTTTCCTGACAACTAACGACAAGCTGGCTTAATGAGTTAAAGAAAATCACAGGGAATTGTGGATCAGGTAAAATAATTGCATTTCTGCCAGCCCAAGTGTGAGGCCACTTATCCACAGCTTCAGGGTTGCATAAAGCTGCAGAAATTCAGCACCTGACTCCTGTTTTTTGAGATGGTGCCACAGAGATTGAGAGGGTGATATGTGACTGCAACCAACAAGTGTTATCTGTTAGTTTAGACGTTATAGTTTTACATTTGGAAATAGTTATACTGTTATACTGGAAAGGATTCATAATTCCTATGACTGTGCACAACAGATTTCAGTTAAAAACGTGTCACAAATAAAGCCTTAAGTATAGAAATGCAATTTTAATATAACCACCACTGCTGATAACACAGGCAATTTAATACATCAAATTCCTTCTTTTTCCAATAACTTCTTATCCTTTCAGTTCCAACTCATTTTCAAACACCCAAGGGAAAAAAAGACTACACAGCATGACCTGGAAGGCTACAAATCTAGGCTATTTAAGAACAAAGTAAGGTGAGAGGAACAGTACCTTTTCTATGAAAATGTACTTTCATTGAAATCAAAGTACTGGAAGGGAAAAATGTCAATGGGAAACTGCTGAACTAGATAATCTAAGTTTTCTCGCTTCATTATAATTCTTTGACACTACTGAAATAAAGTAATTCAACATGGCAGATATGCATTCTCTTGATTCCTGATTGAATTGAAAAAAAAGATATATTCCACAAGAGGGACCATACAAATAATCTTAATTTTTTCTGTTCTAAATCTCTTCTTCAAGGTACTCCTACTTTATTTGAAAACACTAGTGAAATTTCTTCTCCACCTTCTTTCTTGATACCATCTACAAGTTAGTTGTAAATTGCTGTTACCTTCTCAATCCCCAAATAAGCAGATCTAAACATGGTAATTCTCCTACCTGTTGTTAGGAAAGAATATAGAGTTTGACCTTTGGACTTCAACATATTTCCTAGAGCTTCTTGGAACTCAAAGGGAGAGAATTTTCAAGGTTTATAAGGCTGTAGATGAGGTCATTGGGTCACACTAAGAGGTCACATGATGAGATCAGGACTCTGGCAGTCCCAATGTCCTAAAAATGTATTCTGTTCTGGTTGAGTAAGAAAAGATTGAAATATCAAATTCTTCATAACATGCTGATTACCAGAAGTCACTTTAATATTTTCTTTAAAAAATGGAAACAGTTTACGGGTTTAAATAATTTTACAGGTTTCATACACAACTTGGTAGAGCAACAAGTTTCTACTAAAGAAATACTCTTTTTTTGTTACTTTTTAGGTAGCATAAGTATAAAACATGATAACTCCACTGAAGTTTTAAAAATCAAGAAAAAGAAGGAAGGAAGAAAGGAAGGAAGGAATGCAGGCAAAACCAAAAACATTAATAACATACAAGAGTCACAGCTTACATTTCATTTTGATAGGTCAAAGAAATCAAGTAAGTTTGTGCAAGAAATTTTCTATGATGTTTTCTTCAAAGTAAGTAGTAGCAGATAAGTATTTATCAGTGCTTACAACCCTACTGAAGACAATGCAGGGTATGTTTGTGAGTATTACCATGCTATGCTATAGAATGCATAAACGATATAGATGGTTTGTAAAAACACGAAAGACTATGTGCAAAATCTGTTATTACAAAATGTTTTTCAGTACATATTTGGTTGCTAACTGCAGAAGACACTGGAAATTTTTCCAGGAAAACAATGTCTTTCTTGGAATAAGAACAATGTCCAGTAAAGTCTATCTGCTTGTTTCAGTTGTACCACCTAATGCAGTGGTTGACCAAATGATGGTTACAATGGAAAACTCAGTGAAATCACTTTCTTCCATGTGTATTTTAATATTATGGCCCTGAGATTAGCACAGCTGGTCAGAACATGGTGTTAACAGCACCAAAGTTACGGGTTCAACCCCTGTGTGGGCCATTAATTTCAGAGTTGGATTCAATGATCCTTGTGAGACCCTTCCAACTCTGAAGATTCTGTGATTTTAGTCCTGTATCACTTTGTAGGAGATGCATTCCAGGGCAGTACTGCCTGTCAATACCACTCTCCCTGTTGTTCTCTTGCCATGACAAAGTAAGGCATTCAGTGTGATATTCTGGTTTGGTAAGGTTCTTGTTCTTGCTCTGTTTTCAATATGTACTTACTGCTATATGTTCATAATAGAAAAAGTAAGATCTAACACAAGTTCCTGGCACTCATTGAGAATGATGATAATACTCAGCCTGGTGGACAGAAAACCCAGTGTCAAGGGTGAGCTCCCAAGACAGTTATACAGTGTCAGCCATTGTATTCATCTCTGCCTCTGAGTCACTTTTTGCAGATTTGTAAAGCTGAGGCAATTGAGTGTCTTTAAAGAAAAGGCCACAATCTCAAATATACCAGATTTTTCTTTAAAGTTAGAAGTAATAAAGGTTTGGTTTCAGGGATTTAGATTTAACAGTATTGAGGGGAGATGTTCAAAATCACAAAAGATAGCACCTTTAAATATGAGTATTTAACTCCTCCACATATTTTTTCTGATGCCCTCCTAGAAAATCACGTCAAGAATTGTGAAATATTTAGCTAATGCTTTTCCAAAAGCATACAGAAAAGAGAATGGTATTCTAAATATCTAGATTGATATGAACACCAGCTGAGGACACTTTTTATGAGAGAAAACTATGCTTAGTTATTTCCATGTAATTGCAAAAAAAAAAAAAAAAAAAGGACAGTAGGTAAAATAATACATTTACAATTGCATTTTGAGTCTTTTATTGCTTTATCTGACTCCCATCACAACCAAAGCAAATCTATTGAATGTCACCAATGGTATTATGTTGTTGTGCTAATATGAAAAGAATTGGTTACTGCATCAAGATTGTATTACATAACAAATATCTCCCTAGAGCAGAAAGTCAACATAAAAAAGGCTATAGTGTAAGCCAGATGTTTTGATATTACATTTCAAAGAAGGCATTTCAGGGGTGGGGGGGAAAGGAAAGAAAGGTCATTCATGATATATTTACATTAAATTAGACAGGAAAAACAAAGAGATAACCTCTTTACTAAAGAAAAAATGTCCTCCAAGTACAATTTGTTCAGTCTTTTACTTTTTGGAAGGGTGTTTTGATTTGGTACATTGTATGTATTGCAGACTTTCCCAGACATGTTGTGGTGCTCTTGTCCATTTTGCAGTGTTGCCTGAACCTAGTCTGTGTTACTGTTCTCTTTCTTAGGAAATTTTTTATATTTGCAGTACTTTATAAAATGTCAATCTTCCTCATTTCTAGAGATTTATGTAGAAAAAAAAATCTCAGTTGATGAATAAATATAGTCATAAAGAATAGGAACAGTGAATATGATGACCAATGCCTTTTATGTTTTTATATATATATTTTTATATATTTGTAGCTTTGTAGATTGCTAATACATGGCTGTATCTTCTAGCATTTTTCCTACCCTTTTTTCCTATATTTTAGAGCAATGTGCTACCTTCTAACACATTCCTGAAATGATGTTTAGTTTTGTTCTCAAGAAGAGAACCTACAACAGGGGCATTTTATTTTCCAGCCAGAATCTGAGAAAACACAAAACGGAATGGCACAAAGCTCCTGGACCAAATCTAATGGAACAGTATGTGGGGGAAAATTACCTAATTGACTGCTTGTATAATTGGACAATATTTGATAGATATACTAATCAACTGACCTTATAAAAACTGTAGAAATACTGCACCATGTGTGCATACTACCATATTGTGCACTTTGAAGGCTTTAATTTAAAATTTGCTTTTATAGTATTATCTTAAAACTGTTTGGAAAAGTTTTGTGTTTTATTGCAGACAACAAATGTTTGATCTTTCAATTTTTTTGGAATGACTCTATCTATGCTTAAAATGCTTATTTGTGTAGAATCATAGAGTGGTTTGGGATGGAAGGGACTTTTAAAGGTCATCTAGTATCTACATCACATGTATAACTTTGTCCTTGTGGAATCTGAACTTGGGTTTACTTACAAGGTTGCGGTAATGAGCAGTCATAAGTACCTGCGGCATCAGAGCTCAGTAATAAGAGGCTGAATTGCTAAAAAAAATAAATTTTATTGTCTTTAAAGAGTGGTCCTAGTTTTTGGGTTTTTTACCAGAAAATTACTTTTATTTTCAAAGGAGGCAGAGGGTTTTCTTCCCTGAGAAGAAGGCTATGAGGCTTTCCTTGACTACTACTCTCCACTAGGACAGAAAAACAAAAGGCAAATTCTTAAGTTACTCCTGCCTGCAAGAACCTCCAAATACTTCCATCTCCTTAAAGGGGCAAGAGGTAAAGAATTGTTTCTAAACTTGTGTAATGTGTAAATCAAATTTTATATATGGATACATTTTATAATTTGTAACACATTCTGTTTGACAGAGTGGTCTATGATATCTGATCTAGCTGGAGCTTCCTCAGAGCCTGAACTCTGCACTTCTTATGAGGAAAAAATATATTTGGAAGTAGAAGTGCTCAGGTAACCATGCTCCTTGTAATTCTTCATGATTTCTAGTGCAATATTCTGCAATGCTACGAATCCTTACAATTCCTACTGCAATATGTACTAAGCAACTGAGGGTCATTGCTCCTGCACAGCTTTCTATTTGGACTATATTCTAGAATTCTGCAATTAAGAATGTAAAGTAGTAGATTATAAAGCCAAAAAAAAAAAAACAAACCCCAACCAAGACAATGGCCAAGCTACCCAATCACCTTGAACTGAATTCAACAGGCAACATTTGAGCAAAAAAGTAAGTTGGGAGGAAGAGAGTTCAAAACTGTTTATTCTGTACCAGCATCAAGGATGCATGGAAAAGATTTTCAAAAAATTTACAAAGGCATAAATATGTGAGAGCACAGAGAACAAGACATTCATGAAGGTGGTGATATTAAAAAGAGGAAAAAAAATGTGAATATGTAGAAATAATATTTCAACAGCTTTGTTGGATAGGTTCTACCCTGAAATATAGCATGAAGGAAGCATTGCTGAACTTACTCTATTAAAGGGAGACACTTTAAAGAGGTGCCTGGGGCTCATGACAATTTTCACTATTATAATTATAATAATAATTGGTCTAATATCTTCATGTTGTTATATGTTTTTAGCTATGCAACCTTTGCCTTGGTAGGCTAGAAATGTGAAAAGTCCCATACTTGCAGCAAAAGGCTGGAATAAATTTCACTACCTTTGCCCTTTACTGTGCTTTGCCATTTGATTATCTGTCATTCTTTGACTCCCCTGTACAGGCCCAACAACTTTGGGGAAGGAGGAGGAATGCCTACTGGAATGCCTGATCAGTCACAATGCTAAGTCTATAAAAGGTTAAAGAAGACTGGCGTTCAGATGTCTTCATGGGCATGGGTAGCTACTCATACTTTCATGTTTTTCTCTTGTGACAGCATCTGCAAAGAGAATATCAACTGCCACAACATGATTCTGTTCTCATGACAGCCGCAGTAACAAAAAAGAAAAATAATACAAACAACTCATTCTAGACTTGCCATTTTTAGATGGTAATTACCTCACCCTTCTTGGATTCTGTAGTCAAGAACTGCCTGGCCTGCTCTCTTAGAGAGAATTCACGCTCTATCCTTGAAACAAAACAATCACAGTTAAATCTGTTCTCTCAAGATATGTGGTTTCATCCAATCTGGTCTATGAAAGGTGACTGTTTTCTAAAAGAAAAATGTACAATGCAAGTCTTTCAATGTACATTTTTCTTGGCTTACCCTAAAGACAACTATAACAGTAGTTGTACAAAACATGAAGGAATTAAATTTACAATTCACATTATCAGTTACCATTACTGAGTAAGTATTGCTCTGAAGAAGACTAAGAAGTGCTACTTTTTCAGTGCTACTATTCAATAGAATATACAATATATAGTAAGACAACACTTCTAATGACAAAGGAAAAAAAAATCATAATTTTAAAGAATGCTTATTTAAACTGTGATGCTTCTGTGCCTTTGGATTCTTTTAAGATAGACCCTCAATCTCCATGATAAAATTTCACACATCTTTAGGTCTAGACAGTGCATGTCTCTTATTTTGATCTCCATTAATGGTATCCATACATTCCCAGCAGTGCCTTTTGCAATGAGACTAATGTGAAAATGAGATTGTGACATTTGTGAAAGTTAGTTAATCTCTCTCTTGTATTATTCTGTAACAGTGTGTTTTACAGATGGATTTTAGAGATCATGTTTTAGCAAGAGTGAGGGACTTTAACAGTCTTTTTAAAGTAAGACTCAAATTTTGATGTTTGTTTTAAGGTTTGAAAGCAAACCAGAGAATTTAACTTAAACTTGATGTTCAAACAGTTCATCTTCATAAATCCAATGCCTAACATCTAGTCACAGGTATAAAACATCATTTATTTATATCTAAAATCATGATTATTGGGAATTATAAAGACAATAATTCCTGCATGCACTTGGTGTGGCATAACTGATTGTACAGAGTGCAAAGTAAGGGACAGCTACACCACAGACAACCTAGTTATAGTGGTAAACTACCACAGGGAAAGGAGCAGTGCTGAGGAGTCAAGGAAAAATATACTTTCAAGGATTTTTGTAAATCCATTACGCTGACATGATAAAGAAATAACTAAAAAAATCAGGATACAAACAACAGAAATGAAATGGAATGGAGTGATGTCTAGATCAGATAAGTTAGTGCAATATTTATCAGGTTTGGTTGGATAACAGTAATAAGATGTAGCCTTGAGAAAGTTGCAGTAAACAAGAACATTGCAAATGAAGGAACACGTGGCCTGAAGTAATTTTATCAGTATTATTTTAGAGACATTATTTGTGTTAATAGACCTGATTTTTGTCTACATCCAAATTAAAGCAGACAACACAAATAAATATTTTCTCATATTACTAGGAAAGGAAGAATAGGAAAACAGTGGGAGATATAACAAATCAACAAGCATTTTTGAGAGGAAAACATTATGACAGAAATTGTTGGCGAATTTATAAAATATGCAAAGATGCATTGCTAAATTATTCATGGATACACAGAGTTTAAGGCCAGACAGTCAATTGTACCAGTAGCTTGACCTCATATGTAACATGAGCAATCAAATGTCATACTTACACCAAAGTGAACTCAAATGCTTGTGTTTGTGAAAACATTCCTTTCAGAAAGACACCTAGTTTTGATTTATAAAGGCTTCAGAAGTGGAAGTATTAAAATATTCCTTGGTAGTTTGTTCCAATATTTGGTTATCTTTCCTGTTAAAATACAGTGAAATGGGTTTTTTCCTCAATTTACATATATTTAAGAACTACCAATTGACTCTTATTATGCTGGGTCTTTTCTGTCCCCGATTGAAGAGCCCTTAGTATCAGTTATTCTTCCTCACGTAGATACTTGCATAGCATAATCAAATCACTTCTTGATCTTCTTTCTGATAGTCTAAGCAAGTTGAATGTCATAAATATTATACTGCAACACATTATTTTCAACTCACAATCATTTTAGAATATCGTCTCAGCAGTTATGGGAACCTTATGTATCACTGGGCAAAAATTTCTGAGCTATTTTACTTCAAATAAGAGAAATAGGATTTGGGCAATTCAATCTGTTGACTTAGGACAATTTCAACTGTGCAATTTAAAATAGTGTGAGAACAAGTCATGCTGAATACATTGACATAGAATTGCATCTCTATTCTAAAAGAATATTCTGCACCTATGTTATTATAATGTTAAATTTCACAAGTCACACAGGTAAACCCGAAAATTACGTTACAACCAGACCATTAAAAAGAATAAAGTTCACAGTGTGACAAGGGAGGAGATTACAGCTGACTGTGTAAGGTAACAGGTAACCTGTAAGTTCTAGCTGTTTTGTGTTGTCTAATTCCAAGGGGAATTTTTAGACAAGGAAACAGATCCAAATGTTTCTAATTCAGGATCATTTCTATACAGTCTGCTCCAAGATAATTGAGGCAGGTGGTCTGTTGCACATTCTCATGGGACACAGGGGTTTTTTTGTGACCATTTGTTAGGAACAAATGGTTATCAGGCAGATACAGTAGCTTCAAGTGGCTTCACAAACTCCAAGACTGATGTCTGACTAACAAAAGCATTCTCCTCACTTGTTGGTGGCTACTGTGCTTTCATACTGAGTCTCATAGAAGTCAGTCAGAAGAAAAGAGGCCCCTGAAGGCAACGGCCTTACAGCTGTACAGTAGAAAAGCACAACAAAATTGTCTCCTTTTATCTTCTCTCTAATATTATTTTTCTCCTTAAAAGCATCTTTGTCATTAATTGGAAATTTCCCCATCAGTCATTGGGGTGTGAGAATAAAGTGCCTGTCAATTCAGCAAAAAGAATGCTAAATAAAAAGTTTGCTGATGACGTAATTCTGACTCGAGAAGAATCACAATGGATCAAGAAAGAATTTATTTTTAAAGCAGGAGGAGGTGTGCCAATAAAATTGTGAATGCTCTAAATAATGTAATTGTGAATTTATAACTGCAATTGCACTACACATATGTAAGAGTGTCTAAGGAAAATTTCCAGACAAAGTGGTGGGGAAAATTGCAAATTAATTGTTCGTCATCCATTCAATAGAAGTAAATTATTTCAATCCATAAATACAACTTTGTTTTTTGGTGGTTAATCTACATTCTTGTTTTCTTCTCCTATTTTGTCTCACAGGATTACTGAACCACAAGCTGTTCTTGAGACTCAGCTTATAACAGTATAAGAATTGGATAATTTTAACACTGTTTAGGAACAAAGGACTGCACCACAAAAAACATGAGGATCACTCAGTCATAGACTCAGAAATTAAATCCAGTCTGATCATTTTGCCTTAAAATCTTGTTGCTTGCCAACAAAAGTGATTCCTCCAACAGACTTTCATATTATTTTGAACCTATGTTAACTCTTGAGTAATTTATGCCTGTTCTAAGGCCTGAATTATCCCTTAGTTAAAATATCCCATCCGGAAAAATACCCAAACTTTCTGCAGAACATCATGAAGTTAAAATTAATGTGCTAGCATTTTATACATTTCTGACTGTTGGATTTCTCTTTTGGACTCTTTCAAGAGAAATTTGCTGATATGATCTTGGAATTTTAAATACTGCTAGAATAGCACATACAGTAGGACAGTGTTTGATGCACTTGTAGCAGAGTTAAAGGTCTCCCAGCTTCTACAATACACATTTTCTAGAAAATGTCTCATGCTATATATTATTATATATACACCATTATATGTACAGTCATTTTTTTTTCCCTTTAATACTGAATAGCCTGTATATATAAAGTTGCATGTTGTTAATTTATAATCATAAAGAATACCTTGGCTCTGAAATTACATATATATTGCAGTGTTTAAAATTCATCCAGTATATATTTCTATATGTTTAGAATACCTGTCTACTTCTATACAGCTAAGGCGTCCAAGTTTCCCTTCCCTTGCTAGGAGATGAAGCATAACTACCAAGTTCTGTTCTGAGTTATATCTATAAAAATCCGTTAGTTTAAATGGACATGCATATGTCAGAGCAGAACACAACCTATTAGGATACGTTCCACTTAAATTTACTGTCATTTTCCAAATTTCTTAAAAATTAGTAATATCAATAAAAGACAGTTAACAAAAGGGATTTTGGAGATTATACCTACTTCAACAAAAACAATAAACACTTTAACAGCATTTGTTCGCTCCCAAGTGGAAAGCATCCTATGCTACATATCTTATCCTAAAGGAAGAAAAAAAAAACAAACCCAATTAAAAAGACTGCTGTACTATGACAAATTGAGGCAGCTATTGTAAAAGCACTGCTAAGAGGTACTTCTTTCTCACTTAGCACAATCAACTGCAGGGGTTTCTGGATAATCTCTTGGTTTTAGGAAAAACAGATTCTTAGTCCATTAATTTACTGTTATTATTATTGGCACAAAATTATTTCTGGAGTCCTTAGTGGAGAGAGGGAGGCAGAGATCACCAAGAAAATATCCATACCCTGCCAGACAAGTCCTTTTTCTTAAACTGATGATGTAAGTGATACCTATGAAGTTTGAAGTATTTGAGCACCTCTTACCTGAAAGGTAACATTTCATAAGTGAAATGATACTTTATGTTCTTTGGGGGTAGATATTAGAGGGTACTTTAGTACCTGGTGGTATTTACAAGGGGTTCGCCCTTCTCATTGAAGTGAAATACTTGAGTGGAATTGTTTAAGAAGGAGTTGCACTTGATTAAGAGTTATCAGGGTGATCAGATATAAAGTGGAAATATTAGGTGGAAACTTGATTTCCTTTATAAGAAAATCATGGGGAGCCATGGCAGCTATAGATTTGCAAGGGTAATTATTGGAAAGATAATCTAACTGGACAGAAAAGTGCCCAAAACATATATTGATTGTAATATTCAAGTTCTCTTATTATCTCTTTCATAAATAATGAGGCAGTGGAGCACACACAATGTGAACAACCCTGAGGAGACTGCAGAACTCAGCAGGGGCAAGTCAGGTTTCATAAGATATCTTTTTAGACCACATGGTGGAGGAAACACTAAATACCTCAGAGAAGTGAAATACAAGCAGAATTGTTCATGGACAAGTAGACTCCCTGGAGACACTCAAAAGCCTGCCACCACCCGGACTTTTTTCTGGCTAACATTGCAGTATATAAAATTTGTTACTGGCATATCTAGTAATGTGTATTCTTCACAATAAATATTTTGTCCTGAGATTATACCCTAGACTCCAAGAAGCTAGATGAACATCAGAGAAAGTACAACAAAGCAGTGAAATCTGTTAATACAAAGAGTGCTTATAATTGAATTTAATTTATTGTTTAATTATGTCAAAATATTTCATGGCACAATAGTGCTTTCAAGTGTTTTTAAGTTTAATAAAGGAAATGAGAGTTCCTTATATTTGCATGAAGTATTTGAGGATTTGCTAAATATGTCCTCAGGATACCTACCTATACAAATACATATTCAGTCTATAGTTTTTTTCATACATTGAGAAATATACCGAAAAGTTGAACACTTTTCTGAGATTCCTCTGAATCTTACAAAGACAGTAGTATTATTTTTCCTAGAAGGTTGTCATAGCCAAGAAAAAGAGAACTATCCAGCAGATTTGTTTCAACTTATTTTCTCAAAAGAGGCACCCAAAGGAAGGCAACAATGATGGTGAAGGACCTTGAGGGGAAGCCATATGAGGAAGACCTGGTCTGCCCAGCCTGGAAAAGAGGAGACTGAGGGGAGTCCTCATGAAAGTCTACAACTTCCTTGTTCAGAGAAGAGGTAGGGCAGACACTGATCTGTGGTGACCAGTGGCACAGCCTGAGAGAATGACCTGAAGTTGTGTCAGAGGAGTTTAGGTTGGACCTCAGGAAAAAGTTTTTCACCCAGACGGGTGGTTGGGCACTGGAACAGACTCTCCAGGGGAGCGGGCGCAGCACCAAGGCTCACAGAATTCAAGAAGTGTTTGGACACTGCTCTCAGGCACATGGTGTGACTCTTGGGGACGGTGCTGTGCAGGGCAGGAGTTGTCTTCATGATCCTTGTGGGTCCCTTCCCACAGGTGCTTTGGTCTGAAATGAAACATTGTTAGGTTTGCCTTTCTGGATTCTTTGCTATGTCATTCTTAAAAACATACTTGTAAGTAAAAGAATTATTACACTCTTAGTAGGCACAAGTAGATTTCTTAAAGCAATAGTAGCACTGGAAAACAATTTGGTTTTGGGTATCTCATCAGAAATGGCACGGAACTTCATCCTTAAGAAAAACTTACCTTTAATTTGAGAATCATATTCCAAAATCTAATTGATACAAAGCATATTTGGCTTGACTGTGTTCAAAGTACCCTACCTCAGTAAGTTAACACTGGGATAACAAAACATTCAGCCAGTGCAAAAAAGTCTCATATTTCAGGAGAGGTCTCTTGTAGCAATGTAATGCTCACTCCCTTTCCCCAACTGATATTTTCTGTAAAAGCAAAACAGACCAAAAGAGATTAAAAAGCTAGAGTCCATTGCCAAAGCAGTAATTCTTTTTTCCGACAGGACTAAGATGGTGTTGCTATGAAAGGTGTTGATACACAAAGGTATCAGCACTTGTGCATCAGTTCTCCATACACAAAAACCATGACAGTCCCTCAGATAGATCTTTCAACTCCTTTATGTCACAACTATCAACAGATGTTCCCTGAAATGATTCAGGGAATAAACCTAGAAAATGCACTTACATTTTTTCTGTACACATAACCATGAACACAAAGTATGTAAAACAAGATGTAGCATTCTAAGTTTAACTTAATTTTTATTTGATTTTATATGAGAAATATCCTGAGAGAAATAGACTGGGCATGAGAAGTTCTTTCTTTCCCAAAAGGTCAAGCAGTCTTTGAATGGAAACTGTGCAGAAACAGTCTCATATGACTTTCAAGAAGGTTTGGTAAGTAGTTTTTTTATGCAGTTGATCTAAACCAGGTATGGCACCAGCATATGGTATGTTTTTCCCAAGAAGCTTTCAATAGATTTTCATAGTAGGACTGTGCAGAACATGAAGTAAAACATTAGCACTGCAAAAAGCCTCCGTTAAATCTGGAAACTTTTCTGTGACACATTCATTCTTCTCACAGAAAACTATTCATCATTTTTTGTACTTAAGTTGTCTTTCCTACAGTAGATTCAACTTCTTGCATCTTCCTCTTATATGAGTATCTCTCACAATGTTTGTCACAGCTTGCTTTTTGTTTGAAATCAATGGTATCATTATTGCAACACAAAAAAAGAAAAGAAAAAAGTAACATCACTTTCAAGAAATGTCCCCTCTGGACACTTTTCACTTCTCTGCCTAACATTTGTAGATGGCACTTTGCTCGCATCTGCTGGAGTAATTTTTTACCACTTTTTCAGCTCGGCTGCATTTTCCCACCTTCCCTCATTCAAACATCATTGGCTGGTTTGCCTTCCACAGATAAAGCTTCCAACAGCTAAATTCCTATGGCACCAGCTGAGAAGCCTGCCGATTTGATTTTTCATGAACACATGGCACATACTCATTTGTATTGAGTGCAAATTAAATACACTCTTATACACACTGGTAAGACTTCATTTTTAATTCAAAAAGACTGTCACTATCAGTGTAAGATTATAGCTTTACATATAAATATATCTCCTTAAAAAACACAGGATTTGGCTTTACCTCTTCAACTAATACATTAACAATGAACAATTATCCAAGTGTTGTCATGTCTCACCCAAATATGTCTTTTCTTTTAAACACTCCCATTTAGACTTTGAAATGTCCATTTTTTTTAGGGATTTTTTTTTTTTTAAATTGCAAATTCAACAGAAAAAAAGTCAAGGGATATCAGCAATGTTCCACTTAACATTAGTTAATAATCTTGATTTTCTAATTTTACTGAGCTTTCTCCAGTTTCAGAGCTGCTCTAAGAGATGGTTTTACAGCTCTTTTACATATCTCAGCTTGAAGTAGAAGTGACTAGCAGTCATTTCATCTCATTTTCTAGAATACAGCATCCCTACATTCCTCCTTAACTACTTCAAACCGTTAACTCACCTAATAAATTACCTTAGCAAGCTTAGGTCTCCCTGTGCTGGTTTTGGCTGTGACGGAGTTAATTTTCTTCATAGTGTCTGGTGTGGGGCTGTGTTTTGGATTTGATTTGAAAACAGTGTTGACAATTCAGAGATGTTTTTGCTTTTGCTGAGCAGGGCTTACCCAGAGCCAAAACCTTTTCTGCTTTTTGTGCTGCCATGCTGGTGAGGAGACTGGGGGTGCACAAGGATTTGGGAGAGGGCACAGCTGGGAAAGCTGACCCCAACTGAACCAAGGGGTATTCCACACCAGATGGTACATTTTTTCCCTTCATGAAGACATTTAAAACACAGGTCTTCAAACATTCCCTTATTCTTCTGAAAAGTTTTGTGGAAAAGCATCTTGATGGCGACCTACTTCATGATATCATCTACTACAGTCTAGCTCAAAACATTTCTTTCTAAATATTTAGTGGGACATTTGATGTGGAAATCTTAACATGAGGCAGACCATGTATGCATTACAATGTCACACATATCAGAAGATATAAGAATACCTTATTCTCACACATATAAGAATTACTACAGTTCCTCTTTAAAAAGGAAATAAGAGTATGAATTCTGTATGTACCTTCACAGTTTCATACAGCTTTGCAGACTTTGGTTTCACTTTCATTGGTTAAGCAGGCTGAGCTATTTTTATTTCTTGAGGCTTTCCGGCTTCTTACATAGGTGAGAATTTACTGCTGTACATCAACCAAAATGTTTTTCATTAGACATGTTAGACTGATTATTCTAAAATAGAAGCTTTCATAATATTCTTTTAAAAAATGGGTCTAAGGCTTCTACATAGGTCATAATTTGTTTTAGTCACACTTGCTAAGATTCAGTATTGTAGAATCATTTTTTAATCTTTCTTCCTGAGATTTCTTTATTGGCAAGTCACAACAAACTGTAAAATTTGCTACATTTACCATGAACAGCTTGTGAAACATGTCAACTTTCTCTATAATTTTCACAGGGCTTTAATTATGAATCAATGTGATGCTATGAATAGGGGTATTCATAGTTAATGCTTTCAACATGTAGTAAGCAATATTTCTATTAGTTAAACATTGCTCATATCCACAGGCACTACATTCTGGATTGCTTCATTTGTGAATGCCCAGGCACATGTATTTTACTCAATCTGATGGTCAGGTTAAAAAGGAAATGATGCATTTTTCTTGGAATTTTACATTGTGAATAAGGATGAATTTTCTAACTGGAGAGCTGCAATTCCCTTGGGACAGTTTGTAACTGACATTATATTTTATCTGCACATTGAAACAACACACTTATCAAATGGAAAAGAAGAAGAAAAATTACAAGAGATTTGATCTTCTTTACAGCTTCTAATAGTAAAATACACTGTATGATTAATGAACCTGTCAACTGTAATGGGAAGAATATGTAACAAGTAACTGTGCATTACTTGTTTGTGATTTTTATCTTTTATAAATGCAGCCATGTGTAGGATGATAAGATTAACTCTTTCTGCTTTTAAGTGAACATTATATGCAAGAATAATACAACCTCTGCTCTTTCTTGTCTTTCTGTCAGTTCTCAGTCTTAAGAACTGGAGCTTTCCCTAATTCCAAAACAACTATATTATTATTTCATTTGGCATGTCTACACATCTGCTGCTGGATATATTATTCAGAGGAATGAAAGACAAAAGAGCCCACACAGCCTACCTGTCTCTTCCCATTTAGCTTCTTATGCTTTGTACCCTGCAGCTTTTCTCTGTCAAACAAAAAGATTTTAATAATTTCTTCAGGATTTCTATAGGGCCTGCAAGGGGAGAGCCCTGGATGTACACTGTGACCTGCCTGGCATTGAGGCAGCATGACATAAGGGATCTATGTCCTACAGTTCTACATTATTTTTGAGATGCCTACTATGTAATTTTTTATCCTTATGTTTTATACTCCAGGAGAGCATCAAGAAAAAAACATCTTTCATGTCCCACTAACTCAAAACTTGAGGAATCCCAATATTAAGTGTATTACAGAGGTATGGCCTTGAGATAGGAAAAAAATTCAGGGATTTCTGGCAGTTTTCTCACCAGCTATTAGGAGGGAAAAAATAAGGGCAGGGTTTTCACATCTAATGCTCAGAAACTTCATCATATGACAATAGTCAAATATCTCTAAGGAGGACATTAAAAAAAAAAGTTTATGAAATTTGCATATTACCAGAATATCGTCATTAAATGTCCAGTGGTATTAAAGTAAGAGAAAGTTATTTATTGCCCTTAACTTCATATTTATTTCTTGACTCTCAACTATCTCACTGTCTTTAACTGCCTTGGGTAACTTGTACCACTGAAAGTAATATGCATATGTTCCAGATGTATAGAAATTCTGAACTAGGAATATGGGAAATGTTTGCAATTGTAATCTTGTGATCAAATCTCGGTCTGTCATTTTGTTGTCCCCCACCCCCCCAAAAAACCCCCCAAAAAAACCTAAAAAAAAATTTAAATATGCTTTAATGCACTTTAAAATGGGGACACAATGTAAGAATATAATCCATTTACAATTTAAGAAAATAGTACATTTCATTTAGCATTTGAGAAGTTCAAGTTTCATGTTTCAAAAGAAAGTTCAAAACTGAACTACATTTTGAAGTCAGACCTGGGCATAGAGAAAAGAATTTGATGTGGTGTGAAAATTGGGAAAATTACCTGACATTTAGTTGAATGTTATTATGAAAACAATTTGTATCAATATGCATCATTTATTTCAAGACATTATTTATTGTAATATCACTCCATCAAGTTAGCCTACTAACATTAACAGTACAGTATAATCATATAAACTATATAAAAAATCTTCAATATCAGTTCTTATTTTTGTGCTGTCTGTACATTGATATTGGGAAAAAAAAGTCCTACAAAATGAATTACATGTTCAAGGTCCAGTAATACTTGTAGAGAGGAAAGGCAAAAGTTTTCATCAGGACCTATGATATCTCCATTATATATCTTAAGGAAACCTTCTGCAGTGCAAACTAACTACACTATTTTTTTATACCTACCCCAACTCTCTGAATTCAGGCAAAATGTTAAACAGAAGTTAATAATCAAATATGATTTCTACTGGATCTCCTTTCACACGCTTTTGCATCTCCAATGAAATTTAAATTCTTTTAGAAGTCAAAGAAACACAGGCAAATCAGGTCCATTCGCTATTAGAAAATTAACCCTATGAAGTAGTGCAGACTGTACTATCCAGTGCCATTTTGCTCAAAAAAGAGTTTAAATATTAAAGTATACTCAACAAAACTTCAGCAAGAGAAAAGGTATCAGGACAGAAATGGAAAATAGTAGACTAAAACCCAAAAAGTTAAGGTTAAGTAAATGCATTGAAGTTCTATACTTAAAATACTAGAATTATTAAAAAAACCCCAAACAACTATTAGAGATGCAGAATGATTCCACATGGGAGAAAATGTCCTCAGTAAAATAAATACTCATCTTGCAAAAGGAATGAAAGCAGTTTTAGGGTGTTGCACACGAGATAAACTAGCGCCTATCGTCGCTAGAACACACAGAACAACCATTGTTGCTGTCATTATTCTTACCCAATCCATCCAAAACTAAGTGTTGAAAGGACAAGTTGACAAGAAACACCGATTTGGAGGATGTGCCATGTCAAGCCTGTATAATTTTCTTCTGTGAGAGAAAAAACTGCTCTTTTTGTTGGTGAAAAGTAATAGATCTAAATTAGTTTGGTATTAGTAAAGTTTTAAAACTGTCTAAACAATGCATTGTTAAACACACAAGAGAAAAGATAACCCAGATGAAAAGACTACAAGAAAGAAAGTAATAAAAATTGGACTCAACAAATTAAACTGGGAGGACAGACCAAGGATAATTCAGCAATTTCATCAGCCATTAGAAAAGAAAATTAATAAAATATGAACCCAGCAACCAAGAATTATAACAGAAGTAGAAAGTACAGCATAAAGGAAAGTTGAAAGAAAAATGATTGCTTAGCCTGAAAAATGACATTTCTTTTAATAAATATAAAGACAACTATCAACTTTATATGTATCCAGCGAGAGTAGTAGAAGTAATCATCTTAATTTGTAACATCAGACATTTATGGCGGCTATTAGGAGAAGAAAAAAAAAGGTTCCATCTAGTGTTAAAATAGTTGACCAGCCTTTAGCAATGAAACACAGTGATTTTAAGAGATCCCCTGTTTTTTTAAAAAAATAGTTTCACTAAACATCTGTCAGCAATGGTTTAGGTTGCATCCCCAGCCTAGTAGGAGGAAAAGGAACAAGATCTCTTCAAGGTAATTTCCATGCACAGTTTTTTACATTCTCTCTAAATCCAGATTTATCAATACGAAAAGAGTGAGCATACACCTTCTCCATGTATGTCTCTTACGAATTAGGGGAGTCTTGGACAACCTTGAATATAACTACCCTGTGGTACTTGTACACCGAAGAGGGCAAAGGAACTTAATTCTTTCCAATTACAAAGGAAATTGTAATTGACCTTTACCAGCCTACTTTTATGCTTACTTCTTAATTCAGAGCAAATTTTGAAGGGCTCATCCAGTTTTGCATGCAGGTCATTTCATTTATATGCCACTCCAAGCCCATGCAGTGGCCTCTTATACAGTACCAACCGTATCAGCAGCAAAGAAAGGTATTACATGTAACAGAATCACTCAAAAGCCCCACTGCCCAACATAAGATGCAAATATCTGAATCTGTGCCCCACGGTCTGGGTCAACAAGCAGCAGCTCCACAGGCTGATCTCAGCCTCCTCTCCTTTCAGCAGCACATACTGACACTGGTTGCCTTCACAGGATGTTAAACTTGACAAGATATCACTGACATGATTTGTCCGCTGCAAATGTCCTGTAGCCAAACTGTCCTCTTCTGTGTAAATGCTTACTGAAAGAAATGTCTTAAACTCTAGACTAAGTGCTGATGTAGCACTTCAGAGGCTACAGAAGTCAGACATTTACCAAGTTGTCTGAGTTGGTAAGTAGCAGTTTATTTTTAGTGCCTTCAGAAGCGGCGTGAAATGCCTTCCCTGGTTAACATCCCTGCTCCGACTATACGAGCAGTCAGTTAATATGTTAACATATTACACTTGCCAAAATAAAACTCCTAAACCGCACCCACTGACATTAATGATAGGCTGTGGAAAGGTTATTAATAATCTGAGTTCAAGTTTTGCTACCAACTGTCAAATAAAGTGCTATGCTACTGAATTCATAATACAACACTGGAGTGAGGGAATTCTCTACATTTAAAAGATTTATTGTTGTAACTATATTAGTTTTCCATTGTGTATTTTATGTCAAACAGCAAAAAGTTCTATTCTCATTTGTACCATCATTTACTGTTCTATTATCCCTGGAAGAAAAAAAAAAAAAAAAAAAAAAAGGACTATGAACAACATCTAGTTAATCTTTTGGCTTTAACACTTCAACATGTAAGGAATTTTTTTTCCCCCCATTGTCCTCAATTAACATGACCATTTTGCAAGCAGTAGCATGTTTAGACATGTTTTCTTGTATGTGTGTTCATAACATAGTCTTCCCCTTTACTCTCGAATAAAGCTGGCTGTGATTTTGGGTTGGTTTTGTTTATTTTGTTCTGTTTTGTTTTGTTCATGGTGGTGGTGGTCTTTTTTTTAATGAATGGTATCTAGCAAGAAAATGTGTTTTTATGCAAGATGAAGAATTAGTGGTGAAATGCACCAGTTACCAAACACTGAGAAATTCTGCAATGGAATGCTTGGCTTCTTAACTTGGTCACTGATACAAGAACTTGAATTTTCCATCTGCACCACCAGTCCTCAGCTTGTTCTGAAGCTCACAGATAATTCTTGTCCAGTACTCCTCCACTCTGGAGATCACTGACCAAAGTGATTGTCATTACAATTCAGGAGTCACTATGGCACTAAAAGTTGGACTTCACAGATTGATTTTCCACACATCAACTCTTCCATCTTTGGAATTAGGCACACAACCTCTACTGTGTTTGGAACTGTTTAACCTTTTGAATATCTGACAATGTCAGTAAATGGTTTTATTTCTAGTTAGCAAAAAGGCTTAAGTATTCTTATTCTGATTTTCTATACTCCTCTGGGAACAAAGCATGATGTGTAGAGAAAAACAAGCCATTTTTAAAGTTAGAGGAAGGTTGCAGCAAATATTTTAAGGCTCTTTCTCTTGCATCAAAAACTTTCTTACTGTATTTTTTCTTGTTTTATATAAGTTGCAGTTAATTAATAAAAACATTCCCTTTGTTTTTCTCTGCAATTTACAGCTTTTGACTCTGAGAAACTCCTTTGAGGCAATGACAGTAGACCTTTGATGCAACTCTAGATACTGAAGGTTATTCCAAAACATTTTTCTTATAAATACGACTGGAAAATCCACGACTACCTGATTCCAATGCTGTCTTGGGTTTGTTTCTTACACAAAACAAAACCAAGCTCCCTACCCCATCTCCACAGCACCTGGGCACCTAAAAGTCTGTGGAGATATTTGTAAATCAGAAAAAAATTAACAGAACATTAGATAGAACAATGAGTATTCAAAATACTTCAATTTTACAAAATTTGTCACTACTAAATCACTTTCAGTAGTGCATCTCAGATGCAGGAGAAATTTCTGCAGTGAAACGTCAAGCTTGGAATTGCAGAGGACAATCATAGTTTAAAAGTCTGCCACAGCATTCCTCACCTACTGCTCGACAGACGTGGTTAGTACTTGTGGATATTGGCAATTGTTACATGCAATTACTCATATTACTTTATAAAGTGCTCTGTAACTGCACTGTAGTGATTCTGACAGTGTTTTTGTGTCCCTTGGCTGTTTCAGTGTCTTATTGTATAACCTCATGGTGTTGTTTTTGGACCAAGCGGTCTAACTGCAAAATGCAGAAATGTTCATGTACTTAAGGTGACTCTGATGAGTTTAACTTTCAACACAACCTTTTGAATACAAAACTCAAGTCTCAGCCTTAAATACTCATCTACAGCTGTAATAAGTTTATTTACTCTCCTGATGGTGGTCAAGGCTGCAAACTAAAATATCAGAGAAACAAGTTATTTAATAATTTTAAAGCTGCTTTTAACCCCTCATCATCATCTGATTTTGAAATGTTTAAAAACACAGAATAGAGGGTATGCAACTCGGTAACATTCGAGTGCAGAGCATTGGCATTAGAAGGCAAAAAATCATACCATTGCTAATAAATAAACATATTGTTAATATAGAACAAGTATTGCTTTCACACCTTCGAAAGGTTATAAACATAAAATGTGGATTTAAACAAATGGGCAATAAAACACTTCTGAAAAACTGCATATATAGGCTACTCATATTGCATATGATGAAGAGATGAGAGCATTCTGGCGGATGAAAATGTCCAGGTGTTTCCTAATTCTCTAAGTGGGCATTTTCTGAGCTTAAGAATTTCACACTTGACAGATGCAACTTCCTGAACCTTCTGGCAACACTGTAGATATAGTAGGGAACCCCAAGAGGCAACACTGGCTTTTTTTTCTCTGCACTCCATGCAGGGTCTTTCAGGTCAGCTGCCTGCTAAGTGCCTCCTCCAGACAGCCTACCAGGTCCGATGCTGTGTACATACAAAATGCAAAAGCTATCTGGGGGTGGAAAACACTGTAAAATTGTAAAGGATTATTATAGTTTTGGAGACACCAACTATGAGTGCCAGGCTTTTGGTACAAAATATTGATTAGTTTCATGGCAGTGGCTGCTGACAATTGCTACCTAATTAAAACAGTATTATCCTATTTTTTTTGCTGTGCTATGAAGATGCACTTTTCTGGAGATTTGATGTTCCAAGAATGTGTCTCTGTAAACCTTATGAAGTGAAAATAAAGATCATTACCAATATAGTCTACCTATAGAAGCTTTTCAAAACATCAAGCTCTTCTTCACCAAGGCTGCTGTTCTTTCTTCCTAATATAAACAAATCATTTATAGAAAAAAATCTCTAATTTTTTGGACTTTAGTTCTGCTGGTACAGCAACAAGACATACACCTTTACAGTTAAATTAAGGGTTTTTTTGCTCCCAAATTTGCTCCTCAGGGGCATAGACATCAGGAAATCAACAGGAGAGTAATTTTTCTGTACTCGCAGCTTAGGCAATATATGGTCCCTAATAAAACATAAGCAGAGGTCCTACTCTCCCACTGTTTCCTGTGAAGCCAAGATGAGCATGCATTCCAGATTTATCACTTTGGAACATTATTTCACCTATTTTTTACCAATTTTGTCACCTTCTCCTTTGCATGTATGGATCCATGTCCTCTCCTCCAGTCAGTTGTTTCTTTTGGTTGTTTTTTTTTTTTCCTGGGGGGGTGGGTTGTGGGTCAGAATGACCCTTAGTTTTTTCAGTCATAAAGATGTTAAGTTGCCAAATCTGTGCTTGGGAATACTGAAAACGCTCAGATTCTGTAGGGGCTATAGCAAGCAAAGGGCAGCACTTTTGTGACTGTCATCCTCATTTCAACCTAGCAATAGGTTGAAACTCAGAAAACTGCTGCCTGAGTGCACTGAAAATAAAATTCCGTTATACTACTGCACACTGTTAATAATTTAAATAGAAATGGTGGCAGAATAATAAAACTTGATGCCACACCCTCTTAATTTCTGAAAGTCTTACACATGGCAGCTGCATTAGAAAATCAGAGAGTATGCAATAAGAAATCTACCCTTTGTAATGTATATGTCTTTTTAAAGAAAGGTGTGATTATATTCTGAATAGGTGTCTCTGTGCCTGGCATTTCTTCTCTTTCTCCTATGACCTTTTACTAAACAAGTAGGGTATTTGCAATCTTTTTGGAACTGTCCATCCATTTGAGGCAGTGAATATGAGAGTTTGACTATATCAGAATTATTGCAGTGGGTTATTGCAAGGGCAGAAACCACCTACTGTGGGTGGAAATGTTTCTTCCATAATAGCATGTCTCCAATTCAGGTTTAACTTTACTTTGTCTCCTGTTTGTTCATCCACATTTCTAAAGATTTAAATAAATGTGCAGTCACATTTGTTCATGGAAAGTAACAAATGAATAAAACTGCACTGGACAGATTTGAGTTTCACAATGTATGCTGAAACAGCTGTCTTCTTTTCAATGGCTCTGGAAAGAATTATTAATATGGACCTTCCTTGGTTATGAAAGAGACAATTAGGAGCTTTAATCCAATCTCTAATAGTTCAAAAATGTTATTTTTTATTAGATTTCAGCAGCAAAGAATACCATTTAGATAGATCACCAGAGTAATAAGCAACATGATGCTGGGTTCCACCCCATCTGTGATATTTTAAAAATACAGTCTACTGGTGCCAAACTTCAGATTTCCCATGGGAACATTTATAAGAATACAAAGCTCAATAGGCAGCACTGATGCTGTATTAAGGATTTGTGTCGTTTCCACTACAGAATAAACATGTGCTACAAAGGGGCATGTAGGATTTCATTAGCAGAGAACTGAAGTTTGACTTATATGAAGGATTTGATTCTGTTCAGTACAGAACAGAGCTATCACATTTTCAGAATTTTTTCTGCTGTACCAAGACAGAGGCATGGCAAACATTTAATTTTTTTGTTAATGAACCAGATATTAGCCTATGGAGAAATAGTTTTAAATAGGATTTATAATCTGTTCAATGAATATGATAGCTTTAGCTTGGTCCCTACTGGATACTTTTCCATATTTCAAAACCCACTCTGCTTCTCAAATTTGGCACAGTAGCAATTTTTGGTGATACAAAGCCAAGAACTGAAATTCTAGGGTGTTGGAGATTGGGTTTACGGACTATTGGAGAAGCTGTGAAGAGGAGAATATACAAGGTCTGTCACAGCCATCTGTCCCCACCCAAACAATTTAAGGAGCAGAAATGCTAAGTGATTTGCTCAAAATGAGCAGGCCTATTCAGGCTGCCATAGAGGGATTCCAGAACTAATCCTGATCTGAGAGTGTGCACTCATATAATCCAGTGAAGGACCACACTAAAGCATCACTATACCAGATACACAAGGTTTCATGCTCATTCACTCATCAATAGGTCCAAATGCTTAAACAGTCAGTTCTTCACGGACATGTATCAAATAGCTACAGTTAAGCCAAGGTTAGGGAGAGCTGGGGTTCAAGAGTTATATTGAAATTGTAATCCTCAAAGCCACAGATCTAACTGCCAGCAGAGCAGAACTCTTCTTGAATTTCTGTGTCTTCTTTGAATCGAAGAGTATTAAAAAAACCTACAGCTCAATCTGCAGTGAAGAGTATGCCAAATACAAATCCTAAGAGATCTTCATTTCTAGAATAAATGCTGCTCCTGATGGGAAACATACCTTTGTAAGTTCTCTGGCACAAATGGGACTAGGATGCAACAACAAGAGTTTGACAGAGCAGAGATTACAGTCACTTGGTTGAATCACAGTGACAAAAATGGGCCTTAACTAAATTCTAGCTCTTAACAGTTAGCTGGCTCCAGCTCTCATCCTAGCTTCTTGCCTCCTGAATACAAGGAAATAAATCTCTTGTTTTCCTGAAAGTTGAATCTAGCACAACTATAGACAATGACCCATACATAACACTCATTTGACCACAGGTCATGAGCAAGGGCCCCCTTAGGTTTCATGGGTTTCAACTGGGTTCCAAATCCATTGGGTTTCACGTTCACAATATCAGACAATGATTTTGGCTGACTGGTGGATGGATGACCTGATACTGGGGCCGTGGTTAGTTTTCAGAAGACCAGAGATGAAAGATCTGGGTCTGCCATTAGGTTTTTAAAAGACGAAAAGCTTGAATGCAGGCAAGAATCACTTGACACAAAGGTTTATTGATGAGACCTTTGATAGATGTGGCTTTGGCCTGTTAATTAGTTACATTAAGTGAGAGGTTTTGGCAATTTGGATAGAAAAACTGACTTTATAGCTTGACTCTTTTAATAGAGCTACAAATATTTCTGATGAGGACTGAGGAAATTATATTCCTGCAATACCTGCAGCAGGGAGGATTTTCTAGATCAAAGTAGAATTTGATTAGGACATACAAAAGAAGTTTAAATCCTTGGTTTTTCTAAGTTTTTCTAGGTGTGTTGTGAATGAGGTAGAGGGCTGAGTAGCATCTAAAACAGAGCAAGAATCATGCAATGTAAGACTAGGAGTAGGCCGGGGGTCAGGTAGGTGCCAAACAGTTCTGAAATGTGTCACTGGGTCTTGAAAACACACTATATTTAAGATGATCATTCTTACCAGACAATGAAGATCATTAATTCTAAGAGGCATATAGATCACAGGGCAACACTTTTACTTAGGATAAGTTGATATCAGAGTGAGTGTTTGGGACATCATGTGAGAACTATATTTATTGCAGAAATTGACATGAACTAGGTAGAAATTCACTCAGAAGGAAATGCTTACCAAGAGGTATAAAATATAATTATCCTAGATCACTGATAATGCACCTTTGACATATCTACTCAATTTGGTATCACAAGTGGCCTAAACTCACCACAGCTGGTCAGAAATGCCCTTCTCCTTTACTCCTTGAATTGATTGGTCAGAGCTTCCTCCATATATGTATACAAAGAAATTTGGTGGTATTTACTGTACGTTCCTGGAACCGAAACAACAGCATACAATATCATGTAATCTAGAAAAACATCCCCATGGGTTAGATTAGGTCTGCCCTCCCCTCCTCAAGGGATATTAGGTGATATCTTTCACCCTCAAAGGCTATACTTCATTAATGTTGCGATAGACTTATATAAGGTTAAGAAAAGTAATCTGCCACCATGTACCGTTACGCAGATAACTTCTCACATGCATCTGACTTGCTATATTAGATAAGTTTCCATTTTGAAATCCCATATTTACAAGCTTTTTTTCTCAATGCACAATAGAAAATTGGCTATATGTGCTGGGCTCATAAGGCAATTTTCTGTGTACTTAGGACAACTGTATTTTAAGCGTGACTGCCTGTTGCTTCTCTTCTTGTTTCTATTTAGTCTACAGCCGGATTTACTGTTTTTCTTCACATGAAAATTACAGTGCTTTCTGTGCGCTGCTGAATGTGTAATGTCCTACAGGTTGGCAGACACAGTAAATGCATTTCTCTGGAACAGGTCGGACAAAACAGCTGGGAGTATTTGTAACAGGGAAGGGCTTAAATGCCATGGTCAGAACCATGGGGGGTTTGGCTCTCTGCAACCGTGTCCGTATCCTACACTGAATACAAATGGAGCCAAATTCTCTTCTCTAAATCCCATTTAAGTATTTGTGTAAAATATTAGAAACAGGAGAAGTATTAGAGTTGGAAGGCCTCCAAAATATGATTTTTTCTCAGGACTGATCTACAGCAATGTTCATCAGTCCTCCTGACCCTACCATTCACTTGCCAAAGCTCACAAATGTAGCAGAGCCACGCAATGTATTTAAAGCATCTCGATAGTCAAGAGAAAAGATGGAATTATTACCACTATCAGCCTCAGGCTGCCCTGTGCAGGGGAAAATTGTGTTGCACAGACACCTCTACCCAGGGAGGTCTGCACCACATGGGTATTATACAGTGTAAGTTTGGGAACTGTACTTGGGTTGGGCCATATGCACTTCACGAAAAGTAACCACAGCTACTAGGGCAGAGCAGGGTACAACAGTCCTTGCTAGGGAAAAGGAAACTGGAGGTCAGAGTGAAACTATCTCTCTTTTAAATCTCATTTTAGCAAGGGTCTGGCTCCCCTGAGCATGGTGAATTATGTGTGCCTGTGTGCACAGATGAACAAAAAACACATTGAGAAACACACAGAAATCACTTGTAACTGCCAAGTCCCACTTAAAATTAAACACATGCAGTGGATCAGTAACCATAGATTAAGATTTTGCTCTGTTATCCATTTCAAACCATATGCACAGTATACGGTTTAGGAATAGGGAGTATAAGCAATTTCTTTTATGCATTTTGCAGGTACTAAATGGTTCAAAGAAAATTGATTTATATTGGAATACTAAATGCAGCTCCTACTGAAGCTTATACANCAGAAGAGTACATTATACCCAACACTTTACACCAAATCTTTAAAGTGAAGGCAAATTCATTACTTTCAAAAGTACAGTAAGTCTTAAGAACATCTTTTCAACAGTTGAAAGCTGCTTCTTGAAAAATTCTGGACGATGTAACTAATTTTTCTCCTAATCTCCATTTACCCTTGACTGATGCTTGACTCAGAAGGGAGTTGCGAGTGTTCCATGTTCCAGGAAAGAGCAACTGACAGGCTCTTGACTTTTGTATCAAGAAAACAAAATTGAATGAACTATTTTGAAACACCTGAATGCTTTCAAAGTGTCATTTTGTAGGAAAAAACCCCATATAGATTACAGAATGAGTGTTGTGTTTATTTCAATACTATGCACACATTTTGGATGACCTTAATAATCTACCAGAGATGTAAGTTCTTAGGAGTGACCCTTCAGAGTCAGGCCACTCAAACTTTTCAAAACAGGCTCAATAAAGGAAACAAAGCAGAAGAGATATTAAAGGATCTCCTTGAAACTTATGTTGAAGCGATTTCCTGAATAGAATGCACCTGAAGACATGTTTGAGGTCTTTCTTGTAAAAACGGCTTACATCACACCATGCAATCATGGAATCATAGTGAAAGGGTAGAGATATGTGAAAAGAGACAGATAAATTTCTACATTATTTATATTAATGCAATAACCATATCAGTGGTTTAGAGGCATTGAACATCTCACTACATTTCAGACTTTCAGTCCATGAGTTTCTTTTCTAAGCATATAATTGCATTTCTTTTTTAATGCCCATCACCTTATAAAAATCCCTTGCCTTTATGAATTTAGAAAAGAAAGCAATGCACTGAAAGGAAGAAGAAATATGCTAAATTCCACACTGAACCTCATGTATTTTCTACCATAAAACAAAAATTTTATGGTAAACTGAAAGGAAAAAAAGTGAATATAGTGGGGAATGTGTATGTGTTCCCAATGTGAAGAGTGGAGCAAGGCCAGAGAGGATAAGGAGATCACAAGACAGATCCACAGTGATGAGGCAGGTCCGAAATGGAGCCGGGAAGTCATGTTGGCAGTAGGTCCTTGGTTAGGGGTCTGTGGCTAGGCAGAGACACAGCTACAGCACAGCTCAGGTGAGTACCATGGTCTGGGGCCTGAGTTAAAATGAAGTTAAAATGCAGTTTCTGAGCAAAGCAGGAGAAGGCCTCAGGAGGTTTTTGAAGGCTGTTTCCCAGCAGGCTGATGCCAGTCACAAGTCCAGGAGTGGGAGCTGGTCCTCACACTGGCAAGTCAGAACCCCTGCCTGCAGAAGAGGCTGCTGAGCTTGTGGGGTACTCAAGTTTCTTCCTGGATAGATAAGGATGGTTTGGTGTCATGGGATGGGATTCACCTAATTACCCCACATGCCACATCTAATCAAAAGGAAATGCCAGTGTCTGCATCAGTGAGTCTGAAATCATGCAGAGTAGGCATCTCTCAGAAACTCTGAACTAAGCCTGGTGTATAAAATTGAGACTCATAGCAAGCCCCACACCTTATTTTCCTGAAAAGATTGGCTTATGTAACTTCATAGCATGGTGGCAGTGGTGCAATCTCTCTTATATCAAATTCTGCAGCACATGCTGGTATTTCTTACTTCATCTGCTTAAAATGTTCACTATATCACTAAATGATATGTATCACTAAATGAATTAAATGTTCACTGGTGTCTTTACTGCTGATTTAGCACACATTCCCTCTGCAGTCGAACTGGATTCTCAGATCTTGAAATTCCTCAAGAAACTCCTCAATTTTGGTTGAAAAGTCTTCCATTTGGCCTGAAGAGGGAAAGTAGATAATTTTTTCACCTCTACTGCCTTCCTGATGGCCCAGGAAATAGTATAAGGTTTGAGTTCCCACAGGACAACTTTCGAAGGGAGGGGCAAGGATAAATTAACTCTGTCATCTCCCTTTCTAAAGCAAGGACTGGAAGCACAAAGCAGCCGTGTAAAAGGTGGTCACCACTGACCCAGTGGCTTCCCTTCAAGCAAAAATCTGCCACACAACTTTTAGACTTTATTTCATTATGAGAAGAGTGAAAAAGAAACCTCTTCATGTTACAAACAGCTCCTAGGAAAAAAGCCACAAAAAATGTTTGGTAATTAATGATTCATGATGAAGCCAATCTAATAAATGTGTGAGTGTATGGAAAATAAACTAGGACACTGACAGAAAGGCTTTGGTAGGCCACTTAAAATGAAAGACAATGCAGTTCTGAATGCAGAAGCTCACTGGAAACCTTCCGAGATGGGCAAAACTACTGCTGTCAAAAGAGCAGAATGAAAAGAGTCAGGCACAGCTGGTGGAAAACTCAGTAAAATTTCTTCAGGATAATTTTTAATTATATTATGATGCTCACGAGAGAGAGGCTGAACTCGTGTTATCCTGATGGAAATTGATTACCCTCCACAAGGTGTCCCTAAGAGAGCCTCCAAACGGAGCCAATGTTTCAAAAGACAGTCTGGCTTTTAGTCATAGGTTAGTAATGTCCTGTCCTTCCAGCAGTGTAAAAGCCAATCTATTCAGGTGTGAAGCATTTGATGTATGGAAAAATTAACTAGCATCTAGAGAGGGAACCTGGCACAATGAAGAAACCTGGCAGCTGAGACAATTGACCTGGCAAAATCTACAGGAGTATCATTTCAGTTTTGTCGAAGCTAATTCTTTTCTGCTTTCTATTCTACATAGCCTTTCTTTCATTTTCATACTAGGCTGTAACTCCAAATAAGTAAGCAAGCTACTCTGCTGTGTGCCAAGATGCCATTCTAAAGAAAAGGACAAAAAGAAATTTCCATTTATTTATCTCTAAACTCTTTTTTTCAAAATGTGGTTCTAAAAGGAATTTTACAAGTATTTATCCAATAATATGGATATCCAAATAATATGAGTTAGACTATCTGAGGATATATTAACAACAAAATAAAAGCAAATTAAAGTCTTACTAAATTCAGTAAATATTCTCACAAGCCAATGGAAAATAGTGTTAATTTTTAATAAGCACTTAGCTAAAATCAGTGTCTTGCATATTGGAGAAGTGCTGAGGAAGTCAGGCAGCTCTTTCATATAGTTATTCTTCTATCCAAAGAATGTGTGCAATATTTTGTTTCAAAACAAAACCAAAACCAAGCACTCACACTTCAGATTCATCTAGTGTTTTACCCATCTTTTAGCTCTTTTTGAAGATCACCACTTTCTGCCTGTCCTTGGATTTCTTCTGCCTTCTTCCTTGAAATGTCTGGAGGTTTTTTTGTTTTGTTTTGCTTCTGTTGTTGTTGTTGTTTTTGTGTTTTTTGGTTTACTTTGGGGTTTTTTTTGTTTGCTTTTTGTTTTTTGTTTTTTGGGGTTTTTTTTCCTCTATGCACAATACTCCTTCAGAAAAAAGAAAAGAAATTGCACCCATATCTCTCATCCCAAGCTCTCCTCATACATTTCACCTTCCCTAGAATGGCCAGAGTTTTGGGAGACTCCCAAAAGAATATTAATTGCATTTTTTCTGACTGACTAGTGGCTCTACCATAGCTTGGCCTTACTGGGAATTTCATGTAACTCATGGAATAAGAAGATAAATTTAGAAATATTCATTGCAAAGCTTACCTCGACCAAGGTGCTCAGTGATAAGTAGTTTAGTTTTATAAACACACAAATGAACATCCACACTGTAGACCAGCTTGATTTGTATCCATGCATTTGCCTCCTAAAACAATGTGAAAACCTCCACTAGTAATTAACATCTTTAGCAGGATGATTAGAACATCATTTTTCACACTCTGCTCTAGAAGAAGCTGATGTCCTTTCTACAAAAGCAATAATATAAACTCCAAACTTAATTTTTTCAGATGCTACTATCACCGAAAGAGAATTGTGTTGTACTGCATTGATCCTACACTGGCAGTAATTACAGCACCTGGCACAGTTGGTCTCACACATGGTAGATGTGCATCCACGTGTGCACCTCATCATCTTCTGTTACACAGGAAATGTGCTGCTGTATTTACTATACATGTATTGATGATATAGAGTAGGGGGCTTGTCCCTGGGGGTACATGTCTGCCATTGGACACTTATAGCATAAGTATGCCACAGCGTGGATCCACCATGGAGCAAAAGTGCACTGGAACAGATAAATATGTGGAAAATGCTGAGAAATCTGAGTATATTGCAACTCTACATTTTCTCTATGCATACATTAGGAGAAGGTTGTGGCAGGACAATTAAAAGCGTGATGATATCACAACATCATTTTGACTAATAAACAGTAATAAGAAATGCTTCCAAAACAATTTTAATGAAGTTGTGTGAACAGCTGCCTCGGACTCTCTGCCATACTGGCACATGAACACTCAAGGATTTGTGCACCTACCACAAGCTTGGGACTACTGATATCTGAAAGCAAGCTCTTCCAAATCACTACAAGGCAGCAGCTGACAAATTCTATACTGACAAGGAAACTGTCAATAATGAGATAACAGAAGGTTGAAGAAAATTTTTGATGCGATATAATTTTGAATGCTGATTTTAGCTCACTTTCTCTGAATCAAAAAATTAATTAAAAAGAAAGCAATCATTCCATTTCATGTTCAACCTCCCCTCCCCCTCCCTTGCTGGGGTTAGGCTCAAGGCAGAAAATAAGAATTATATAGATTTCCCTCAATGAACAATACAGTCATGGGCATGGAGATGTGTGATGTCACAATGGGGCAAAATGATGCTGTGATGTTTCACCATTAGACCCTGTGATACTATTTGGAGAAGCAGCTCTTTTAAATTTACAGTTTTTCACTGACATCATGGAATCACAGATAGTTTTGGATTGGAAGGCAGAGGATGATCATCACACGGATGATCTAGTTCCAACCCTCCCGTCATGGACAGGGAGACTTTTCACTAGACCAGATTGCTCAAAGCCCCTTCCAACCTGCCCTTGAAAACTTCAAAGCATTTCTTCCTAATATCTAATCTAAACCCTCCCTCCATCACTTTGAAGCCATTGCCCCTTGTCCTGTCATAACATGTCCTTGTAAAAAGTACCTCTCCAGCTTTCCTGTAGCCCCTTTATGTACTGGAAAGTGCTCTAAGGCCTCCTCAGAGACTTCTCTTTTCTAGGCTAAACAACCCAAATCCTCTCATCCTATCTTCATAGGAGAGGTGCTCCATCCCTTTGTGGCCTCATCTGGACTTTGTCCAGTCCTTTGTCCTGTCCTTCTTTTGTTGGGGAATTGCAGAGGTGATTGCAGTAGTCCAGCTGGAGTCCCAAAAGGAATAGAGGGGGACAATTCTTCTGCTTTTTCTGCTGCTGATTCTATACATAGATCTGTGGTGGGAACTTCATTCAAGTCACAGAATATTTTTGTGACTCTCATTTCTTTCTGTGTGGATTGCTACTGCTTTACATTATAGTTTGGGACAGAATGTCCTACCAAAGGTACAGTCATTTCTTCCACAGAAGAAACAAAATTTCCTTCCTGAGTTCTTCATCTTGACAAAGGCATTTTGTGTGCCTCTATTTCATCCCTGTACAACAACTTCTCAGATACCATCCTACAAAGTATAGTAGATGTAATTAACTTAAAAGAGACTGGAATCTGCTGCATTTGGGGGCACTGGGTATCAGGACAATGAGCCTCACTGTGTTTCACTGGTTTTATTTTAGTTATTACAGGCTTGAGATGCTCCTTGAAATGTTACATAAGATGGAGAACCTTGGGCAGGTCAGGCAGCAGTTTCCAAGGCCTTCAATTATACAGACACTCTGTGAATGAACAACTGAGAAAAGACAGCTATAGGAACAGTGGTAGGGAGTCAGCATGAATCTCTGAAACCTAGAATCTGAGCTCTAGAAAAATCCTGAGATTTGACAGCCAGGAGAACAGACATTTTGTGGTGAAAGGAAATAGGGTATTGAATTAGCACAGGGAGGTTTTGGATAATAATGCTTTCTCTATTGCTTGGGCTCCATATCCTGGACAATGTCATGAAATACATTTATTGTGCTACCAACAGAAAGTGCCAAGAGGCCCTGAAGGGACCTTTACACTTGATACTACCACTGGGATTTATAAGTCAAACCCTAATCCCACCTGCAGAAGCAAACCTAAATTTCAAGCACAGATAAGCCCAATTTTAAAGAACTTGTGGCTGACAAATACAATCCAAGGAAGATTTCAAAAGAAGCATGAAAGTAATTCATAACTGAACAAAACTTCCTTTCAAATTTCAACTTGGAATACACTTTTTAAACTTGTATTTTTCTTGCTTAACAGTTTCCCTGCCTGCACCCTCCTTTCTATTCCTTCTTCTCCTAAGACTAACTGGGAATCCAGAGCATAGCTCAACAAAAGACCGTAAAATCAGATCATATTTAAGCTTGGTGTGAAAATGCTTTAAAACCCTATGCACATCTACAAGAGTACTTAATTAAAATAAATATATTTCAATATAATTAACAAATTTATTAATAAATATAAAAAATACTTTGTTACCCATTACAATATCTATTAAGAATTTAGAAACAATAAGGTTGTGATATCTTCACAACTGCATTTATGCAAAGATTATTATTAAGTACACACCACGCAGTGAAGCTTACAACAAGGGAGAGAGGTGTCAGTAAATACCTTTCATGTAAGAACTAAAGAAAAGCAAATGCAAATATATAGGGTTATGATTTGTTCTGTTTTACCTAAATTTTCTATGAAGACAGTTTCTGGGTGGAAACTGGCATTTGAAACCACTTTCAGAACCTTGGAAGCGTCATTGAAGTAAAATGAAATTTTACAGCTCCGTGAAGGCCTAAATGTGTCAGTCTGTATAAAGTAAACCAAGTATTGCTATGTCCTTGATGGGGAGGACTGCTGAATAGCACAGCCACTCCCCACTGCCTTGGGTGTTGTGTACAGCTACATGGGCAGGGCGTGGAAAGAAGAAGATGCTGTTCCCTTTTTTGGTTTTCACACGGATTGTTTAGATTTGAAGATGTCCTCTGTGCATATTACATGCTCAATCTTTTTTGTCAGACAGACACAGCTCCTTCAGACACTTGCAGAGGCCCAGAATAGACCTGGATCAATTCAGAGCCCCCATATTTGCCACACTCCTGCAACAAGGGTACACCAGGGTGGGCCAAAGAGGGGCATGCAGTCCCACAGAGCTGAGGAATTATGTGTAAGGAAGCTTGGGCTTACACTGGGCTTATGCTCTTCAGCCTCCTGCTGTGTGAGCTCCAGAGTGATTTTTAAGGGCTGCTTCATGGGAATTGTGTTGTCATGGCTGGAGTCAAGGTATGCAGCACTCATCTGTTTGAAGAAACAATGAGTGAGAACTCTCTAGTAGATGAAGCCCTTGAGAGAGTTTCTTTTGACACTTCCTAGGCTTTTTAGAACTGAGAAATCAACCTTAATTGGAATTTAAAGACATGATATGGTAGGAATGACCAATGACACTTGATAGTTGAACCTGAATTAAATTTACAAAACAAGTCATTTATAGGAGATATTTCAAAACAGGGCACTTCAATATGTTTAAATATTTTCTCTTAGCCCCTCAGCTCTTTAGATCATTATTCAAAATTCATAAATAATAGTGTAATGCCCACTAAAATACCTATGAAAAAATGTGCTTTTCTATGAAGTTGTAAAAGCCAATGTATTTTTACATCTAGGTATATTCCTAGAGAAAATCAAATGTTGCAAAATGCCCTTTAGTTCCATTGCATATATTAACATACAGATCAAAAGAGAAAACAACTCAGTTTACTCATTATCTTTAGAATAATAAAGAGATTTTTTTTTGCCCACAGCTGTGGGTAAAAAGATCATACTAGTCTTAAGCATAGCCTTATTTTATTGATCCTTACTGGTTTCATTTCCCATGTCAAAACTAACTTTTAAACTACAAAAAAGTAACTTAGTAATAATAACTATATTCTTTCTAAAAAACTATTTTTGTTTTAAGCCAGCTAGTCAATTTCTGACAGGTACTGTAAACACAGAAAACTGTTCTGTAAACTCAGAAATAGCCACCCTAATAGATTACAGTCATCATCTACAACTTATATCAAAGTATATTTGACAAAACTCACTTTAAAAAGGCTTAAACAATCATTACAACCTCAATGAGGTACTGACAAAAAGGTAAATAAAAACACCAAAAACATTTCCACTGTGGATTACTTCATAAATTCTGTCAGTCCACTATGTATTGTATGTTCTTCAGAGATTATGACAGATCCATGACATTTCTGAGACAGCCCATTGCAGTTGCAGTATTATGGCTTTAAATGTAATATCGGACATCACCATGAGAAAAGAATACCCCCAGGAGTCGAGGACAGAAGGTAATACAGTGGCTCTTTCAGTGGTGTGGGAGACATGGCAAACTGCTGCATAGCTGAACAGTTCCCCTTTGTTCTCTGTTCAGCTATGGATCCGATTTCTCTGAATTGGGCTTATTACAATAAATACAGATGCACAACATGATTATTTATGGGAAGAAAACAGACAAAAGAGGTTGAGTTGCTGGTACCTAAAACCTCATTTTCTGAGCTTCTCCCCTTGAGGCCCTTTTCATTTGTTGCACCATTGTATTCTCATTGTTGCTCAATGATACAAGCCTAAGCTGTTCATCAATTTACCCACTCCCCCAACCTCTTTCTCTCTCATGTGTGCTTCCTCTCTCTTCCCATGTTAATAGTTCCCCTGAAATCCTATCACTTTGCTGGAGGATTGATGTAAGTCTCCAGCAATTAACATAATTACAAGCCTGATTATCTTCTAATTGCATTATGAGTATTTGGTTATTCACTACACAAATTAGAGAAAATTAAAGAGGAGCAAGATCCTGTGGTGTGGGCAGTATGCTTTCTAAACTGTTATGATCATCTGAATGCTGTGAGATAACAAGAAGGTGAATACGTTTTATGTTCCTATTGGCTCACAGTTCCTCTTGTCATTGTGTAATTTCTTTTTCTTCTTTCAACTGTCACTGAAATGATGCAGTCCTACTTCATTTGTTTAGGTGAGTTTACTGACAACATACAGTAAACCAAAGTAAATGCCATATTTTTCTATATAGATTTGGCGGAGTATAATGATAGAAATTCAGACAAAAGGCACTCAGACGATAGGCAGCTCTACAATCGAGAAACATCAATAATTCAAATACATAATTGAGGGATACTCTTTGTGATGACAGGGGAACATAAAAATAAAAACCATCAAGAATTGCATATTTTTGAATGTCTCTTCTTGAGTTTTTGAGGTTATTGCATTATTAGTTAAATAATCAGGGGTAAATTCAAATAATGAGTAATTGCTAGAGGGCAGTTTTAAGCCCGAATAGGACTTAGATGTGGACAATACAGGACAGAAGTCACTTTATTGTCAGCAAGGCCAGCAATGAAAAGGTGTTCTTGAAATGAACAGAATGGAAATTCATGGAGGGAAAATTAAGTAACTGGATATATTTTAAAATTATATCTTAAAATGAAAATAATTGGAGTTTGACCAGAACATGGAGAGAAAAACTTATGACAGGGAAAGGGAGGAGACTTACAGAAAACATGGCTTTTGCTATTGTTGGGGCTGAAGATTGTGAATACTGATGGAAAAAGAGCCATCTCACGCCTCATGCAGGACTTACCACCCTGTTATACACAAAAAACAGTGAGGTAGGAGATGGGGAGGTCTGTTCAAAGTAAACCAGCTGAACTCCCCCGACCATCATGTGCTGACTTCCATCCTAAGTCACTGCCAACTCTTCTTGTGTTTTGGGATAACTTGGTACCCGTCTGGTTACGAGCCAAATCCTGCTAATGTTCTTCATCTTACAGAAGTATTGTTAATAGAAATTAATTTGGCAACTCTCAAAACTGGTGTCCCTGAATGAATTTACAGGATACAGCAGTGATCTAATATCAGTAAATAAAACTTTGTCTTCTATACTAAGAGATCTGTAGTACTCTCTTGGTCCCAACATTCCCAGATAGTGCAAATGGCACATAGACACAAAGGCATAAATTGATGACACTTGCTTATTTAAAAAGGGTGAGCACAGTGTCTTTGGTCAGGAATTTTGTCTTCTGACCTGGGAACTGCATAGCGTGGAATTCAAACATGTAAGGCTTTGTAGCTGTGAAGCGTTCAGTATGAAAACACACTTCTATTCAAATAACTTCCTTTAACTCACCAGGTGCATTCAACTGCATTCCCCTCTGGGTTTGACTGGAGAATTAGGAGCTAATGAACATAACTTCCTCAACCAAGCAAAATGTATACTGCAAAACTTGCTGCTATTTGCATGCAAAGGGGAAATTTTAGCTTTGATCTGTTCCCTGTATCTCCTTACATATCACCATGTGATCTGCTGTCCAGACTATTCCCAAAGACCTTCCATCAAAAAGATCACTAATAACACTCCCTGTCTGCAAACATCTCCTATTGCTTAGCCAAAAGTTTCAAAACTAGAAGAGTGGATCTTAAATAGGGCCACAATCCTGCAAGCAGGTGTCACTGTCTTATTTGATCTTATCTTATTTGTTCTTATCCAAACTTTTCCATTCATACCTCCTTAGGATGGGCAGGAAAGAATGCCATTTTTCCACATCCCTTAGGACATAAAAGTATGTCTTTCTTTGTAGAGCTCTTAAAGTCCTTAATTCCTGGACATTTACTGATAACAGAAGCTGGTCATTATTATAACATAAATCTAAGACAAATTAGATTTGTTTTAGAAAGGGAAAAGAGAACAATTTTAATTATCTATCACTCTGTGACAGTCATAAAAAAAATTCACAAAACCAGAATTTTCTTATAAACAAATGTATACATATTTTGATTTGATGCTGCCAAGTGTATACAGAAAACTCTGGGAACCAATCACCATGTGCTTCATCTGATCCATCCAGACAGAAAATAAAGAGAGAAGCCACACACCATATGAATCCTTAACAGGATAATTTAAAAGTATTTTTCAAGTGTGTTTAAAATAGATTCAACATTATTCTGAATTTTTTCAAGTACGTAAAATTTCATGTAACTTTTTAAAGCTATATAACTTTAATAGCTGTAGACAGTTGGCCAAATTCAGCTTTAATGTAAAACACACTGAATTTAATGAAAAGCTTCATTGAATTTACTGGCAATTTGCCCAGCTGCCACAGAATTCAGTTTTGCACTGTCTTTCACTTTCCTCCCACTGCTTCTCAAAGCTGTCATATGTATGTAGTCTAGAAGTTTTCAGAAGTCCAGGAGTGGTAGTCAAAGTGGATTTAATAGCCTAATATCAAAGGGCCCATGGAGAAAAACCACCCTGCAATTTTGCCAGGGAAAGTAAACAACAGATCACCATTACCACTGCTGCCTTTATAAAAGGCCATTTTTAAAATTCTACAAATACTTTGCTCTGAATGGCATCCCTGAAATTTAAACTGAAGTCTGGACTTCCAAGTGAAAGAATGAATTAGAAGGAGATAAATGAGAATTTATTTTTTTTTTCTTTTGCACTAGCACTTGACAGTCCCACTTTTACAACAAATTCTGAGCATCTGCTTATGGACAGAAGACACAAGCATTTTCTTTAAGAAATCCTGTGCAGTACATAAATAAAATTTTCACAACACAGTGACACTGAGACCCAAGTAAACTATCCATATCTGTTCTTTCCATGTTATGCAAGCAATTTCTAGGAGGCAATACTCACGACAGGAGTCTAGAGACATTTTAGATTTTTTTTAAAAACAGAAAACAGGACACGACTTAGGAGACAGGCGGTAATACCACGTCACAGCTATCCTCAAATTTGAAGTGTTTTCTTCCTTCTTGATGTAAAACTCCTCCACCACAGTGAAAAGAAAACAAAATATTGTTTCCTGCTTCATTACTTTAGTAAGAAGGATTGACGACATGCTTAGCTGGCAGGAAAAAATAATTTATTTCACTGCCACCTTATTTGTTCACCTGCTGCAAGGTAAAAAAAAAAGCTAAGTCACTTTTTATTTATTTAGCTTTTGTAAGACACCCATACTGAAATAGCTGGCATTATCTATTATATATAACCACTCTGTTATACTGATCACATAAAATAAAAAGTGTGAGACCACCTATAACCACCTTCACTCAAAATAGTTAATACTAGGTGAATGCCTTATTTTTTTCACTCACCACTTTTCCAATTTATAATGTGTTCTGAAAATAACAGTAATTTAACTTATTTCATGTTCAAAATGTGCCAGGAAAGTAAACGATCCACATATAGCAGTTTCCAGTGTCTGGCTTTTATCTGTTAACACAGATCTATTAGTATTAATTAATGAAGTCTCTTTGTCATAACACCACAAAAAAAATTTAACCGATAAATATATTTGAAAATGCAGTTAGTTAAGAGTTGATTCCTATGTTAATTTGTCAGAGAAATTTCCCACTAGGGCGTGGTTGAAAGGAGAGAAAGTGAGTTGGGATTGTACAGAGATTACTATGCATTAGCGTAAAGTGTATCTTTTCCTGTGAAGTGAAGAATGGTATAAGCTCCACACTCAAATTGAGAGTATAAATTTGACTCAACAAAGCAGCCTCCTTGCAGGACCTTGCTTCACTCTCTCATTTCACAGCACAAATAAAATGCTTTTTTATCCTGCCTTTGCAAATAGAGTCAAACAGTCTAAATAAAGTAAAATGTTCTATCAAGAGGACAAGCAAAGAAATTATGTTTCAGGAGACTGCCTCATAGTGAAGTGAATGCAGGGTAAGAAGGTAATATAGCAAACTCATACAAGGCCATAGAAGTGAATACAGTGCCTTCATTTTTTTCTCTTTCATGCTGTCTTCAGCCCTTGCAGCCCTGAACTCTTCATTGTCACTTTGGTGGATTAGCAATTGGCTCCGACATTAACCTGCCTGCTGCATGGGCGGACCTGCCAGAGCTGGCATAGTGGGATGTGCTTTTCCAGAAGTCTGTAGAAAGAATTGAATTCATACCCTTCTTAGCCATAACAAGAAGTTATCACTGTCTCCACAGATTACAAACATGGGCAACATTTCTCTCTCTGCCATGTGAATTCTGGTATGCACTGCTACTTCCTTTACGGTAAATAATGAGGTTGCTTACTGTTGCAGTATTTACCTATTGAAATACTGCTATTTCAAGAATGCATAAATATCTTTCAAAATTCTTTTTTTTTTTTTTTTCCTTTCAAATCCTTGTTACTTTCAAATTTGTCAGAACTCTGATTTTGGAAATATGCAAAAGTTTTCTGAGAACATGAGCATCATTTCCTCCCCTTGAGTTCCCCTGTTGCTATGCTAGAACAGGTCCGAGGCTCCACCTTTCAAATGGTCACTTAGATATTTAAAATAGTGGGAGCACATTTGGTGAGGGAAACTGAAACTACCAGCAAGACAGAGGGCATTCACCTAAGTGGAAAATCCAGGTTCATGCCTCTTATATAAAAAAGACAGAGGAACAAACTGACCTTTGCTCCCTCTTGGTTCACATTCATTGGCTGGTTGTCTATGTTAGGTTTAATTCAGACTTAACATGAAAATCCTTCTTGAAACTGAAGTTTTGCTGAAATTGGTGGTATTTCTGGTAAAAGAAAAAAGCCGCCTCATTTCAGCTAACCAACATGTTCACTGAGAGATTCTGACACAGTTCTCATGGTATTTTTAAATTTTTATTATGATTCAGTAGTGCTATATTTATGTACAGTACATTACATTCTGTGTTTACTTAATCTCAGAAGATATAACAGTAATATATGGAATAGTTATGCACAGTGGGAAGACTTTCTATATACATTTGATATATTAACCTGCTATTGTTTCATGTTTATGGAACAGCAGTGTAAAATATAAAATACTATAACACTTGATCTTTGATGACATTATTATGCTAATAGATCACAGTTTTTCATCTTCTGAAGAGATCTTTCCTTTCCACTGTAAAAAATCACTACCTACCATTATTTTTTCAACACTACTCTATACACATTTGCCAATAGAAGATTCTTCATTTTCCATGCAAATCTGGGGCCAAAAAGGCAAGATATGTTCTGAGGTAGAGTTGACATCACACTAGACCACACTTACATGTGCACTGTAAAGAAATATGAGCACCCTCAGCTTCCACCAGCCATGTTTTAATGCTGGCTTTGCTACATTTTGCAGCTCTGGACCAGCAGCCATGACTTTGGAATCCGCTTTCAAGCTAAACCTAAAATGTAGAAAGCTGTCTCCAAGGCTTCTGTTGGATAAGTACATAAACTTGCTTTCAATATTTTTTAAGAAACAGTGGACTTTATTGTACCATAGTTCTGGATTTGCTGTGGTCTTTTGGGCTAACAGTAAAAAACAAAAATAGACAAATTAAAGAGCTAGTAGAAAATATTTTGGCAGGAGGTCCTTGCACAGGACACCAGAAACTTAAAGCAAGAATTTGATGTTTTCCTTACACTCATAATGTCTTTTTTTGTCAGCAGCTGAAAATCTGGTTAGCTGTGTCCAGAGCAGTTCTCTTGGAGCACATTTACAGAAACCACCAATGAGCTAATAACAGTTGGGAAATAATATTCTGGCACCCACATTTTATCTTAGGATTGCAGCAGGTGGCAGTCACTGTTGTGCCATAATTTTCCTCTATTTTCTAGAAAAGGTTTCTCCAGCAATCTGTGTAGAATTCAACTTTAGCATCAGTAGTTCTGAGCTGAAATTCAGTTTTTTCTGTTCACCGTTATTACCAAGAAATTTCCAATAGACTCAAAAATGCGTCTTGCATTATCAATGTTCATTCTAAACCACTTCAGGAATCTTATTCGTCCACATTTTCCTCATCTCCAGCATCTGGTTCAAATGGAAGAGATAGCCTGGGAAAAGAAGTAAGAACAAATTTTTTTCTGAATTTTAATTATTTTAACATAAAGGATGGCTGCAACTTTTTTTTGTAAGTTTAATTTTTCTGCCTTCATTTGTTTTCATGCTGCTTACAGCCTCTTTTTGGGTACTTTTGTTGATTTTTGTCACCTTAGTTGAGGAAGTTTAGAGCTGCTGAAACCCTGCATGAAAGGCTTATGTAACTGTGGTTGACTCTTTACAGCTTGGTGCAGGAAGCATAAATAATTCTCACTTTTGAGATTCTGTTTTTCCGTTCCACCACCTCAGTGGACAAACTTTCTTGCTGTGACACACTCAATAGATGTTGCAAGAGATTAGACGAGGCTCATGGAGATCAGGGCTACCAGAAGCAACTGCCAAGGGTACATGGGCATATCAAATGAAAGACCATGCCGTACTCGCACTGTTTGCTGGAATCTTCTTCTACCCTCCATGGGTTATTTTCAGAGACAAGGTGAAGAGTGTTCCAGTACAAGAATTCTTAAAAACTAAATTTAATACCCACAAAATTCTTTTTTGTATTTTGAAATTAGCCAGCAAACTTTCTGTTTTACTAACTAGGCCAGTATTTTTCTAAACAGCATCAGTTTGCTTCACTTTCAGATTTACTTATGGAGAATTACCTAGTGCAACTGCTCCAGTTCATTTAGGTCCCTGTTCACTATATTTTCTTTCAAGTTATTTTGATAAATAGGCATACTGACATTTCCTAACCACAGTAGATGATTTTACAGAACATCTTTGAGGTACAGACCAACAATTTTCACATGTGGTACAGTTCAAGTGAAAAACACTGCATATAATTCATTTACCCTTTGGAGAACACAACTTAGTGGAACTCTGCTACAAAAATACAATGTTATATGGAAAAACAAGTCACTAGCCCAACTTACACCTGCCCCACTGTGGTAAAACAGATCCTTCTAACAAGAACAAAAACCTCATGGATTTAGGATTACTGACAAAAGCCAGTGATAATGACTCCCATGTATTTCTGGTTTTCCCTCTAAATCTCAAGACAATTTTAAAACTGTATTGCTGCTTTCTTCTAGGTACTGCAGTCCAAAGAGAAATTTCAATCATATAATTGAAAAAGCAATTAAATAAATAGAAAGGTGAAATGTACCCTCCACCATCATACAATCATTTTTATGCCTTTCCTTCCAATTTAAGTAAATTTTTCATCACACTGACTAAATTCACTTGAGTCCATATTTCACTCAGATATCTTTAGAGCATCTCTCTCTTTTCTCCTCTCCCCCAAGTCACTACAATTTTTGTCACAGGTCTTTTTAAAACCCATCATTTTGCCTCATTTACCATAGTAATATGCCTGAAAAGAATAATATTAATATTTTAATAATTATTAATAAATTAATTACATTATTATACTCTCACTGCTGATCATCCGCTTTAAATTGTCTAACAAAGAACTGCTGTAATGAAATAGTGAATAAGAACAAGGATCTATGACATGGCATAGTCACTAATTTGTCTAGAAGAAATGGCATTGGAGGGTATCTTGCGTCTTTCCCATTTCATTTGAGATAACCATGATGGTTTTGTTTACACAGACCTTAGGCTCCTTAAATGGCTACTGGTCCATTACATTTGGAAGCACTTCCTAAATAGGATATGAAATCATATATTCATTTTTTACAGAGACACCAATAGGGAGCAAACAATGACAGCTGAACTTACTGCTACTCAACACTTAAATTTAGCTGGGGAATTTCCATCCTAAATTCAGAAAATATCTGCTTAAAGATAAACACTGAAATATATTGAAGATGCATATTATACATGAAATATTTTATTATTAACCTTGTTTGACATCTAGTAAACACTTCAGAAAAGCTCTTTTGGTCTCTACTTCATTGATTTTAATGGAAACCAGAGACCTGTTCTATAAAGTACATATAGAAGGCCATATACCACAATGCAAGTAATTTGGCATACATCCATAAGTCTTGAAAGGAGAGGCACTTAGAAGTGTGAATGTGAATTGCTTTGCAATCTGCAGTGTGGTAATATAGCTGTCAACCATATTTCATGTTGTGCAGGACTATGGATAGAAAGCATCTCTGAAAGACATGATTTTTAACTAGCAGAGATTCAATGACTGACATCAAAGCATTTTTTTTCTTTTTTTCTGTGGTCTAAAAAGCCCTGTGAAGAAGTGCAGTAAAGAAGACTACCTTTCATAGAATGTGAGGAACTTACCTAAAATCTGGCTGAAATAGGAAAAATCCTTCTATAGAGTATGCATACAATATTAAAGAAAAAGAAGATTAGTATACTTGCATGCAGCCAAAAATGTGAAAGTTGGTGGTTTTGGAATGAAGGGTCTGTGACCCTCTAAAAGGTTTCAATTCCTTCTGAGTTTGCACCATTGAGTTTTACTTTGGGTTATGGGGTTAAAAAAAAAATTCTTGAAACAATACCTATCAAGCTACCAAGACGCTCCTTTCTTCAAGATGAAATCATTAAAAACCACCAAGTCTTGTGACATTATCTGTTCTATAAAATTTTCTGGCTATTTAGCTTCACTGAAAAGTTTACAAATTTCGGCATATCTCATCCGAGTTCTAGTTTTGTACCAGATCATGAACACAGGAAAATCTCTACTTGCTTCTGCTTTCATTATGAAAGTTTACCCACTATTTATACATGGCCATCTAAATCAGGCAGTAAGGCTGAATTAATGCATTACAGTAATCTGTAACATTTAATTCATCTGTAATGTACCTACATTCATCTAAACAAGACAAATTTAACGTCCATGCCAAAATAGCATGATTTATGTTAAAACCTTTATTTTCTTACACAACTGGTTATCTCACTTTCAACTACTCTTTGATGTGTTATGTGTTCTGAGCATGCCATCAGACTCCTCTATAGTGCAGTTCCTTCCTATTCTGTAGAAATATTATTATTAGGATAGCATTTACTTACCTCTGTAAAGATGCTTAGACAATTTAGGACAAATTATTTAAAAACAATTATTACTTTTATATTCTAAACACTGTATGAGCCATATATAGGAAAAAGGGTATAGTATTCACAGAACAGGCATTTTAAAATGAAACAGGTTTTAAGCATTCAGATTCTGGAATGAGGGGAGGGTTTGAGTTATATTCCCAGTAATATTGCATTGAATGCAATATTGCTGTGTAGATGGAATTAATCTTTCAAAAACCTCTTCACCTCTAGAAGCCTTAAAATTTAATAAGCAGTTCAAATTAGTCCAATTCAGGATGTAATCCAAATAACTTTCCTCAAGAAATGATAAAGAAAATACTCCTGTATGTTTGGTGTCTTGTAGCTTCTACCACATGCTCAGTACACACTTTATTTTGTATCTCCCTGCTTTTGGAGAACTCAATCATAATTTAAAAAAAAAAAAAAGTTTCAAATTGTTAAGAATGAAACCAATGCATNACAACTTAGTGGAACTCTGCTACAAAAATACAATGTTATATGGAAAAACAAGTCACTAGCCCAACTTACACCTGCCCCACTGTGGTAAAACAGATCCTTCTAACAAGAACAAAAACCTCATGGATTTAGGATTACTGACAAAAGCCAGTGATAATGACTCCCATGTATTTCTGGTTTTCCCTCTAAATCTCAAGACAATTTTAAAACTGTATTGCTGCTTTCTTCTAGGTACTGCAGTCCAAAGAGAAATTTCAATCATATAATTGAAAAAGCAATTAAATAAATAGAAAGGTGAAATGTACCCTCCACCATCATACAATCATTTTTATGCCTTTCCTTCCAATTTAAGTAAATTTTTCATCACACTGACTAAATTCACTTGAGTCCATATTTCACTCAGATATCTTTAGAGCATCTCTCTCTTTTCTCCTCTCCCCCAAGTCACTACAATTTTTGTCACAGGTCTTTTTAAAACCCATCATTTTGCCTCATTTACCATAGTAATATGCCTGAAAAGAATA
>VXBB01013887.1:821237-841400 GCA_013399915.1 Illadopsis cleaveri | reverse complement strand
ATATTTATTGATTATATTAATTATGTTTATTATATTCATAATCCTTTACAAAAGTTTGCAAATCCAGTGATTTCTAACTCTGCACAAGTGTTTTTATAAGAAAGGAGGTGCCAGCTATTCCTTCTGAAATTATCTAATACTGCTAAGCCATAAATACAGGATTTCTATAAATATTTGCTTATTTGCATAATAATACAAGTATAACATAATCAGCAAAAAATGCACTACATCAGAACATGCTCTCCATTTTAGTTCATAAGTTTTCTATGTACATGTCCTTCTATGCTAATTAATAATTCTAATAGTATAAAGTTTCCTGTTTATCATAAACATGGTGCTGTTCACTTTCTGTAAGATCCTACCACAAGATTACTGATGGTGTTATCACAGGATAGCTTATTTCAGCTGCAAGAAATACAGGCAAGTTCAGGCTCAATCCTGCTAAATTTTTCATGCAAAATTCTACATGGAAGACTTTAGACCTTGGCACTACACCCTCTTGAAGTCAGTGGAGCACTGAGCTAATGAAGGATTGCCTTGCTTACCCAATAAAATGGAATAGTGGAGCTTCATATCAGGAGGAATGAGACATCCCACTTAGAAATAGAAGCAACATCACAGTGGGCATACTTTATTAAACCAAAATCCAGTCCTAATCTCTTGTGTCTGAAAAAAAGATATAAGCAGGTGGGCAAAAATTAATTTACATTTTTGACTTTTCCAACTACCAGAAAATATTGACTGAATTTGTTTATTTTTATAAAAAATCATTTTCTTCATAAAATCCTATGGTGCATCCAGACCATCCTAGAAAAACTGAAGACACAACTACTAAGAAATGAGTGGGCAAAAGTTTAATATTTTGAAAGCTACTGAATGTAGGAGAAGGGAATACAGGTGACCTCACCTCTGATAAGTAACAGCTGTGTTAATTATGCAATACAGCCTCACCCCTGATGAGTCACAGCTATATCCAATAAAGATAAGTGTGATAAAAGGGAGTGGGTTAGCTAGTGGGGGAGAGGAAAGAAAAATATCATGATGATGGAGGAGAAGGAGGAGAAGAAGAAGGAAGACACNAACTCAATCATAATTTAAAAAAAAAAAAAAGTTTCAAATTGTTAAGAATGAAACCAATGCATTTGATAGTGGATAAAGCCAGGGTCAGTGTCTGATTTGCTGGTGCTTTCCCAGGCACAAGACTTGTTTTCCCCTGAGGTCATCAGGTCCAGGCAAACTGCATTCTTTCTGCCAGGCACTTTGTAATGTGCAATGAACAGTGTCATTTATTTTCATTTCCTCATACTTAATTGCATGCTTCTTGCTTCCAATATTAAGTCAGAAGGCAGGTGGTAGAAGCAGTAAACTAAACTACTACTAGCTGTCGGAGTTACGGACCATGCTACTCTCCTTTTGAAACAACTCGATTGTTTACAATTCAGCAGAAACTGCTGAACTGGAAAAACACTTGCTTCCATTGCACATTCAACAGAGATTTTTTTCATTTATTCTGAGAAAAGGAAAACCAAAAAATGCTTAGCAAACACAGGCTACTTAAATTTATCAACATTTTATCACAGTAGTAGGAAGAAATATATAAAGTTACTTTTTTTTGTAAATGTACCAAAAATATTTTTAAGTGGTAGATGGATGCCTGCTTTAGCCAAGTAACAGGTCAGTAATGATACTTTTGGAATTAATGAATTCAGTAGTAAGCTAGTTAAAAATTTAATGATCATGCCTGAATACAAAAATAAGACATTTATTAGGTATGCAAAATTTATGGTTATTGTATTTGGAACTAAATTATTTCATTCCTTGCAGAAGCTAGTATTTATTTAATTTTAATCTCTTAAAATTTACAAAATAAAGTTTTATCAAAGACCTCACTAAAGAACTTATTTAGCTTCACCTTCATGATGTACCTGGACTTTATTTCTGATGTATTTTACAGATGGGTATGTCACCTATACAGACAAGACAGATTTATTTGCATATTTACGTCACTTATTGCATTCATAAGTAGCACTTTATAAGGTAAAGAATTTTTTGAAGTAGTAACTTTTGCAACAGATTTGTGTAATTGTTGAAATATTCTGCTGAAACAGATACTGAAATCACTCCAAATGGCTGTAAAAATGACAAAGGCGAAAAATTAGAGTAACAATAAATATATTCATGATCCTTTAAAAAATCANGGAAACCTACAGTAGGAGCTTGTTTCTGCCAGAGTTAGTGAATAGTTGGAGTCAGGGTGGCTAAGCTGTGAAGAAGAATAAACCAGGACCCTTTTCATGCTGTGACGAACAAGAGTCTGTGTCTCTGCTTGTTTCTAAACAAGTAGGCTGCTGCAACAACAGAACTGTTTAAAACATCAAATTTTGGTTTTCTTATATGATGTAGCTTTTAATATATTTAATCTTATTTCTTTTCAGTGAAACTCAGGTTTGCAGACATAGCTTCTAAAGGTACTCAGAAACCTCATTAGATTGCAAAGTATTCATATAGTCCCATTAAAATCAATGGAAGCTGAACATCTTCTGCAAACCCCATCAGTCTTTTTTCTTTCCATTCTTTAGCATTAAAACTTCATAGGAAATACGATCTTTAAGGCCAGAGTTTTAATCTCATTGAAATACCAGTTTCCTAAGTGGCAAACTAATTTGTTCTGCCTTACAATCAGTGGTGAAGTACCAAGGAAACTTGAGGTGGGGTGAGCAATTTTTAGTTGGTCACTACTTTCCATATTCGGTTTGAAAAATTTAGAGTGACCCCCTTTTTGCCTCTTACCTAGGTGCCTGAAATTAGCCGAGATGCATCAGACCTTACAGACTAAAATAAGTTCTTTTGGATGTATCCTCAAAAAATGGAAGACCTTTCCCCCATCACTCTGACCAATGTATTTTGCTCCACCTCCCAGCTCCTCTCTTGTGATCTGTTCTTTAAGACAAACCCAGGAAAAAAAAAAGGGGGGGAGGGGGGGGCGGAATTCCAACTGAATCCATGGAAAGCTTTTAAATTCTGGGGAAGAAAGGGTTTAACGTGTTCCTCTGCCCTCAGGATTCTCTATTGCCGAGTTCTTGATAACAGTACTTTTGAATCATTTTGCATTACCAAAGTCCACCCACATAATGAAGAATTAGCATAAGGAGCAGTTTCAGTCTTTCCCTAGTCCAGTAATATAATAACTGTTTGAATATAAAAACATTCCTTTTTTTGGTGGAAGGCGGGAGGAAGAGGGGACAGGACAATCTACCACTTAATAGAATTCCTGGCATCCAGCTTAGCCAGCAAAATTTCTTAACAAGTCCTGGGGAGGCCTAGGAACGGCACATGATAGAATTACCTGGGAAAGTCAGTGCACTCAGGAGAAACTGGAAATATCAAAGGGAAGGGACTATTAAAAAACTTTAATCTACACATTTAGCATGCATAGGGGAACAGACCTCCATCCACCAAAGAGTCACAACACACAGTCTTAATGATAAGCACTTTTTTTCATAATCCAGAGGTGAATGAGTCTTTCTTCCAAAGACAGCCAGATGCAGGAGTATTTTCCAACTCCTGTCCTGCCAAAAAATTTCATTAGGAGAGACAAAGTAAGATGGCAGCAAGGTGAGTGATGTGGATTACAGCCTGCAGCAAGAGACACCTAGGATTCATTACTTGTTAAAAAAAAAAGAGTAAACTTTTCAAAATTAAATGCCTTCTACCAAAAAGACAACTATGTCTCTGTTTCTGTAAGAGAAGGCCCTAGTTACTAAGCCCTTATCAATCCTTTATCCCTGCATACTCAAGAAACCATTAGTTGGGAAACTTTCTGAAGTGGGAATGCTGGAGGGCAAAATTTCCACACATATAATTGATAGACCACTCACATCTACCCAGTTAAGTTATAAAGGTTAGTTGGGGAAAAGAATGCTTACTTTGAGAATTCCAGGGCTTGAATGTAAAAGACCATGCTGCTCTGCATGGTTAATGCATTTGCATTTCTCCTGGCATTATCCAAAAAATACGTCTCTCTACTGCAGACATTGATAACTCAGGATGAAAATTCTCCTGACCTTATCCTGCAGCTGATCTGGGGTAATTTGAAATTAGGCAAGATAAGTACTCACAGTACTAAGCATAAAAGTCTGTCTGTAAAGTCCAGCCTGACATGTCTTTGGAAATTAAGGGTCTTTCCCAAAGGACTGCACTGTTTGCATTTTTGAAGTCAATCAAAAGCTTTATTTTTGCAGACTCAAGACCGAAGTCCTCAGTGAAAAAAAATCATACCATTTAGAAAAATGATGATCCTACAAAGATATATTTACCAGACTACCTAGCAGCCAAGAAGGCTACTGAACATAACTGCAGCACTAGAAGTGACGTGTTGGCCTGCCTGCAACACAGATTGCTTTAGGCTAATAGAACCGAACCATCCAAAAAAGAAAAAAAGAAAAAAATCAAAAGTGCAAAATCCACTTCCTTATACCTCTGTGCACTCACTCCATGTTTTTATGACTGCCATTGTGATACTGCATTTGGAAGCATCCAGAAGAGTATGAGGGCTGGCTTTAACTAGAAGTATCTCAAACTTTAAGAGACATCTAGTATTTATGCACAGAAATGGCTTTCATGTTGCCATTCAAAGAACATTGATGTGGAATACTGCAGATCACTCATTCACAGGCCATGTCTATGTATCTACAAATTTCCAAACTGCAGTGTTTGTTTTTCCTCTATCCATATGAATACTGCAAAAAATACCACTTACCCTTTGACATGATAAATGACTCTGTGGGGATTTTATTGCTGAGATGCAAAACTCTGGAGAGTCATACAATCATGCAATCTAATTAGTCTTTCAGATGGTGAAAATCATTCAGGGGAGAGATACTTTCCAAATAAAAATATCAGGATTGTCTTTTCCCTCCCTCTTCCCTAAATCGTCTCTATAGACATAGATGTGGACAAATACACTGCCATACACTATCCAAATGACTGTCCTGGATCAGATCATTTCTGCTTAGATAGACCATTGTTTTTCGGTGTATTTAGTTCAGAAAGGCGTTTTGAGTTGTAGACAGAATCTTTACAGAGTACACATTGAGGAGTACATGTTGAAAATGAAGCGAAAATATTTGTAAGTTCTGTCATTCCCTATACTCCATTTCAATTTAATTTTTTATGAAGACATTTGAAAGCAGTGAAGAATCTAGTTTGTAACTTTATTTTTATTTTAGTTTTGTCATGACCAAATTATAAAAGGCAGATCCCATTTTTCCAGTACTGCAATTTAATTTACCTCCAAAAATGTAGGTTTTTTCTACTTTTTGCTGTGTAGTTGCTCACAGCTGAAATTGCTCAGTCATAATGAAAACATATTACTGCATTCCAAATGTTTGCACAAGTATGCATTTGTGGAATAGTTTCCTTTTATTTAAAGTTATCTGCAAGGAAAAGTATTGGTAAAATACACCATTATTGAGAGAGTTTTCAGAAAAAGTTAAGCAGAGTTTAAAAAATATATTCCAGATGACTATTCTATTGAGCTCTAATTTGAGTAACTCTAGTCTAATGCTGATGTCCAATTTTGCTATCATTTCTGCTCAGGATTTTCCCCTCCCCTCTTATGGAAGCTTACAAGAGTACCATGCAGTTTCATAAGAGGGCTGGATATGGTAACTCATCCTTAAATTTCTTACCCTTGCCCCTAGCAAGTGGATTGCAAATTAGATAAAGCAACTACTTTTTTCAGACTGTGATACAGAACACGTTTCAAGCCATTCACTCATTAGAAAAGAGTATAACTTTCTTGAGCTGCATTATCAGAGCCAAAATGTTACATAAACTACAAAATTACATGTTTATTCTGTTTGGGGTGCTTGCTCATTCATTCATGCCTAACAAAAACTAGGTTATTGCCTACTCAGTCAGAAGCAACAATTGAAAAATAATTACACTGTAGCAAAGGCACAAAATTCTTAAACATTGACGCACCTTCCAAAAAATTACCATGAATTTCTCAATTTTCTTTCTTCTTTATCCCCACTAAATCCTTTTTCTCAGTATTACAAGTTCATTTACTACAAAATGTGTCTGCTTAATGGAAGCAACCACTCATTCTTTATCAACTCCTTTGCAGCTCAATTATACTGAGGGTAAGTATACTTATTAAAACACACGTATTGAACAAAATTTGGATGAAGTAGTTTTCTGTAATCCTCAAAGTTACATAACTACAAAAGATAATGTTAGTAAATGAAACCTGTACCTGGCTAATTAATGCACGCAATTAAAAGTACATAATTTTCTTTTCATTCCCATTTCAGTCCCTATTCAAAAGAGCACTTAAGAATATCCTGCTCTTTAATGTGCCTACTCTACTCCTTTAGGCATATGACCAACCAAATATTTAAGAATGCATTAGGCATGTGTTTAAGAGGTCTGCTGAAACCAGATGTTAGTCTAGAAGAGCATGCAAAGGAGAGCACTCATCCCCCTTGGATTGAAGAATCTATTAAAAATGCTTCTGAATCAAAAAAGCACAGTAAGACAGAGTAAATGTTCATCCCAACCAAAAGGAAAAGCAGGAAATGCTCTCAGAGGCTGACAAAACCTGCTGTTTCTATCACCAAATCCAAAGAAGTAAATCAAAGTAAGGAGTAAATACAGACATTCACAGCATTTGCTGCACAACTCTCTTCAGAGTTTCTTGAAATCAGTGATTAAGATCTTCCTGAGTGAAGAGGACAGAAAAGGCTGTTATTATGCTAGCTGGTATCACAACTAACCTCTACATAATTAAAGCCTTTTTTAATATTCACTTTGTTACTTAGAAGACTGTCTGCTTAGTAAACTCATAATGTAGCATAGACTGTTTGCTCAGAGTTTTGCTTTTTTCACTCCCACAACACCATAGCAACCTAAACACCAAATATTTATTTTCTTTCTCAAACACTGCAAGTTATTTTATGAAAAATTGTATGCAAATTGGGCAATACGTTGACTCATTCTGTTTGTCTCTCTTACATATATCTCTAAGGCATCTATCACCATGGTGTCAAAATGCTGCGGTACCATAGTATTTGCCAGCTTTCTTGTATTGTAAGTGGTATTATTATTTTTGTTCCCTTTTATACAGCCTTTTTATATAAACTCTAAGGAAGAGAGTTAGAGAGTTAGCTAGGACAGAACAGTCATGGATTAAATGGTTTCTGCGTTAATAAACAGAAATCAGTAGAAAATTAATCATCCTTACTGTTTCTTTCAGTTTTCATTTACTCTGAAAATAGTCACTACTAGTAGAAGGTGCTCTTTTGATGAAGGCTTCTTTGATTTCAAAAATCCTGGACTCTACTTAAAATCACTTGCATTCAACCTCCAAACCAGCTCTTACAACCCACAGCTGTCCACACAACACTGCACTGTCCTAACAATTTTTTTGTAGTACATAATTCAACTTATTTCCCTCCTCAGAGCCCATTCACAGCGCATCATCCTCTAAAACATACTGTAACCATTTTAGGTCCAGACCAATGTCTTCCTACAAATAAGCTGTGTTATTGTGAGGCCCAGGCTGTGTAAACAACCCTGCAGAGCTTCCATGCTACTACAAAACAGAAGAGGGACGAGAAACAATGACTGTTGTAAAGATACACCTGCCACTGATGGTAAAAGTTAAGACCTTACTTTCCCCTCCCCCTCTTTTAATAGCAGTCAAATGGAGAGCACAGGAAACTGCAAATAAACTTTTTGAAAAATGTTTGAAAAAAACTAACATGGGCCAAAACATTGTGATGGTGTATTTGGCTCAACTTAAAATAGAATGATTTTTCTCCCAAAATATTAAATGGAAAAAGTATAACAAGAAAGAAGTGAAATGGAAAATTGCTAAAGCTGAACAACATTACACAGAATAAAAAGAAACATTTTTTCTAACAGCTCTGAGATTACATGAGAGAGAAGGGATGTGGAGGAGGGGGAGAGGGAGGGAGAGGTAAGACAAGGGAATATGAAGCAGACTGAAAACAGAAGATAAATAATTGTTATGAAAAGACTAAAGAAATTGAAAGAGCAAAATTCAACAGAGGCATATTCAAGACTTTAAATATTCTATAGAGTAGATTTTCCATAAAAAAACTTACATGTAATTGGACCACTCATCCTTTATAAAACTGGATTTTTTGTAGTTCATCTTGCCATCTTGCTTCCACTTCTCTTACCTACAGCATGTTTTACTCTGTGGAGTTTATCTTACTCCCTGCAATTCTACATTATAGTTAAGACATAATTCTTAGCCAATGCTTTAATTTAAAACTTTTTTTTTTAAATCATTGGTAAGGTAGGATTATTATTGGAAGGCAAGCGCTTCCAAACAGAAAAATGTCTCACTTTTTAGTTGATCTCAAGAATGGCAAAAATTTTGACAGCTGATATTTGGAGAAATAAAAAGAGCTTGAAATACTACATTAATAAAGCATATTTTGTCTTTCTTAATGAAACATATACAAGGATATTGTACAAATAAAATACTCTCCTCTAAATTTAATATTCAGATTCTTCATTGATCATGATGCTTTATCACCAATGAAATGTACTGCATTTTTAGCACATCCAAACTCATATGAAAGTGATGATTTAGATATATATATACAGCACCTTAAATCTTCAAAGAGTTTGTAAATAGCAACACCTTCATTCTCGTCCTCTTTCACTAATGCAAAATGTAAGACTTGACATCAGAAATACATAAAATGAGAAAATTTAGATTTTTCAAAGTACAACTGATATTAGAGAGATCTAAAATTTCCACTGATATACGAGAAACTTTGCCTAGAAAAAAACTAGGTCTCTGTGAATTTCCACTCAGTGGAGGTGGGCACAGGCATGAAACCTCTTCCTTTGCAGAAAATAAATGAACACCGCGATTTCTTTTCAGTATTACAAAATTTTTTGTTGACTGAATGTTCACAACCTCTGCCTCGCAAGGCATCAAATAATATCATTGATCAGATATAAATGAATCAGTCAAACCTGTTCAGCTCATAACTGACCCTTTTTCTATGTTCTAGAAATGAGTGGTTGTATTTCTGTGTAGTCCATGGCTATACATATAGCCATATAGCTAAGGCATGCATAGCTTAAAATCCTGCCACATCATATAGGTTTATATGACTGCATCTATTATATTTCAATACGTTTTTGAAATTACTTAATTTGATGTATCTTCTTGGAGCTCGCCTACTGAATTTCAAGATTGCTATCACAGCCAGTTGCTATGAGAGTTCAACCCTTTTGTACAAATGACTGATAACACTGTGACTGCTGTTAAATTCCTGGACAGATTAAATGAAGCTCACCTCCCCCTAGATCTCTCTTCAAGCTGCTTTTTAAAGCCACATAACAAGTGTTTTGTCCTTACATTACCGTTCCACTTTTTCTTCCCTGTCTTAAAGGAATTTTCATTCTTCTAGTTCTCATGGGAAATTGTGTTAAAATTCAGGAACCTGACCTCAGGTTGCATTGAATATTCCCATTGACTTCAGGCCATAAAAAAGGAAAACTGTGAAAAAGAGTTATATTCTGTCAGGAAGAATATGGCTCCAAATGCTGGAATCATCCTGACAGCTCTATTTCAGAAGTTAGCCAAGGAGAAAAAAGGGGCCAGACATCTTGAAAATTACATACACATACCTCACACACATGTATACACATATAAAGCATAAAGGAGAATAGAAAAGAGAACCTGGAAAGAAACTTTTCCAATTTATCAAGTGGCAGATGAATTATCCCCAAGACTTTCATAGAAGCAGCAGCCACCCCATTTTAAGGTGAAATTTTATTTCAGTCTCAGCTGCAGCATAATCTCAGATCCATCCATCCATGTTTCCCCCATTCTCCCTCCTTTCCTCTCACAGTCCCTCTACTCCCTTCCCAACTCACATGGTGAGTAACTTTGAGGCATCACTTCCTCTCCAGTACCACAGGTTTCGTGGGTCTGTCTAGGTAGGAATTGCAGGAAGGAGGATTGGATTGATTAAAAAAACCCAGGTTAGTAATGAATTTATTCCAATGAATTTTCATCCCAGTTGAAATTTATGAATTGCATGTACCTTTTTGATTATTTTTGGTGTGTTTCAGGGTGTTATCAACATTCTCCTCACCAAAGAACATTCTAGGGAAAATCAGTGGAGTTATATGGGAAAAAAAATTGGAAAACTGGATTTATGTGAAGTGTGTAGCTCTCACTATGGTTTCTCCTCAATATCTACTATTTATTTTACTTGCATGATGGCTCTGCTTCAAGCTTTCTGGAAATTACACTAAACAGAAAGCCTTTAAAAAAAAAAAAAAAGCATTGGAATTTTCCAGTGTTTGGTCTTCTCTAATACCAGAAGCACTTTTCACCTTTTAGTTTAGCAAGCAGACTCTTAGCTGCTGTTTCATTATTGGCTCAAGCTACCCTAGGTACAGCATGCCAAGAGGCAGGCCCACTCACCACCTTCCACCTCCTCCTCGCCTCAGACCTAGGTAAATACTCCCCTCATCTCATCATCAGTTCTCATGCTGCCTCAGAGTCAGCCAGATCAAAAATCCCAAAATGATCCACCTGAGATATCTGAGCCACACACTAATTTTGAGATAGTTCCTGACACAGCTGACCTTGAAGCCAGAAGTATGCTCATTCTCCCTAGGGAGACAGCAGAATATGCAGCTGGAGCAGGAAGGAAAAGAGAGCTGTACCATCATCTTAAGCAGCAGCACAGATTTAAATTTGCTGAAGCTTACTGCAAAACCACAGCTTCGTTATGCTAGGAACAACTCCCAAATGAACCAAATTGTACAAAAGAAAAAAGCAGACCTTGACCCCTGATTTTAGTGTTCAAAGAAGACAAGAAAATACAGATTCTCCTGAATCAGAAATGCCAGATGGCACAGAGGCACATTTGAGTATGTTTCCAGAGAAGAATTAGTAATAACACCCTACACCTGGATGCTGTGCCTGCACTAACTCCTGATTTACAAGAAGTGCTAGTAATTATGGGAGCATATCCCTTAAGTTGTGTATGAAAACATGTGTGCCTAAACAAATTTCTTTCCAACAGGTTAAGGGAGAAGTTGTCTGGCCTTTTTGGGTGTGCATAGAGAGCATTTTGAGAAGCTGCTGGAAGACACACAATAATACACATAGGCTGTAGTCCCAGCTTTCAGCAGTAGTGATCCCATGAGACCGATTGTATTAACACTGCTGGTTTATACCTTTAGATGCCCAGTCAACTCAAGTTTACTGCACTCCAATGTTTGAGTTGGAATGTTAGGAAACTGCATCTATTAAAATTTTGAATTACCATTGCAGCACATTCCAATGTAAGAAATGCCTTTATACTACCTAAGACAGGCAAGAGGCTAAGGAAGCGGGGCAAACACAAGCCTGGTCCAGCCTGATTCTGTTGCCTTAAATTGTGGCAGCGCGCTGGTCTTCTTCTGGGGCAGGAGGTAAGAAATTAACTGCCCTTGTGCAATTCGACACCACAAGAATACCTTAGTTCGATGTAGAACTATCCAAAGAACCTGAAATGTTTCAGAAATACTTCCATTTTTAATAGCTGACAACAGCAACTCTAAGTATTCCATTTATATTTCTGCTACGATACTTCAGAAGATCTTATCCTGGAACACTTGTGTCTGGTGACTAATTACATAAGAATTGTTCATTTTTGTCCTTACTACCCCAGGAGTATGTTCACAAAGTTAGTCTTTATCTGTGATGCACTTCTGAAAGAGAAAAACAAAAAGGCAGAGAAGCCTGGGGATTTGATTAGTTTCTTCTAAGATATTTAATTGCTATTACAGCCAGAAATATGTCATATGCTAAGTATAATTTTCTTTTTGAGGGTAAAACTTGGGTTAAATACTAGCACAAATTCCACGTGATAGCAAAGTAATCTCAGGAGTTTTAAAAAGCAGAACATGGCAAGCTAGACTTCCACTGGTTATTTGTGGTTTGCTTTATAAATTTTGGGCACAGAATCAAACCTTAACATTCTACATAGAAAGCCAGAATCTTTCAGAAAGATCTTTTACAAATCAGCAAGACTGGAAACAATTTGATAGAAGACTTACTGTGCATGCTCTTCCAGCCATTTCACTAGAAACTCATTTTAGCATTCTCTGAGGTAGAGATAAACCACAGCTAAGAGACAGTTATTAAATCTTCGTTATACATTCTGTATGAAATGTATTAAACTACAAAAATACTACATTCAAATAAGGTTAAGGGTCTGACTTAAACCCACAAAGACATGGATATTCAGAAATATTGTGTCTTCCTACCCTTTACTCTCTTCAGTGTGGCTAGGCATTGTAGCAAAAATGACTTGTGCTCAGATTCCTTAAACCTCTTTTTTATGGTACATTTCTCCTTAAAGGTACTTTCTATTTTAAGGTTATTTCAGTTTGCATCCTTTTTGTGGGCTGAATTCTGCACTAGATAGTCTGGGGGATTTTGTTGGTTTGTTTTAATTTTTTTTTTATCCTTTCATTTTAAAAAAATAATTATAGAATACAGAAGTGAGAAAAATGAAGCAAAAGTATGTATGTATTAATCTTAGCAACCAGATATTCTTAATTTTATTTTTTAACACATACCTTACAAACCACACTCATGAGAGACAGGCAGGCAGATGTAGGACATGCATGACTCTCAGCAAGTGCAAGCACATGCTTCAGCTCTCTCCCTGCCCCCCACGTAGCTCCACTTATACATATGTAAATATCTATTACATATTTCTCCAGTGAACTAAATAGGAACCTTGCAGTTGACACTGCAAGACTTTGTGCCACAAAGTACCTTGGGGCCTTCTTCCATGACGGACTTTTTCCCCTTTTCCTGAATACAACAACCACCAGTGGAGGTCACACTTTATTCAAAAGAAAGTAAGATGCTTGCAGATCCTCCTTCCAGGGGGCTGTCAGCCTTGAAACCACCTCCTACACTGTGGTACAGTAGTTTGGGCCTGCCGACCTCTTGGGCAAATTGCAAATTGTGTCTTCTCAAGATAACTTCAAAGCAGGGAAGTTCCACTGCGAGGAGGGGGACGGGTATCTTAGGAGGATGGTGGAGGTTTTTTTCCTATATTCTACAACTGTGAACAAGTCTGAGTTTCTTTTCATTCTCTTTTATTTCAAATTGTTCTTTGTTTTCACTTAATTATTGTCAGTGTATTATGCAGTCAGACAACTGTCTCCATGCAGCTACTATAAATCTATATGCATTCAACAAATTGTTAGAAATTTGATAATTTCAATTGTGACCTGACAGTCCCCCTCCACGTTTCATAGTATCAGATAAATATGTATATTTCACTCTGTTATACTTACACATGCTACTGAAGAGTCCATTTTTAAAGTCAACACAGACTATTTTCAACTGGTACTCCCGCCAACTGCTAAAAAAATAGGACAATGGCCATTCCAATAAGAAAACAGTGTTGATTACACTCTGGTAGCCAGAGTAAAGGGAGATGATTTGGAGGACGTCCACAAACATTAATCTCTGCAGTTTGACTGTGATAAAAGTAAACCACTCAAAATCCTCAAACAAATAATCCTCAACAAAATAGTGTAAGACTATAAAATAATATCAGTGATGTAGATTTATCTTAAGATATCATAGAACAAGACACAGGGGATTGAGAGAAATTCCTTAAACAGATAATACTTGACAACAGTAGACAATCTCAGTTAAAGAGTAAAAGAAACAGAAAGCAGTAGCCTTGACCCAGAAAAGGTATTTCTGCCTTATACAGCATAAAAGACAGACATTCAAGAAAAGCTCATCCATGAGAAATGGTGATCTCCTATTGCTGCCAAGGTCAGTCAGACCTGTTGTGATATGTTCTGTAAATGCTGACTCTATCACTTACAGTTTTCCAAGGACTTCCTTAACACGCAGAGCTTTTTTATTTTATTGTGGAACAAAGCTATGACACGAAACTGTCAAACTAGAAATCCCAGAAAAGGAAGACAGAGAGTTTTATTAGACTTGAGAGTGACAGCTCCATAGAGAAAAAAAACCCATAATAGTTATAAGGAAGGGGATCTGAGGTTCCTAGAGATCCACCAGAAAAATGCTAAAATCTCAGCAAGGAAGGAAATTTTGCTCTCAAGTCAGTAGTCACAACAGTTCATCATGCCCCTTAAAAACTGACTGCAGATGACATGTGGATGGCATATCTGTATCAGCCTATCAAGTGTGAACGGGATGGGATTTATTTGCTACAACAGGAACTCCCAACATACTTCTACTATACCTCAGTCACAACCCTTTGCACTTGAAACGCCAAATGTGCCCCTTGTGTGGTAATTTTCTGATGGTAATCATCAGTTTCTAAGGGAGAAAAAGTCGTTTTACTTTCTCTAGTTAAAAATAAAATAGATAAACTGTAATGTCTTCTAGCCCCAAAAAGAATTTTTTACTCTGTGAACTTTACTGTACTTATATGTACTCAGAGAGAATAGAGTTTGGACCTCTCCCTCTGTTAACATCTATAATTCTGAGCTTGAAGTACTAATTAAATTCACATAAAATAATGTATATAGAGTGCTTTTTTAGCCCACTACTTTGGGGTGGGAGCCTCCTGTTGAAACACCTACCTTGCCTGGAGATTTAAGAAACATCCCTCTCTTCACAGAGACCTTGTGAACATAAACGAAAATGAAAATTTTCTCTAGCAAAAGACATCTGAAACAGAAATGAAGAGGTTTTAAGGAAGCATGTTTTTCATGTCCCCTCATGTCAGGGGAGCTTATGCAGGCGCAATTCAGCTCTGTTTGGGGGTTTATTAAATAGGACAATGATGACATCACTGTTCTGAATTGACAACTGACTAATCACCTGCTTGGTATCTGTCTTGCAGATGAGAATTCCCTGTTGAATGCTATGGGTACACTGGTGATATATAGACTATTCTCTCTTCTGCTTGTGACCAGTCCTCTGCTCTGTCTTTTCTTTCTCCTGACTATTCAGCTGACATATTCATATGTACATTTGTAAAATATCTGCAAATACAGATGAGTATTTTTAATGGTATCAACCATTAATACAGATTTCTTCTCAAACTTCTCAGAGTTCTCAGATTTCTTCTCATTTGTATATGATGCAGTCTCCAGATAATATTTATACAACTTATACGAACCCTCAATTTTTGGAGGAGAAACCAAAATACCTTAAGACAGCTTTTTAAACTCCAAAATAAATTGTTGAAAACACAACTTTCCTTTACAAAAATCTAAGTTTCTGAACTTCCAGTGCAGGTGTCCCGTACACTTCAGAAAAAAACAGCATGAAACCAAAAATTCCTGATCCCTTGTACTTCTGGATGTATCATGATTGATTTAACAAGGTAAGTGGAAGAGTGGAAAGTTGGCAACCTTAGCAGTTGACTATATCTTGTGATTGAGAACTAGCATACATCACACTGTGATGTATTTCTGAGCCTTCCTGCATACCATGGAAGGTATATACCATGCATAAAAGGAACTTCATGTTTCCCTTTGTTTCTCTGACCATGAGAAATAATCTACAGCCCAGTAAAATGTTTTGTTTTGAGACCGGCCTACCTTCCCTATGTCTGCAAGGCCACATTTAATCTGGTAACTTGAATTGAACCAGCTGGCAGTGTCTTTGAAACATACGGGAATGGATCAAAGCTCCAAATATGCAAGGTGAATTTTACATTTTTATATTTCTTTCATGGCAATTTAAGTTCTTGATTCTCTGAGATATATTGTGCTTAATTCCTACTGTGGGCAATGGCAGATGAGTTGTAAGAACCTTTTCTGAGATGCAAAACACAGTTCAGCTTCAACCCATGTGTCAGTTCCTCCTCTAGTGTTAAATTGGCTGCGTATCATTTGTTTGGACTGAGAAGATATGGCAATACTCAGGTTTTCTCTCTGCTTTGTAGCAAAGGGAAGTCAGGGGCTTCCTTTAACTTTTAGAAGTGATGTGTACTTCCTTGTAGATAACAATTTATTTTCATACAAGTGTGATAATTTGAGGCCCACCATTTTCACCAAAACCAAATTAAACAGGACAGGAGCAATGGCTAAAATAACAAAATAGCTAGCTCTTCCAATTCACGTTTGATAACACTTTGTTTGACACACTATCACATAGCCTTACAAACTGTTTAAATAATGTAAAATATATATTACACCTATTACATTTTTGTATCATATTGAAGATCTTTACTTTCACATTGATTTATGCTCACTTATAAATGCACACACAGAATGTCAACACTTAAAATGAATCAATTTCTTAAAGGATTTGAGTTCATTCTGATGAAACGACCAGATTAATTACATTGTTTAAAATATTCTGCAATGTTAATATTATTATTGTTTGCATCTTCCCAGATCCAAGTGTCATTTCCAGTTTAAGAACATGAAACAGGACATCCACACAAAAGCGACAGATCCTTCATCCTGTTATTAATTAACTACTATATAGAAATTGATGAGCATTGACCTTTGTTATGATAGGTAAACAGTCCTGTGAGTTAGTCAGTAAATCAAAAATTTCACCAGGAGTGATTTTCTCAGCAAAATCTCATTGGTCCCCTTTTAGCTTACCTGTGCCTCCTGGCTACCAAAGTATAGCGCACAAAGCAAGAAGCAAAACTATTTTCCAATCCAACTCTTTTTAAAAATAGGCAGGAGAAAACTTTTCTTTAAAGAAGAGTCAGGGTCATGAAGAGATTCATGTGGTGCCTAGCCTATGTATAATAAATCCTAAGCCATCATCACAGTCTCACATTTCCTCCTTTCTAGGAAAATCAGAAAGTGTGCTCTATATAATAAATGATCAGATATTTAGTGCTCCCAAATAAAACTGGGTATATATGTGAGAGATCTAAACAACAAGATGTTGGACTATTCTTTTTAAAACTAAGATACTTTATTTCTCTTTGGCTGAGAACATGAGTTATGTCTGCTGATGGCCCCCCAACACACCAGATAGACCAGCTGGGTCAGACAGTAGGGTACGCAAGAAAATAACCTGTTATATCAGACCTAGTTGTTTGATTTAATTCTGTTCATCTGACCACTGCAAAGACTGTGCATTCTCAAATGAGAATGTGCCAATGGCCAGACTGGTTCAGACCAAGGGTCTGCCCTCCTCTGCCTCCAATGATGGCTCTAGACATGACAGCCCGAACTGAGGGCAAATGTGTCCAATACTTCTCACCATGCCCTACCCCCATGTCTCTACCTCCAGCTATTTTCAGGCCAGAGGAGTTACTGATCCATTTATGGTTTGTCTATCTAACGACCTTCTTAGGTCTCCAGTCTGCTGCGTAAACCTCTTGCATCCACAATGCTGTTTGACAAGGAATGCCATGAGCTCCCCATTGCATGGAGAGTATTTACGCTGCACAGTCTAACTCCAGCAGACAGCATCTAAAAGAATAACTTTTTTAGTATTAGCAGATAAAGATCATGTTCTTCAAGGCATTTGTTCCTATTTATACGAGAATGGCAATAACACCCTTCTCATATGCAACCTCTGGTATAGCAACCTCTTTCAAGACTATTTTGGAGACATTCACTTGAATGTTGAAAGGCTTTAAAAACTCAGTGCCCTTCTGAACAAAAGTTCCTTCCTTTTAAGCTTCTAAAAACTGATTCATTCTTTTAAATCCGTTTCAACTTTTTTTTCTGGAAAATGCACTTCCCATGAGCTAAAGTGGCCAAGTTTGATATACCATTCAATTATCCTGCAAAGGCCCTTGCTTTCTCAGTCCATAGGGGCAAAACTTGCATTATTAACAATTTCAGTTGTGGTCTCCACAAATGCATTATTCTGAAAACCCTAGAGAAAATGTTCCCTACAAAACAAAAAGACTGTTTAACAGATTAATATATATAGCTCTTTAATTTTTACAAACTGTACAGATAACTGCCACAAATCTTAGGTGCTTTACCATCTTGATGATTAAATCATCTCTGTAAGTAGCAGCAAAAATTTTATGACTCTCAGAGCCTGCATCATTAAGTACTGAAAATATCTTGAAGTGCTGCGCAAAGCAAACAGTACAGTTGTAAACTCCTACAGACTCCGAGGAACCTGAAGCCCTTCTTAAGGCAATAGCCAGTAATATTTCACATAAATAAAAAGCTAATTCTCTACTTTTTATTAACAGATGTTCTAGTCATTCTGGTATTGACATCTCCAGCTCTGCATTAGCATTTCTGTACCTGCATACACTTGTATGCACCTGCACACACTGGTTGCCTAGATCAACTCATCTCGAATTGCTGTATCTCTACCACCTTTCTCCACAACAGGCTGAAAACTAATCCATTGTCCATGAATAACAAGTTTCTCAACAGCAGCTTTTCAATACGGAGCTTGCAATCTGTCTCCCATTCCCTTTGTCAAATTATGGTCCACAAATCAGCCATTTGCAGCAGTGATATATCTGTCAGGCGTCAAGTACATCTCTTGCAAAGGAAAATCTTTTTTAGGATTTTGTAACTTCCAAAATGTCTAATCCCAAACATGCAAAATAATGAGTCAGATGCCAAAAAATCATGAGGATTTGGGGGGTTTTGTGGGGTTTTTTTTGGGGATTTTTTTGGGGGGTTTTTTTTGTTTTTTTTTTTAACATGTTAATGTCTTTTCCTTCGCTTTCTGGAGCTTTTTCTAGGTCATGTTTTCAAGCTTTTCTCCAAGGCCAGAAGGGTTTCAAACATTATTAAAAAGAAAGCAACCGAGATCCTTTTGTAATTGCATGTTTAAGAAAAACATTTATTGCCATCAAACTTAAATTCTGTTGCGCTGACAACCAAGTATCTTCAGAGATGTTTATGATCAAATAATCCTGAAATACGAATATTGCTTCAAACCTGTTTTCTCTAGAGTTTCATTTGCATTACTTATGGTTTTTTTTCCAGATAATTAAGCTTTAATGAAAGCAAGTTGTTAGACATGGAAGAAAGTCATGACTTAACACTATCTTGAAAGACTCTACAATATCAAAATATTTGAGGTGCAGATTATATACCTCTGTGTATTCATATGTATATCCTCACACAAAGAGTGATTTCTTCACCTGAAATTTGTGATTTGCTCCCCCTCAATACTGAGTCCCCTTGAAATCTTTACAGTGGATTTTTTCTTTTTGGTGATGAGAAGACAGTTTTGTGTCACAACATGCATTACAAATCCTCTTAGATTCTAACTGGTTTGTGATGGAAATGTTCATGAATATTGATAAATGTAACCATTCCTATTAATCATCATCATCTCAGCTTGTTTGTGTGGCACTCAGTAATTCGTTTTTATTTTAAGAGGGAAGGGCATTCCTTTCTTTTCACAACACAATTCCTCTGCTGGGCATTATCTAAGCTCAGCATAGTGTCCTTCCTGTATTCTTTCTCTTCCATCCTTTCTGCCCTGATTAAGACTACTGGAGACTCAGCAGGAAACCCAGTGGGATTGCTCATGGTGTCTTGAAGTCACCTTTTCTTTCATTGTTTTTGCCTGTTAAACCTTGTTATGCTCATCAATCCCTCTCCTGCATCCCACTGGATTCCGAACTTTCCTTTGTCAGCACCCTTGTTTGCTGCTAATTGAGCTCCACTTCGTTTTCCCTACCCCATTTGCTTGTCCTTCTATCCTCCCCTCTCAGCTAGGCTATCTCCTTAAATGTCCCTCCTTCATCCTGTGCCTGGCGTCACCCTGCGTGGCCAGACCTGAGCATCATGATTAATGGGGTAGACCCCAGATGACGAGGTATTTCACGGGTGAGCTTTTACTTTCAAGCTGTTTTCTGGGACATGCTCCTGGATCACAGCGTATTTGTGCCACCACAACCCCCGGGCGACCCCTTCCACTCTGCTGGGACTGGAGACGACGGGCTCTGCTGTCAGCTCGACCCACATCAACCTCAGAGGGCTGCCAGGGCAGAGGGGTCGCCTGACCCCAACTTTGCCACACGACCGCGGAAATGGGTCCGAGGGTCTCACGAAGGCACCTCAAGGGACCTGCCCGCGGCCCCACCGGCAGCCCGAGCCCGACTCACCCCAGGCAGCGGACGGTGCCCGCGGGCCCTGCCGCCACGGCCACCTCCCCCTGCCCGGCCCGGCCCCGCGGCGCGGAGGGGG
>VXBB01013887.1:758603-821207 GCA_013399915.1 Illadopsis cleaveri | reverse complement strand
GGGGGAAACAATAAGTACTCGAAGTTACCTGCCCTGCCGTAGAAGAAGGAGGGTTCGTGGGTTCTCTCGCAGACATCTGCAGACCGGTGCTTTTTTGGAAGAGAATTTTTTTTTCCTCTCCTCTCTCTCTCTCTTTACAAACCACAAACGGATGTGAGGCAGGGAAGGTGTTTGACTACTGAAGTCAGGCACCTCTTTTTTTTATTCTTCTCAGTCTTGTGTGTCCCCCCCCCCTTCCCTCACACACACACACACACTCACACACACTCTCACACCCCCTTTTTTTGCACCAACATTAACGACCAAAAGAAAAGGAGAGGAGTTTGCTTGATGTTTTAGTGAAATGGATGTAAGATTTTATTCGCCACCTCCTCAGCCTGCAGCCGCTCCTGATACGCCTTGTTTGGGACCTTCCCCCTGCCTGGACCCCTACTATTGCAACAAGGTGACTCGTGTTTTGTGTCGTCCGAGGTGTTTTATCTGTGCTGTCGGTGTGTGCTGTTGTCGCGNAGGCATTTTCCATAACGTCTTTTCGGAGAAACGGCGTGGCCAGGGATGTTGATGCGGGGGACTTGAATTTCCAGGGCTCTTGTTAGTGAGAAAGATCGCGCCCGCCACAAACCGGCAGAAACTCTGTCCCGCAGTTCATGTGTCAAAGCACGTTTGTGTGTGTGTGTGAGACATGTGTGCACACACACACATACACACACATACACATCTCTCTGTGTGCATAGTAGGTCTGCGTAGTGTTGTTGACAAGTCGGTTCAGAACATCGGCTCCACTTTGTCCCAGCTGTGCAACTGCCTTACCAATTTCTCTGTAACTTGATTAAACCTCTGCAAATAGGGTCAGTACTTGAGGAGGGCTAAGTTTTAGGTCGCCGACCCCTGGGGAAGGAGGAACCGCAGAGGATACACACGCTAGCCCAGATCCTGAGTCCGGTTCCGGACAGAGTTTGGTGCTGCGATCCCGGAGCACTTTGCGTGACTTTTGCTGCCGAAGAAGGGGGCTGGGGTTTCTGCATTGTTACTGCCTCTGTAGCCTGAGCCAGCCGGTGCTTTATGTATGAGCTGCACTTTCTCTGCTCTTACGGAATGGGCTTTGCACGTGAATAAAATGCTGCCCGTAGGAAATGTTCNGCTGCCGCGGAGGGGGAGCCTCGGCCCGGCCCGGCCCGGCGGACAGCCCGGTCCCGCGCCCGGCTATTGTCGTGACGGTCTCACGTGTCAGAGAGACGTTCCGAGCCGTCCCTTTCATCCCGGGCAGCTGCCTCGATTCAGAGATAAACAGCAAAATAGAGTGTGCTTGTGCTGAGGCGCGGAGGCTGCGGCGCCCGGGTGAAGCCCTCTCAGTTTTCAGGAAAGGTTTCCCACATGGTCGCATCTACCAATCACAACAGAAAGGACCAAATTCATCCTGGCTGCATTTCACATATACTCAATGGAGTTATAGAATCCAGGGATAAATCTGGCCCTTTGTGGTGGATGCCTCAGGATATTTCAAGGGAGATCCCAGAGGTATGACTATTAGTGTTGTTTTAAGTAACTATTTTGCAGCATCTGGCAAACGTGCACTATATTTTGGAAGTTTGTGCCAGGAGTGAACTTGGTTCAGCAGGAAGAGTTCAAATGCAAAGGAACATTTATGTGTTCAGTAATTTTCTGTTAGTGCTCTGAGTAATCATGAGGCTACTGCTACTTTTCATCTGTGGTTTGCTGTTTTCTCTATTGTCAGATTTGTAAATTGTAACAGTGAAATGTTGTCATGTGAAAAGCTTGGGCTGATATTAATGCCATAAGAACCAAAGTGTTTGAAGACCTGTTTGGCAGTGAAACTGGACAAACGTTATTAAAGCTATCAATGATTTAAAGCTTCAGAAAGAAGGTAATGACTTGAACACACATTTCACTCATCATTCTTGAGATACTGGGCCAGATTTAATTTAAAAGTTAAATGCTTTGGAAAATCAGGAATTACTTTAATATATTAAATCATTTTCCAATTAAGTTCCTTAAATAATTTTTGGTGTGTTGCACTCCAAATCGAATAAATTAATTTAGAAAGTCGTTTTCAGAATTTCTTCACTAGCTGGTTAAAGCTTCTTTCAAGTCATGCCATGTATGAGGGAGCAAACTGTTCTTTTCAAATGCAAATGAGACACTCATTCTGTAGACAAGTTGCAACTCTTCTATTTCACTTTGCCTGAACTGATAATGTGCTTAAAAGTGCACAGTCATAAGACATATGTTTTATGCTTGGAAAAGACTTACCAGGAATGTTTCAATATATCTAGTACAGAACAAATGTCTTTCTCAGATGTCTTTACCACTGACCATTGATAACATTAAATGGAAGAGCAGATTTGCCAGGCCCCTTGGAGGCGTACATGTAGTGAACATTTTATTTTTCACTCCCTTCACTCTCTCCCTTTGCCCAGCATGATTAACATTGCTGTGAAAACTTATCTGACTTGTTCTAAACATGTCATCATGTTACTGTATTCCTCTGTCACTCATTTTCAGGCTGTGTGTATTTAGGGAGTTTGAAGGGCAGGAGGCCTGCAGAATTTTCTGTTCAGTATGTTTGGTTGAGTGTTTGCTTTTAAACTCCCAGGAAAGGAGATGATGGCTGGAGTGTGATGGATCCTTGTCCTGGGTCAGAATGGTGGTCTTCGTTAGGTGTTTACCTGCAAAACTCATTCAGAACTCATTCAAGATCCTCTGGGATCTTGTTTCTTGTAAAGTTCGTTAAAACTTGCTTTTGGCACTTACTAGTGGATTTGGCCCTATTTTTCATACCTAGGTTTTGCTAGTGTTTTTCCTTTTACCAATTTGCCAGACTTTGATTCTTTACATTTGAAGTCTGCTTGAGCTGCTGGTGATTTGGAATGTATTCCACAAATACTTAGGCTTTCAAGTTTTCTAATTGTTCGGTGAGCACTAGTTTTTTTCCCTGATCAGATGGTTGTTTGTAGCATATGAGTTCCCAGGCGCATGCATGGGAAGTATTGACTGTGCGTTTTTCTGTAGCCAGAGGAAAATAATGTAGATTCAAACAATCGCCTCTTATCTTACAATTTTCAGTTGGCAGGCTTTGTTTCAGAAGACTGCTTAGATCTTTATTTTATAAACCTAAAATAGCATTCTAAGCATCTTAGCCTAATATTTCTCTATCTGCTGTGAAAGCTCATTATACTCTGCATATATTGTTATGCAGGCTTTTCCTTGTTTCTCTTGCCTTACCCAGGGAGAGAGAAAAGTGAAGGAACAATGCAAACAATGTTGGTTATGACAACTGTGAGAGGTATCTCTTATACAAACAGACAGAATGGACGGTATGCTTTGGTATATAGGTCAGCCTTTGAAATAACATAGTGGAGCTCTTATGCTGGACAGATTTAGGGTTGGGGTTGTACTGTTCACCTCTTGAAACTTGAAGCATAATTGCAGCTCAGATATGTTCAGGCTAACGTGAATAGTCTGTTCAGTTGAAGTTTATTTTAGGAAATGTCACGTTCTGTAATTGAGTTGAATGATATAAAAGAAATAACTTTGATAATCCAAGTGTCCTAATTTGATAGAATATGGCCAGTGATTTTAAGCTGCCTGAAGAAATTGAATAATAAGTTTAAATGTTTATGTAAAGGGAAGTAAATAACAACCTCATGGCTTTCTCTATTGAAGTGTCACCTCCAAAGACCACTTCCATCAGTGCTATAAGAAGGATAGGTATACTTTTAGTTTTCATACTTGCAGCTTTACAGTGTTTTCATATATATGCTCACATGAAGTGCAGTTATATAATTGTAGTTTGACACAGCTAATGACAGGGATGCTGACCTCTGCCATCAGTAGACAGAAAATAATGGTCTTTACTGCTCCCAATGGTTAGCCTTGCAGAATTATGCACTGGATTCTTCTGTGATTTGCTACCTTGTTCAAAAATACAGGAGCTTACAACTCATCTTTCTTGTATTCACTGGTAGTTGTCAGTGCAGTGGAAAAATACAGCCAGACAGCAGAGGTAAAATGATAGACTGTAGTTGTTTTTAAAAAAAGGAATAAAGAGGAGAAAGGAGGGAGAGGGAAGCAAAACCTTTCAAAATGAAAAAAGCAGAGTGACATTGGGTAGAAGTGGATAAGGAGATATAATACAATGCTTTGTAAGCAGGTAACAATCCCTCTTGTAATCAGAATTCCATGGAGCAAAAGTGCATATATTTGTACTCAGCGTTTAGAATAATTTATGGTGTAAACTTAACCCTACCATAGAGACTACTCTAAATAAAATGTTCCATGGCTGTTTACAAAGTGTACATTATTTCCAGGGGTTACTTCCATCCAGTCTCTGTCTCAAACTCAGAGTTGTGGTAAGCAGGCTCTCTGAAGGACAGCTCTAAAGCTGAAATACATGTTACTGTTTTGACAGTGTTTTAGACTATGCTCATATTGTTTATTCTGTACATTTTTTTTTCCCCCTTAAAAAATACCTTGTCCTCTACTGCATTGGAATCATACTTGAAATTTGTTACTGTTTCCTAAAGGAAAGATTAAACAGTTGCATTAGGGTTGACTGTTGATTTTCAAGTGTTAAGTCTCTTCCTTTCAAAAATACCACATATGAAGAATGGAAATGGTCTTTTCTTTCATACATTAGTATGTAGTCTCAGTGTTGTGGGCAAGTCTTAAGTGTGCCTCCCTAAATTCCCGTGTTTCAGAGAAGAAATGGTCCCAATTTTTGTGGAACACAAGAAATGATTTATATATGTGCTTTTGAGAAATCTTTCTCAAAGATGTGTATAAACCAAAGCATTTGCAGTAATTTATTTTTTTTCTTTCTACCAAACATCAGTACCTTGAGAGGAATTATGTTTTATTCTCGTACCAGAATGATGCATTTCATCTCTAGAGCATTACCCTCAATCAGCCTATCATGAGGTCTTATGAAAAAAAAGTGAAACTAGTAAATTATTAAGAATGCTGAATTAACTAAACACTACAGCACATGCAGTACCTTTGATGTTTACATTAAACCAAAGAGCATCTGGAGGTGATTTTGAGATGCTGATACTGTGGAAGACTGGGCAGTTCCAGCTTCTTTTGAGTTTGGGATGTGTTGGTGATGATCACTTTTACCATGAAGAACTGAGCACCCTCTGATTCCCACATTTGCATGACTTTTTTATCTTGCTAAAAATGTACAGAAGCGTTTGAAAAATGGACTATGTGTGAAATGCAATTTATATTTAAGCTGAGAATTGTCCTAATCATGGTAGGGTTTAGATTAAAATTCTTGGATATTTAAATCCTGTATTGATGGTAAATATAAACAAAGCTTAGATGTTGGGGGTAAAAAGCTTCCTTTGACTGCACTCTCGGCACAGCTCAAGAGTGACCTGAAAGCACCACTTCGTGTGATGAGAGGGTAGTCCCTGGATCAGTGCAGACCTTGGCTTCTGGAACTGACAGCAGAGGCAATTAGTGGCAGCTTTGTTTATCTTTTTCGAATAGGACACATGCCCTTTGAATGTCTAGCATGGACTACATAAATTAAAATACGTATTTTAAATATAACCTAAATTTAAATGTTTTGTCATTGCAGCTGGACTATGCGACTGTTGTAGATCCTTTCCAACTGAAATAGTCAATTCTGCTGTTTTAGCTACGCAACTATGTACCAATTTTCTGCCCAAAGAATGATTTCTCATTAAAAATGTTGAGTTATAAACTGCTTCAAAACATAGTTTATAGCAGATTCGCCAAATGACTCTTAATTATAGCAATGCTTCCAAAATACTTTCAGGCATGGAATTCACATCAGCCCAAATGCGATTTTCTTGATCATAACGTTTTTCCCTACAGTGTTCAGTTGGAAAATGGCAGTGTTACATTATTGCATGGTTAGGCACAGATTATGCAGCCTTAGAACCAGCAACAAACTCTGCCCCTCCGCAGCAGCCAGTGCATGTAAGGAACTCTTGTCCCCCCGTCTAATGGAGTATCTGCCATTTATGTTCATTGGTAGCAATCAGTTTTCAGTTAGTGAATAAAATGTTTAGCTCTTGATTTAGACCTTCAAAATTAAAATTGTTTTTCAGCAGGCATCTTGGTGCAACCCACATTTGTAATGTCTGTGGTTTTGTTTTACTTCTTATGTTTGCAGCAAATAATTTATTTTTAGCATTTGAATTTCATATGGCTCTAATAATATTTATATCTTATCTTTCAATTGCACATATGCTAACACTGTTCCTGAACTGTTCATTTAGTATTTCTCACTGGGCTGCTATTTGATTTGCTGTAGACCCTTGTTGAATGGTTGCCTCCCAAGGAACACGCTGCTTTCTAAGTTGCAAAACATACTTGAATTACATGAGCATCTGACAAATCCAGGTTAGTGGAAATGTCAGAATGTTTTAGCATTCACATTCTTGACTGTAAAACCACTCTCTACCAATCAAAAGTGGCACAAGTGGCTTTTTTCAAAGGTACTGCTGGCTAAGCATGGAAATTGAGCTGCTGTGGTAGTACTTTTGTCTCCCGCTATTGTTGTTGATGATTATATGGTCTTAAAGGTTAAATAGAAGTTACTGTAGCTGGTATATATTTTTGTTATATTAAGAAAATCTACAGTGAACTCCAGTTCTTATTCTATATGCAAGAATTTGGAACTCTGAAATCAGACAGTGATAACCCATACTTAGGGAAATGGGTCAGTAAAGGAAGTATGAAGTCTGCAGTGTGAAGTAAAAGATTTATCTAGGCAGTTCCTGCTAGAAGAGAACATTATGTAAACATGTAAATTTCTGTTGTATCTATGCTACTCTGTATGTGTATACACAGATGTAGATTTCTGCTTTCTTACGTATATTGCTGACTTTGAAGGAAGTAAACTTACTCTGAGAATGCATCATTTCTATCCTGTAAGTAATTGGCTTTGAAGTCATATTCTGGCCACAGTTGCCAAAAGTGGGTAGGTTTGTGTTCATGAATAAGAGAAAACATTTGTTTCTGGTATGATCATCCTGTTTGCATCGACCTGAAATAATAATAAATAGTAAAAGGAAAAGTAATGGTGAAAAGGGATGACAACCTTTCAAAAAATATAATTGATTGTTTGGCAGACAAAGTTGTGAACATTAGTCATAGAAACCTGCAGATAGTAGAGGCTTAATATCAAAGCTAATGATTTATTTTATGTTAATGACTTTCTGCTAGGGCATAAAAGACTGCTCATAATGGACTCTCAGTGCTGTGTTCAGTTGTGAAGACTAATGGGATAATCTTACCCAAAACAAAGCTTTTTGAAGTAAATCATGGTGCTATTTTTTCAACTTAACTCTTGAAAATGTATCATCAACTGATTCTTTAAGAACCACTTGTAGTCTTTATAGGAATATATATGGTAAGTTGTTTTTTCTTCACTAGCAGTTTTCTTAACTACTTGTGTTGGAAATGTCTATTTTTTTACAGTTCTGAAAAATAATATTCATTATGTGGAAGTCATTCAGTCACTTCTGTGTTTTTATCATAGGGCAATAGGTTTTTGTGAGGCGCAGTTGTTTTTACAGGTTGAGGAAAGGAAAAGAAGAATTATTTTTTTAGTGGCTTAGCCACTTATTAGCTAAATGGCAGTAAAACTCTTAGTTTTGCATTGAAAAGTTTTTTTAAATCATGTTTACAATTAGTTATAACCAACATTATATTTCAATAAGAGATAATTTGCCTACTAAAGTTCACATAATGTGCTAATCATGTGTAGTGGTTAATAAAGGCCTCCTATCTCACTCCCCTGATGGCTATAAAAGGCTATTATGTTCATGGCAGCAGTTCAGGTACAGCTGCTGTGTGTTAATAATGCATCATTGTCCCACTAATAAACACAGCAAAGGTCAGTAACCCTGAGCACCTAAACCACCCATTCTCTTTCCAAAATATTTATTAACACCTTAATGGTGTATCTGTTCATTTTGGTTAGGATTATATCAGTTAATGACCCTCATGGAATACTGTGTGTTCAGATTTTGCAACCTACATACTGTTGTGGGCTGCTGTGCTCATCTTTCCTCCCAAACACTTTTCTTCGCAACTCTGTGTTGTTTTTTTGGAGACTAGCAGTTCATGATCATCTTACGATTAACTTGCTTTGTTACTTAGTTTGGCAGTTTTCATTTTTTTTTTCCTCAGCTAATTTAAGATTCTGTCTAGAGGCTGAATTTTCATGATTTAAGATGCTTTGTAGAAATTCTGTGTGCTAAAAAACTATGTGACTGTGTAACAGACATTGACGCATGCACAGAGACGTGCATGTATACATGTGTGTACATGAGCACTACTTCCCCTAGGTTCCACACATAATTTTATACTAGTTACTTATGTTTTCCTTTGTAGCACAGATTGCTGTATTCATAAAGGTTTTTTAAAATGCATTTTCTACAGACAAAGAACATACTCACATGGGATTTCCATTTTGCCAGGGAAACATGCAAATCAATAGGCCAGCACTTATCTACATTAAAATTAGGTACACTGTAATTTATGGGTGTAGTGATATTGTATTTGTCTTGCATAGCCTCATATATTCTTTAAGGTAGCCTGATTCTGTGTCTGTAGAGAAAAGCAAAAGTGTTAATTGAACAAAATCTCATTTTCTCATCTTGTAGTATTGTCTTTTGTTTTCTGTTACTCATTTTGAAAACCTGATTTTTTTTCTTGTGCTGTGTGATTTGCAAACAAATGTTTAGAGGGCAGAAAAATACTACTACATTTCCATCAAGAGAAATGAAAAAGCTTAACTAGCTGAAGGGTTTCTTTTTGGTGTAGAACATACTTTCAATGACACATTTGTCATGCTTTAAATATATAATACATACAATAAAATATGTACAGGCACAGTTGTGATATATGTAGTGTCTGGCTCCATTGCTATTGTTTGTAGTCTCTACGGTTGTCATACATTGTTCTTTGCACATCATACCCTTACAGCAGAATTTGACACAATTTCTAGCTTTCAGTCCTGCACCATTTTCATTGCACAATATACATGAGTTTGACAGGGTGTGTTGAGGACAACTCTGGCAAGCAATTGATATTTTGAAGTGGCAAGCGTTTCAGCAGCTGCCTGCTTGTGAAAAAGGAATGATAAGGTATACTGTATTGTTAGTTTCAGGCAAAGCATTAAGGTTTAAGCTCTGTAAAAATGTACACATTATTCGTCAGTGGTGAAGCAAGCCTTTTATGTTTTTTAGAGCTTAGCTCTCTGGCTGATGTGAACTAGAATGACATTGGTTTAATGGTCAGTAAATGAATAGGAGTACTTTGAATTTGAACCACTGCCAATTTTGCACCGACAAAGAGACTGACAAAAGAAAGATTTTATGTGAAAGCAAAGCACAAGCAATGTTTGGGGAAGATGGGGAGAGGGGCAGAGAAACCCAACAGAAATATTCTCCAACGCAGCCTTGTAATGATTCTAAAATTGTTAAAACACATCCATTTTGCATGGCTCATTGACTACGAACCTAAGCTGTTTCATCTAATGTTCTTTAAAACCTGTTGTATACACATAGTCTTTTAGAATATATTCATATGGAATTTACAGTGTGTTTTTCTAAATACCACACTGTGCCCTGAAGGCCTGTTGGCAGAACATCAGAGTTGTCCACTGCTGGAGTTCCCAAGTCTCTCTCTATCTGGTAGTGGGAAATTGTAGTTTAATCAGTTATGGCACTTTCAGTGTGTAACATTCATTAGTAAGGCAATTTGTCATGACTGTTAATAGTCAGGATGCATCTGCTCTCTCTTCAGTTATGGAGTGTGATAAGCAAGAGGGCAAATATTTCAATATTTAATAATATTAGCATGTATGAAAACTGTAATTCACGGTTAGTGCTCAAAACACAAACATCAAATTATTAACAATCTATGTATTTTTACTGGTTTTACCTTTACAGATTGGATTTGAAAGTACTCTAATGCTCTTACGAGTTGTGCATTATGTGTCTAGTATTAGAAAGTAAATGTTAGCATCTTCAATGTTTATCAAAGACTTTTCCTCTGTTTTCCTCTGTAAATTGAAAGGTAGGATATTTTCACAGAGTTGCAAATACCTATAATTATTTTTCAGTGTGTCAGTAATAAATTGTTCACAGCATCATTTTTTGGCAGTAGCAGACCTTTTTCAGTGTTAGTTTTGTGTCTGGGCAGCTTATAATGTCATGTTATAAAAGATATTCAATGCCTACTAAATAGACAACATGCAATTAGAATAATGTTGTCTTCTCACTAAAAAACAGCTTGTAATCATTGTTCATTGTTCTAAATATGAAAGGATAAATTGTTTCCTACAGCCAGGAAAGGTTAGAGATGGTTTTTTTTCACATATATCTGATAACCCTCATGTATTACATAATATGATAGCTTCACACACAATAGCTTTGTGACACATTTTAGTTTTTAATGAAAAGCCCCCAAAATTTTAACATAATTATTTCTTTAGAAACCAAGCCCAGTCTTGGTAAAATCCATTCTTGCTAGTAACAAAAGCTGTTACTGTTTAAGTTCCTGTTCAGCAGTTAGTTGGTACGCTTCACTGGATGTTGTCAAAAAGGCTTTTCTCTTGATTGACAATCCTGTAGGAATGTGAATGGAGATTTTAATTGCATATCATGTGTGCATATCAGAGTGAGTGGATTCACTGACTCTGCTTAGCTCTGTATCTCTACAGGTCAGCCATGCCAAAATGCTTCTTCTTTTTAATAAGCAATTGATATATTTTTGAATAAGAGAGAAAAAGGGTATTCAAGTGAAGAAGGGACTGTAAAGCAAAAGGTTCCTGTGAATTTTGGAAGAAAAATGTGTGCAATAAATTTTAACACAATTAAGAGCGCTTTTGATGATATAAATTCTTATCAACTCTACATTGACCAAAGACTACTAGAATAGAAGTGTTTATCTTTTTTTTTCTTTTCAAGAGTACTTTGAACAAAATCAGTTAAAAAAAAAAAGTAAAATGAGTGGAAAAATTTACTGAGGCAGGCTGCCCTTGAGTCTTGTCCCCTTATAGAGACAAGGGGAAATGATGACTTTCTTCCTTTATATTGAGAGCTAGTAGGTTTTCTTATTTATACTGGATTTGATGCAGACTTTTTGGGCAACACTGTTAATTTAGAGGGAGATTTATCTCGATAAGGACATCAGTTTTAATTGTGATACTAAAACCAAGTTTTGATATCAACTGTAATGCAACTTAAATTTTTTTTTCCTTAAGAACAGTAAATGGTACATCACTACAAAATAACTCTGCTAAACAGACCTCATTATTTACTCTAGCCAAGAACATGAAAGTAACAAAGGCAAATATTCATTATTATGAATAATAATTATATGTTGATGTCTTAAATTAGATTCCACATTTAATTTTGCATCAGAAACCACAGCATTGACTGTATTCTTTTTAAATTTCATAAAGCATCAGCAACTGAAAACACAGCTACAAGGCAGTTGTGAGGAACTTTTAGCTGAGTTAGTGTTTTGTTCCCGTACAGGGACTTTAAAGGAGGATGACAGTTGCATTTTTCTGTGAGGACCCCTGGGAAGGAATTGTTACTTAGTGACAAAGTTTCTTTCCTCTTTTCCCCTGGTTTGTTTTTGAATGAGAAGCAAATTGACTGCCTTTTGCTCTTTCACCCTTTGTGCAAGGCCAACTCTGACTTTCAGGTTATATTTGTGTAAAAAGTGTAGGAAGAAAGGGTGCTCACCACTTGTTGAAGGCACATCAAATGGTCTGACAACACGCTGGCAACTTTATGGAGCCTGTTTGCTCCTGTGCTGGATTAAAGTGTATCTCACCCAACTGCATTTTGAACATCAGTAAACCCTGAAGTGTTCTTAAAATAAGTGAATACCTTAAGAAGAAAATCAACAAGATTTACTTTATTTCTAATGCAGCAGGTCACTTCTGACTTAATATATGACATTGATGTACGGTTGGATCTACTATAATCTGACACTGCTATGGGTTGTCAAGATTTGTGAGTAAAAAATAGAGCACCAGCCCCGCAAGACTCAAGGGAAAATTCTATATTTTGAAACTTTAAACCTGTGTGAAATTAAGATTTTTAATTTTTTTTTAATCAATGTTGAGGAAAGTGTCTACTTAAATTGTGCAACATTAAATACCAGAGCCATTTTTGTAAATCACCATAGTAGCTCTTGAAATAAAGTTGAAAAGATTGCAACACTGATGTCATGAGGACTTCATTTTTTCAGGACTTTGTTAGGTTACAAAGTCAGACACTTTAATGCTGGGAATGGCAGGTTTAAGGGTATCTGGATTTTGCTCTTTAGTATGTTATCATTGGCAGGAATTTGAGTGAAACAGAGGATGTGGAATGAGTGATTATACCACTGCAACTTTATCATTAATGCAGTTGCAAATTGCACCAGAGTAAAACTTTCAGGCAACCTCAAATTTGCATTTTTTGCATTTTGATCACATGACTTTCTAACCCAAATAATATTGTTTCAAAAATAATTTTGTGATTAATTTTGCTGATTCATTTGATCATATCCATGCCATTCATTCCTGTTGTCTCTTAGGAGTGTCTGAGTCTCTTCAGCATTGCAGCACAGATTTTTCTGCTGCGGAGTTAACTCCTTTTTAGTAGCAATGAGACTTTTGTCCCGGTGAGTGAAGTGAGGACCAAGTCTTGGTGTGGCTAGGAAGATCCTGGGCTCTCTGTTACCAGTCCTTTCCGTCCGATGCTTTGATACAGGCTGTCATGACACATACATTACATTCTGCGGATTTTGGACTGAACATGAGAATACCTGTGTTATTATTTTGTCACGATGCCCCCATTTTGGGCTGAGGAACTCAAGCAAAAGTTAAGGCCTTCGTATTTTCTAAACTTTATCTCTGAACAAAAGACACTTCTCTATCTCTATTTTCTTCTCCTGAATTCAAAAGATGTTCTGCGGATAATGGAGCTGGTTAAGTTTCCTTAAGGCTAAAAATACTCAAACTGTAAATACAGATATTGTGACCAAAATTACAGTCACATGTACTACAGTTAAACCTACAATTGTAAGTAAGAAAAAGCTTATTGTGCATATATTTATTATCATATATAAAGTTACTATGCTTATAGAAATAATTAAAGAGGTATCTGTTAAATATATGCTTACACTAAACTTTTAAGTTTGTATAAATTATTTCAGTTCTAGTAAAACCAGGGGATTTAGTTTACAAATCCTTAGGGCTCATCCTATAATATTTTTCTTTGGAGCTAGAGAGGACTCCATGTATATAATAATGAAAGCTCAGAGAAAAAATATTTTTGAAAAGGAAAAATATGTTACTCAGCAGAATCCATTGCCCTTTTAAGAATGCTTTCTCAAGCAGAGAACTTTCTCAAACAGAACACTACAGTGGAAATACTGAAGTAGCATTCTTAAACATGGCTGTGGTTTTATCAACTCTTTTCAGAAATTCAAAATTTAAATGTTAATATTTACTTCTGAGTAAAATAGTTCTGAATTAAAAAGAAATTTAGAAGGTTTTGGTTGGAGCAGAGGACTGCAGACTTTCTAGAAACAAGTTTATTACAACAGAGACAGCCCTTAACCTGCTGCTTCCTACACAGTTGTCTGGGATTTTAGCAATACTGGAAGGTCTTTTTTAGAGGTGTAAGCACATTCTGAAGCAATGGGGCACACTGATGTACCAGGCCTGGAAGTTAATTTTCTACCATTCACTCATCAGAATTTTTCCTTATTATTACTACTGAGCTTGTAATGGACCTGTACAAAGCTTAGTAGTTAAAAAAAAAAATCACAGAATCACAGAATATTCTGAATTGGAGAGTGCCATAATCTTCAGGTCCTACTATCCTGGGTAAGGAGAAAATGTTTTCAGGAAACATGAGCTTTTCACATACACTGAGTGTTCAGTCAAGTGTGGGAGAGGAGAGCAGGAAAGGGGAGTACTGAGTGGTTAAGGAACTCATCTAAGCAAAAGAGCTGGGTCCTTCGTGCTGGTTCAAGAATGTGTTTGTATTTTACCATCACTGAACACCAGTTTTTGTTCTGCCAGGACACTCCTTTCTCCTGTTATGTTTCGAGTATTCACCCTACACTGATGCTGCACTTTGAAATGACAGGTGAATAGCATATCTGTCACTCAGAGATTTGGGAGTTTATACTAGAACAGAAGAAAATACGAAGATATTCTGTAGAAAGAAGATTTTCTGACTGGTCTTGGCTGAAGCTGGGTACCGTTTCTACCAGTATGGACACCTAAACTATCTCCAGGGAAAAGCTGACCAACTGACCCTTAGATGAGAAGGGACATCAGAGGGTCCTGAAGTACCTGTACTGACACTGGAGAAGGGGTGTGTGGAGTGTGGGGTGTGCCCCAGACAGACTAATTTTCACCCCGAGTTCTTTGGGGTGAATCAGAAATCTCTGGTTCACAGACCTAGTGTGACAACATTAAAGAAAACAGCCAGATTCAGATTTAAATGACAGCAGAACTATTAGGATCAGGACAGATCAACTGAAGCAGTGCTGGATGATGTTAAAAGTTACGTGAATGTGGGTTTTCAGAAGTCTTTTTGGTACAGATACCGCTTTTTCTGTGAACTTGCATGACTCTAGGCTATGTTTACTGGCTCATGGAACAAACTCCCCATGCTGCAGGGGTTTCTCTGTGTAGTGTCTTAGTCCATGAAACGTCATATTAGCTATTCCATTGCTGCATTCATCTGCTACTTCGCTCACTCATCTTCTGTGGAAAGTCCTGACCTCCTGCAACACAGACTGATTTACCATTTCCTACCAGGAACTTTCTTTTGAGAAGGTAGAATCCAAAAATATCAGGAAATCCCTTTTTTGACCATTATGTAGATGAGATCTCATAAGAGAAATGGGGGAAAGTAGTATAGCCAAAAATAGATCATGGTGAGAGAAAAAGCAGAAAGAGCAGTCTCCATAAATGGATGTCTTCATATTTATGTCTTCATAAAGAGATTCTTCAACACAAATTTAATTGTGAAGTAGAACTAGAGAAACACTGTGAAATGCTGTGTCATCTCTTCTCCCATTCCCCACCTCCTTTCCTTCTCCTCCTCTGAAAAAAATCACTCTTCTCCACATCATAATTTGTTATCTTGTAACTTGGATGAGAGCCTCATTCTTCCTCAACAGCAGATCTTATTTCAGTCCTTATCTGGTGATTCAATAACTTATGCCTCTAGGCCTTAGGAAAATAAAAATCTGATGAGTTTGAAGTACAAGGAGCAGACCACTCAGATATGTGATTTTTTTTTTTTTTTCCTTCAGGGCTACTTCACGGTACTCCATAAAAATAATTCTACTATTTGGGTTTTGGTTTTTCCTCTTATTGGGGTTGACTGTTTAGCTGAGAAGCTGACAAAAAAATTCTACTACACAGAAATAGTTAAAAAGAATTAGCTTAAGATTAAGAGCAAACAAGTGCTGAAGTAATGAAAGGACTTGTTTATACCCATAAAGGTAGGGAAGAGAAAGGTAAGAATTAGAGCTGGAATTCCATATTTAGTTTGAAATATCTAGTGATGGCAACATATTTTGTATATATGATTATTACTTTTTGGCAAGCCCTGGTATATCTAAACACTTTTGGGTGGGCTAAGGATGAAATTTCATTTTAACTCAGAATTTCCTTGCTTTGTGGTTTTAGACTTTAGATTATAATAACATTCCATGAGCATCAATTTTTACGGTACAGTTTGTAGAAGATACTGTTTTTACACAGAAGTAGTGCTAAGTCTGTTGCATTAGATTTTAAAAGGTGAACTTCATTATATTCGTCCTGACAAAGGTTTGTATCATCTAGGATACAAGATGTGACAAGATGTTTGTGAAAGAATTAAACAAGTCTTGTATTATCTTACCATTTTTTTCTCATTATCCTAGGAAGTAATGCCACCACATGCTAAACTTTACCATCTTGGTGCTTTATTATATGGGCTGAAATACACTCGTGAATATCTCATTACATTCTGTGTGCACCACTTGTATATGATTGCCAGTGTCTGTCACCAGTCCTGCCTTAATACAGTTTCCCATTCCTAGTACCTTGTGTTTAGATTCAGTGCAGCACAAGTACAAAGCTGCTGTCTTTTTAGTGTTGAAGTTTTAATATGTTTCAGCCTTTTTAATGGTTTTATTACTGAACAGAATTGGACTTTATTTTTGCAGATACCACTGTATTTGAAAAAAATCCCTATTATTTCCTCCCTTGAAGTGTTCATAGTACATTGCGTACTTCTCTGTGTATCCAAGTCTCCAAATTAGTTCTCTGTGTATCTGAGTCTTCAAATTAGTTTGCATCACCTCTCTGATAAAACTCCTTTTCTTCCACCACTACTCTGAAATTGCCTTTCATACTCAGTGTAACCTATGAATTGGTCCTGCAAGTGAGTCATTCTAAGGTTGTTATTCTTGCCTTATAACTATATTTAATAGAAAATACTGTGCTCTATGTTATGTCCATCTTGTTCAGATGGAACAGTGTCTGCTGAGATGGAAAAGCAGAATGCAATATCAGAATACATTTAAATGTAATAACATCTCTGGAAAATTTCTTTTTATGGTACAGAAATAACAGCTCTTCTGCCATTATCACTGCTTTGGCTTTTCGAGCCTTGTGGTACAAGGGTATTTCAATAACTGGCTTGGCCTTGCAGCTTTTACTGTAGGAAAAATGCCACTGATGTCCAGAGGAGTTTTGCATTCTTCAAGGACTGTGATTTGGCCTCTGGTGAGCTATATAGCCCTGTCTTGGGACCTCTTTTTCCCTGCATAAAACATTACATAAAATTTAGTGGTTTATCTCTCCTGCACATTTCTTCTATTAACAAAATGATACACCTGGGGTTAATTTTCAAGATTATTGCATTTTATATTTACTGACCCTAAAGAAATCTTACTGAGAACATTAAAATCATTTTCTACTGAGTGATGTTTTTCCTTGAAGTACCTTAACCCAGTATTAACTATCACACTTAAAACATTTTAATCCGGCCCTCCGGCACTTGCATACTGTGACTGAAGTTCATTTGAGTTACTCTTTCTTCAAAAAATAATCTGTTAGTTTTGTTTTCCCTGTGTAGTGGGTCAATCGAAAGGGAATTCCATTAGTTAGACAGAAGCCCACACAAGCTATGAATCTGGGGTAAGAAACAAATGCACAAACCCACAAACCCGCTGCCTCTTTGCGATAGTCCCTGTAGGATTCCCTGCAGGTCCTTTTCCTGGTAAGTAGGATAAAGAGTGTTGGTAGTTGTAAGAGAACTTACACTTAACTTCAGTAGCTGAGGGAAACTCATGCCAGAAAACTTGTTTTTGTTGTAAAATAATTACATATCTTTCCATCCACATGTTCTCACCGGATCTTTTGGAAACATGTGACTCACACGAAGCTGTGATGCGCTCACAGTGCGATTCAGGCTGCTGCCTGCCTGGGACATCTCGAAGACCAACTGTTACTACTTGTAAAAATTTCCTTTTACTGTTTCCTTTAAATCTCCGTTTCAAATTCAAAATCCTTGCATAAGTAGATACATGTAATTAAATAATCAGTGTATTTTCCTGATACGGGGAGTTTGTTCACTGTTCCTTTGATCTCTCTCTTGACCTTGTTCTGTGTTACAGTTTTGTTGCTGTGATCTACATCAGACTGGGTGTAGTTGAGTGCTGTGGGGCTGGGTAATGTGAATTAATACTACTCTGCCTGTTGTAGAGTAGCATTCCATGCAGATATTTCCATGGCCGCACAGGATGCCTTTGTGGAAAGATACTCTGGTTTGAAAGCAAATGGACATTACAGCTTTCTAGTCTTTCACACTAAGGTCTTCTCTTAACTGGTGAGCTGCTCTGGTTTGTCATGTGGCTACAGGACAAGTACCAAGCAAAGAAGTGGCAGAATTCACATTTAGTTACAATTTTAAATGGATTTTAGCCAGTTCTGAAACTGCACCCTAAGGTTACATGGAGATTTTTCAAAACAGAAGATATACTTCAAATTCATATGGGTGCTAATGTGTTTGTGTGTGCAAATCTTATGTATATGTGTACCTTAGGCATATTTTGAAAATAGCCTATATGTGCACTATTAATACAGATAATTCAAGAATTAAATGTCCTAAAATTCACCAGTGGATGTGATTTCAGTGACAAGTAGTTCTGCTTAAAAAGTGAGATTCAATGTGGTTCAGCATTGGCAGGCTTGGCTAACTTGAGTGTATAGCAACCATTCTAGTTTGCAATAGTTCTAAGTCTGGCTTTAAAAGTGTTTCAGGAATCATTTTGAAGTAGAAATCTGAGAATATGAGATACACAGAAGGAAATGTTTCTGTCTGTCATGAAAAATCTGTATCTAGCTAGAGGCTGCAATGATTGTGAAGAATGATAGTATCTCAGATATGCAGTATGCATTTTTGACTGTCAAAATTTGCATATATTTAATGCATTGAACTGTTTTAAAACCACTATTCTTAGAATGCTTGTCAAAATATTTTCTATAATGGATGAATTTAAATCTAATTAACATATTCATGTTTTTAAGTTATTGGCATTTTTTTTTGTCCAAAGAAGTGCATAATTTATACTCATATAAATATCTTATACATACTATATTCAGAGGTAGTATATAGCTCAGGCTTAAATTGAACTTGGATGATGTTCAGTCATAATACATCTTACTCATCAATACAACTTTTTGTAGTTGTTCATCAATATTCTTTGAAAGAAGAGGATAAATGTTTTATATCTACAACCTATCTGTTATAGTTGGGGTTTTTAATGGTGCGATAAAAAAAATTCAAGGTAATGCTGCCTCAGATACTTGTGTTCAAAACTTGTTCTGTGTGTGCAACACTTATAAATAAAGGTGCAAGAGCAAATAGTTTAGATGTCAGGTAAGATGACATCTGTATAAGCTCTCTGCTGAGTTCTGAGTAATCTTTTGTTATGTCCCCCAACAACTCAGTCTAATCAAGTACAGGGATGTAAGCGATATCATGTAATAGGTTTTTGGAATCAATAAATATGCCAAGGTTTTGAATTACTAGCAGTGTAGATGTGGCTGATAAGCTCAATTGTTGGAAAACTGATCCCATAAAAGTGAAAAGTGAGATCTTTAAAAGACAAAAAATCAGATGAAAGCCAAATCTTTTATGAAACAGAAATAAAGTGTGGCCAAGTTCTACTTTGCACAAATTTGCACAAATAAGTAATGATATGATAGAAAGAAGTATGCAGTTTAGCAGTAATACCGTTCAGGATCCAGGTTGTTAACAATGGATAAACAAGAATTCTGGGTTAAAGAAATGAGATACCAGTTTTCTCAATCTTCAGACCATCTTCAAAAAACTGCCTTGGTGTTAATATTTAAATTAGAGACTTAGATGTGATTGTGCCAAAGGTCTGTTTTCTAAAGCTGAAATACAGGGATAAGGATCTTCCATAAAACTGGCAGGGATGGTTTAGCAGTAGAGATAGGTAACATATGTTTCCTCAAAGTATCCTTTTCTTTGTTCATCTGGCTTGCCAGTGTGCCTTAGTTTGTGACTGCCAAGCATCTAAAATTAATGTAACATCTTATTAAAAAGATGGTGAAGTTTATGCATGGTGTGCTAAGCTCGTGCATAACCACTGGTACATAAATTCCATGTTGAAGGCATCTCTGTGTAGCAAAGATTTTTCTAATGTTGAAGACCTGGGACTGCTGGTGTGTGCTATTAGTCTCCCTTGGCTGAGGTTCCTTGTTGTAACATCCCATTCTTTACTGGATAGATATAGATTGAACTGTGGGGGTTTTGCCCCACTGTTCATCAATGAGTTCACCATCTGTTCCATGGGTGCTGGTATTTCTGTGTTGGTGACTTTATTTGTACCAGTGCACAATGTGGAGGCTGACTGAGAGGGGAGCTGTTGGGATTGAGTGTGTTGTCTGTGCACTTGTTGTGGAGAATGGATGACAGTTTGATGCTTCCTCCCCCACGAGATATATTTTAATGGAAACCCTGTGTATAGTGGCATTTGTACCACTGTGACATATTTAATGAAGATAATATATTTTGTAACTTTTGCTGGTTTGGTTCAGTACTCATCATTTATTTATATGCTGGTAGCATCCATATTTAGTGCTGTATAAATTAATAACACTGCATTTAGTAAATATGAACTATAATCATTGTGCTATTTAATTTGGGTCTAATAAGTACTTGCCAGACTAATGTGTAGTCATGTAGTTGGGCAAATGTACAAAAATGTCATTAACTTGTTTTGATTTGTGGACAGTGATGTATGTGGCAATGTCTGTGAATACTCCTGCTTTTCTTACACCACAGCTACCTCATTTGCCAAATATGGCTGTGATCCTTTGTCCATGTTAATTGAGAATGGCATCCTTATTCATCATGTGCAGGGTTTTTTTCAGCCATTAAAATGCTGTCCAAAGACTACTCAACTGAGGAAAACTGCAGAATAATACAGAGTGCTTGTTTATCTGTTGTTGTAAGCCTTCAGTTTTATCCCATTGTAATGAATGGGAAAAGGAACTCTTACATGTGATGCAATGCTGTTGCTAAAGAGCACAAATTCTTTTTGGAACATCAGCATTAATAATTGGACTTGGACTTGCCTGAAATATTTTCATCAGGTATGTCTCTGTTCAGTGTTTCTTCATCTTTTCTTTGACCTTCTGAAAAATAAGTGAAAAATGGATTAAGATAATTTACATTAGTTGTCAAAAACTATGTTTATTTCTTTGATAATAAAGGTTTCCATTCCTTGATTAAAATTATGTTTATATTTGACATTTTCCAGGGATACATAAATTCATATGACAGTTAAAGTCTACATACTCCGAGTACCTAGTGCCAGGTTGAGTTGAATTTGGACACTTCACATAAATAAAAGTGGTTTTATGTTTCACCTTCATCTGGTAGGTGAGCACTCCACCTTTTCTTGTGAAACATAATCGGTTTTGACATGGCAAAATTAGATCCTGGCTATTTATTATCTGCTGAAATCAAAAACCATAACTGGGAAAGCATGTGGTAAGTCCATTGGAACAGCTTGCATGCAGAGGAGAAAAGAGGAGGCATTCCAATTTTATAAGCTCAAGGTGATTTTCTCTAACACCTAAACCGTTTTAATTAATTACCCTGAAAGATTGAGTAAATTATTATTTGACTACTTTATGGCATTACATGTTAACATTTCAAGGACAAAGTGCTGTACTTAGCTTTTCAACAATGCTTCATCTGTCAGAATATATCTTCTGAATTTATGTAGTATACTGCAGTGTAAAGGCTAGTCAGAATTTGAGTACTATGAAATATTACAAGGAACTGGAGTCAAATGTGATCAACTGAAATGGGAACCCTAATATTTATGGAGACCTGATAGGGACCTACAAATTAAGAAAACCAAGAATTAGGATTTTTAAAAATCTTTTCCCTATATATATATATATATATTTATTTTTTTTTAATGTGAAAGTAATAATGCAATGCTATTAAAATGTTGATAGTAGTACGGGTATAGGCTTTGCTGCATGAAGTAGAGCCCTGCATATTTGCAGGATGAGATGCCCGTTCACTTGCCCTGCTTACACAATATGCAGAGCATCTCTGTTTTCTCTTCCTTTATGACTTCCTCTTTTGACAGTTTAGCTTTGGAAAGAAGGTTTGTGATATGAAACCTTCTTGGTGGATATACCTCCGTGTTTGATATAACCTTTTTAAATCAGTGGAGTATCTGAAATATGGTAGGTTGTTTAAATGATGTTTGTAACCAAAACATCAGCTGTACTCCACAAATATAATCCTTCTTCCACTGGAAGAGCATACAACCTTTTAGTAACTTCAGCCTAGCATCAGTAGATTAGATTAAATCCCCATTTACTGCATTATATTAATATTTTCAATGGCACACTAATCCAAGAAATAAATGTGTCAGTTTCTATGGCTACCCTGTAATGGCCATGGCCATAAGACTGTGCCTTAAGGCCACATAAAAGACTAAATGTACAGATTGAATAGAAGCACATTATTTATTACTAAGCTATCAAGCTGAGAAAATTTAGTGATCTCATTTTTTAGATTTGCTCATTTGACCTGGGCCAATTTGCTTGGATTATAATACTGAGTATTTAAAACCACAGTGTTTTCTCAGTTTTAAGGATAAAGTGATTCACACTAGTCTTTCAGAACAATTTTGTGGAATTAATGATTTTTATGCTCCTGTGATACTTACTGATGGATCTTTGCATTTTTTGTGGTTTGAAAATTAGGTAAGACTTTCAGACTTTAAATGAATGCATTGGAATTCAAGTGTACTGCTATACAAAGTAAGAGAGATGCTTCTCCTCTCACTCCTTTCCCCCAGCCCCATGATATGTTGAGACATTTGAGCTGTAAATAACTTACCATGAAGTAAGATGGGGTGACCAGCAAGAGTCACAGGGCTCCCCCTGACCACAGAGAGTCTTTGCTTGTTCAAAGATGGAGCACTGGAACTGCAGTGTTGCAGTATATTTTCCTACCCACATGTGGACCCACATGTGCAGCTTAACTCTCTGAGATGTGTGATACAAATCGCTTCCCCCTCTGCCTGGGATGACTTTAATTACGTTGCTCATACAGTGATAAAACCAGTCACCTTTGGTGTACATTAATTCCCCCCACAACTTGGCTTCCAGCAGCGGTGATGGTGTGCACAAGTGGAGGGAGAAGATGCAGTCCAGGGCATTTCTGTGCTCATTCATACTAGAAGGATCAGAGTCTCTCAGAGATGGATTACAGGACTAAAACACCCAGGAGACCTCTTTGGCTGCAAACGAACATAAAATGACTGAAGGGACTGTTATTAGGGAAGCTCTGGGGTCAGAGCCCTCAAGTGCTTACCTAGCAGATGGGAGATGGTGGGAGAAAGGAGGCAGAGTATTGTGAGAAGGGTTTTTTTCTCGGTGTTACTCTCCCTAGAAATGCTTTGGGAAGTGATGATTGTATCAACTAGAATGCAGACTACTGAGTCACCAAATAATAGAACTTTGCTAAAAAATTGTTTCTTAAATATGATTTGAGGAATCTACAGTTTATTTTCTTTCCTGTGCAGAATTTGTTGTTATCACATCATTTCCAAAAGGTTTGTTGAAAGACAAAATTGTTCTTATAAAATACTCTTTTACACTTCCTAAGAGAACTACTAATAACACTTCTAGACTGTGACACTTTCCAAGAGCTGACATTTTCAGAATTTCAAATGTCAATAGAACTGCTTAAAACCTTGTAGGGAGCCTGAGTGAAGACAAGAGAGACTTAGCAGAACATATTAGTGGTTTTAACACGTGTCTGCTTAAGCCTTAAAATTTATGTTCTGAAAAGGCCCATTTCTAATAAGTCAAAATAACCTTCACGACAAGTTCCATCAACATGAATGCTAAAGACGAGTGACAGATATGTATAGCATATAGCTTACATGGAATGTAAATAAAAGCTTTAACCCATTGCAAGAAAAATAATGTATTCATGAAGTAATACAGACCTAGAACAGCAGAAGGTAACATTTTTGTCACCTCATAATGACTAGCATTTACATGGGGTTTTTGGTGCATGTTTGCCATTACAAACACTACATTTGCTCTTAAGTATGTTTGTCCATTCAGGCACACCTAGCATAACTAACAAATGGTTATTACAAAGTCTCACTTGAGGTTAGAATATCTGATAGGAAAATATCTGGAACTATTTACAGTGTAAATGTTAGAGGAGAGAGGAGACTTCTGCGCCTGTATGTGTTGAGCAAAAAACCTAGTAATGTAAGTAGTTTGTGTTATACAACAGCCCCTGGGCTGTGTGAGATACAGTGTTTCCAAACACTAAATTTACTAGATACAAATGTTTTGTCCCTCCCATGCAGCACCTTTATGCAATGTGTTCTGTACATGGAAAGCACCTGGTGTGCTGAGCAAGTCATTATGTTGGGGACAAAGGCTTATGTAGCAATGAAGTTTAAATTGCTGTAGCTTCTCAAATCTTGTTTCTTGTCTCAAGGGAAAAAAATATTCAAGATTTCATCAGTTGCCTGTAAAGAACTAGTCTTTACATTCAGTCCCAGTAAAGTGCTGTTATCAGGGCAACCTTACTGAAAGAATTCAGGGTACAGTACGAGTCTATGGTCACAGCCATTTTGGCAGCGCTTTTCACAATTAGTTCAGATGCTGTCTTGTACTTTCTAGTTTAGCAGTGTTGGTAGAGAAATGAATGGCAAAGAAAACAATCCCAGTTAAGGCCTTCTGTTTGAAAGAAATGTAATGCTGCTAGCAACAAAATTATTTACCGTGTGGACTAAGTCATCTTGTTGTATTAGTGTATACTGTAAAATCCTGTGTATAGCATTATTATAAACAAATGAGACTTTCCGAGTAACAAGTGCCCTCTGTTTAAACAAACAATTTTCTATGCAAAGGTTAAACACTGAGATTTTTTTCTTCTTCAAGTCATGCTCATGACTTTGGAAAGTCACCAAGCAAGTATGCTTAAAAAAGAAAATGTGAATGGAAAATTCTGAAGCATTTTGCCCTTTTGGTTCCTAAGAGTAAGCTATCATTTCTCTCCACTGTGGTCATTAATAATGACAGATGTATGTGGTGCAGAGTTCACCTACATTATTGTCAGAAACAGGGATAGAGAGGGAATATTTATTACAGCAGAAGGAGGGAGGGGAAAGACATGATGTTGAACCAGAAGACAAGAGCAGAGTTCAGTGTTTTTCGTTTGGGTGGGGAGGAGGGTTAGCAGAGAGCATGCGCAGAGGTTTCTTAGAGACTGACACAGCTCTCATTGAAATCAGTTGAAATACTGCTACAGGCTGCTGTGAGAGGTGGATTGATTGGATCTTTAATATGTTGTGCTTTACAGTACCTCAGTAACACAGATTTATTTTACTTCAGCAAAAGCTGTTATTGCTTTGGGTTTGCAAACAAGTATGGTAAAACCATATTTATTTATTTATTTATTTGTGTTAAACTGGTCAAGCATTAAATCATGATCATGAACTGATAAAAGGACACTCCCAGCTTGACACCTATTAATTTTGAAAATATAAGGAAGTATAGTTTTGGGTTGTACAACTGTTTTGTAGAACAACTTACACATTTTTTTGATTGCTATGACATTGTCCCTTGAAGAAAAAAAGAAAAAGTCGAGTTTTTCTCTTATTTTGCTATGTGAAAAACAGACATGGCATCCCCCAGACTGGTGGGGAGACTCATGAGCTGACCCTATGTGGGCATCATTACATGCATGCCCATTGGCCTATGTTTCATGCCACCTGTCTTTTGTCATTTAATTGTGTTTTCAAGAATACTTGGAAGTCAGGGAAGAGAGGTTGCATCTCCAAAGTGGCCATTTAAATATTAGAAGCTTGAGCTGGTGACTGAACTTGGATGACTTCAGGCCTGCAGGTTGGTATACAGTTTAAAACTGCATTGAGGAGATGGGCAATAAGTCCAAAAGTTCATTTGGTAGCGAATGGTGTCTGGATAGAAAGTCTGAGAATATGAAAACATGGTGTAATTTATTTATCACCTGAAAAATTATGTTCCACTTAAATTATTCACAGATGAACTTAATGTAGCATGAAAGACAAATAGATGAAATTGGGATGTCTGACTTTTTGCAGAAGATTGGACCATTGTGTCTCACCCTTTAAGGTGAGATTTATAAATCTCCCACTTTAATTACAGCCCTCAACTAATCGCTGTATCACAGAGTTTTGTTATAGTAAGTAACAATATTAAGTTACATCAGGCCTAGTATTGTTTTAATCTGCAGACATAGAGTTTTGGACCCATGAAGGGGAAAACGGCATCCTTAGGAGCCATTTGCCTGATGGTAAGCTGTTACTCAATGTGTGAAAGTTTGAAGAGGCCCACAGGGATTCTGTAAGTCCAACTCCTGTCCTGCATGGGACAACTCCAAGAATCACACCATGTGCATGAGAGCATTGTCCAAACATTTCCTGAACTCTGGCATGGTTCTGCGACCATTTCCCTGAGGAGTCTTCTGGATGAAAAATCTTTAACAAATACTGAATCTAGATCTCCCTGACACAGCTTCATGCCATTCACTCAGGTCCTCAATGGTCATCAGAGAGATGAGATCAGTGCCTGCCTCTCCTTTTCCTCTTGTGAAGAAGTTGTAGACTGCAGTGAGGAGGTCTCCCCTCAGTTCTTTTTCTCCAGGCTGAACAAGGAATCTCAGTCACTTTTGATATGGCTTCCCATCTATGCCCTTCACCATCTTCATATCCCTCCTTTGGACGTTTTCTAATAGCTTTACATCCTTCCTGTATTGTGGCACCCAAAACTGCACACAGGAATTGAGGGGAGGCCACACCAGTGCGGACTAAAGCAGGACAATCACCTCCCTCAACCAGCAGGCAGTGCGGTGCTTCAGGCACCCCAGGACATGTCTGGCCATCTTCGTAAATGACTTGGATGCGGTCCTGGAAGGGATACTAAGCAGATTTGCAGATGATACAAAACTGGGAGGAGCTGTTGACTCCCTCAAATCCAAGGAAACCCTACAGAGAGACCTTGACAAATTAGAGGGCTGGGCAATCACCAGCTGTATGAAATTTAATAAGTGGAAATGTCAGATCCTACACTGGAAATGAGGCAACCCTGGATGAATGGACAAACTGGGAAGGAGTGGCTGGAGAGCAGCACTGAGGAATGGGACCTGGGGGTCCTAGTCAATGGCAAGTTGAATGTGAGCCAGCCTCCTGGCAGCCAGGAGGGTCAACTATTTAAACTATAACTTTTCAATCTTTTAAACAGGAGTCTGAGACCTACTTCAGACTATTTTTTCACTTTCTCTAGGAAAATAACTTACATTCTAATGGTGCTTTCCAATGTGGGACTGTTGATTGAGGTGATTTCTATGAATCAGTTCTCATTAATACAAGTACTTCACTTTGAGTATTTTTCAAACTATAGTAATACATAATTTCTGACAAAGTGGATGAGTTTTGAATTTTCTAGTGACTATTTAACAGAGAATACCACAAGAAAAGAAAATGAAATAGTTATAGTCCTCCATCCTTTATTAATGACGGTGTAAACAACATAATTGAAAACAGCATTCAGAGTAAATACTAGAAAGGAGCTGCATGAAAAAAATAAGAAGGTCTGTTATGTAAAAGAATTTTACAATTGTCTAAAAAAATTTTGAACAATCATTAAATATTTCTTATACTTCATGGATTTGAAGTAGTTCTAGAAATTGAAGCAGAGGAAGAATCGAGGCATGCACTTCAAAGATTGAATTGCACTCTGGTTTGTTAGGAAGCAGTAAGAGTAGATCTTGCCTATTATAGTGATGACAATAGTTGGAGGTCTTGACTTCCCCAGGGTAGATAGTTGAAGACATCCTGAAACCTGTCACTGACACTGCTGTAGACCTTCTCCTTGTGAATAGTCTTACTAAAAACAAGGCTGGTGAGTGTGTGGGCTGGCAGATGGATTTGTCTTTTCATACCTTAACAGGGCCCCCATCAGGTTGGGGTAGTAAATGTGGGTCTGTTTATCTCTATCTGACCATGGCTCGAGAAGAGACTCCTGCATTCATTTCTGGACTTGGTGCCATATCAGCTCCATCTTCACGTACCAGGACAGCAGTGGATCCCTGTCTCCTTTTGTACTTTTTAGCTTATGTTCATTGTGGGGTTGAGCCTACTTCTTTTCATTTATCTCAGTCATGTTTTGCAATTCAAAATGTTTGCTTTTCTTTGCTGCTTTGACAATCAAAGAATATTTCCTAAGCTGAGTGAATAATGAAATACTGAGTTGAGAGTTATGGTGATGATACAAGCAAAGTTAGCAGAAGATCTACAGTCATTACAGAATCAGCTTCGATATACTAAGCTTTCTTTGTCATTTACATAGTTCTGATAAATCTTGAAACACATGAATCATAATTTCTTTTAATTTTGGAGAAAGCTGTAATGTACAGATGTTATCTTCTTTATATTAAAGAGGCAGTAGAGAGGTCAAGTAGTTCTTCATCTCCATGAAGTGTGTACATGTTCTCATGTTTTTCTGAAGTAAAAAGGCATTGTTTTCTTTCACTGTTAAGTGAAAACCTTCTCTGAGCTGTCTTGCCGAGCTGTACCAGCTTTCCTGGTAGTTCTAAAAACCTATCATCACAAGGTTTTGCCAAAAGTAGGCATAGTACGCATAGGGCAGATCCAAATGAGTAAGCAGATCTTGTTTTCAGGAACTGAAAAGATCAGAATAGATACAGAAGAGAAGGGAAAAGTTATCTGACCTTTTTTATGTTTTCTTGGTTAAATTTCTGTACTGACATGTATTTATATTGCATTCAATAGGAAGCATCTCCATAGTAATTTAATATATGGAAACCCATATAAACTGTAACCAAACATTGTGTTACATTATGTCTACAAGGGAAAGGTAGTGAGTTCCAATTCTGGACGAGTCACCTTCTATTAGGGTTTCTTTCTATCCTTATTCTGTGTGTCAGATGGATCGCTACATTTAATTAAGCAGTAACAATTGAGGTGCAGATTATTTCCTGAGGATTAATGACCAGCTGGACAGAGTTGATAGCCCAAGGTATTGGATAGATTATGCTGCATAGCCTCATGGATTAAGTATGAGCTCTGTATTGTAGATGTAGTCACTTAGAGTAGTTTAGGAGAAAGCATCAAGCTGAAGATAAAGTCTGTATTTTTTAACTTTTATTCTTTCAGCACCGGGTGGATCAGTACATATCCAGTTCTTGATCATGCCTTTTTTCTGAAATAACTTTTGTTTAAAATTACTCTTTGTTCAGCAATATAGCCTACTTTTTTAGTTTCATATTGTCCTATTGTGGCTAGAAGTGACTAAGGATGTGACATAGAGGCTTATAGAGAGAGATTCCATCCTTTTTCAAAACATCCCATAGCTTTTTTGGTGCAGAAGTTATTTTCCAAGTTTATTCCAGTTTGCAAGTGGTTTAACAATAATTTTGTCCTTGTTTTGCACTACAGAATGAATTTAAATTAAGTTTTGAAGATGTTACTTCTTTTTTTTTCCTGTACATTTTGACATGGCTGTTTTGCATAAGAATGCATCTTGACTGAAACTATACACATCTAGATGCCTTTTACTGACCACCAGTGTTTGAGGGTGAGAACTTTTACTGAGCCCCTCCATTTTTTTCATTTTTTTTCATGTTTTTAGTTTGCCTGGAGTTTGGGAGAGGGGTCATTCTGAACATATAAACTGGAGAGCCACTGGCAAAATCTCTACGAGCTGTTTTGTGCCTCCACATACTAAAGAAGAGAGAGCACATCTAATGGTGGCCCAAAGACCTGTTTTATACTTTAGTGGATGGAAGATCCACTCCTCTTCTTTCTGCAGCTTTCGCTAGGGGTTCATTCCATGAGCTGGGAGTTTGTCACACTCATCTGTCTTCCCATCTTGAAGTCAGGACACATTTGAGGGCCTGCACTGAGATGCACACTGGAGCACACTTTGTTTTGTATTTTGTTGTACACAGCAAAAATTGGCCTTCTTCTCTTTGCAGTTGTACCCCAGATTAAACTGATCAGATCTGTGAGTTTCTTCTGGACTGTTCGTTCTCCGTGATGGGCTCATTCATCATAATTTCTCCTGAACCATACTTTCTTATTTATGTCCATAGTTAGGTATTTCTTGCTGCTGTAGAGAGTTAGTTGAGTTCTCAAGGTCACACATACCATAATGCATGCAATTTTGTGTCTGCTTCCTTGGTACAATTCACAGAAATAGGGGATATAATAAAAATAAAATGTGGATAAAAAATGTGGATAAAAACAATTTTTCCATGAATACTTCCTCTCATTCCTTTCATATTGCAGTTGTACTGTCAGCATGATATCTAGGCTCAAAATGCAATATGTAAGAGAAGCACATCAGTTGGTGTCTGTAAATTAATGATTTTCTTCACTCATTCCTTGATAGGAAATGAAAAATTAATAATGTCCTAAATATGCCATGAAGTATTTGCAGTACTTTTTCCGACTTGAAAAAAGGAATATGGTGTGTAGTAGTTCTTGTCAGCTAGTGTCTGTCCTGATCTCGTTTATGTTATAATGGTAGCAGTATATGGTGTAGAGGCCTTAGATGGTCCAAGCCAGTATCAGCTGTGACTCTGGCTCTTCCTCTTGCAAGATGCCTGGGACACTGCACATCCAGGGGGCTCTGGAGACTCTGCTGTGGCCTTCTGCCAAGCACATTGCCATGGAACAGGGAGTGCCTTATGCCCCATGACTCTTGGTCTCTGAGCACCCAAGAGCAGTTGAGACAACCCATTCTCAGGGCATAAGGCCGTTTATCTTTTATTGTGCTTTCTGTAAGAAAACATACTTGAGCCTATGTTACATCTGAGTAATTGGCTGCAAAGTGCAGGCTTCTAAATTGTGCAAACGTGAGAGCCTCCATCTTGCCAAGCAGTAGGGATTGAATTGCAGACTGCCAGAGCTGAAAAAAAAATACTGCTGGAGTGAATCAGTCAGGATCTGATACCATATAAAGGCCAGAAGAAAATTTAATTAAAGAAAACATTTTAAAAAAGAAAGGAAAAGGGTTTATGTGGAAGTTGCCTTAATGATTTTTCCCTGTGCCGTTTTTTTTTTCACATACAGTATACGAAGCACTTTTTTTCCTTTAACACATGGTAATTTAATTAACCAAAGTCTTGATTTTAGTTTGCTAAGTGCATACCTGTTGGGGAAAACCACATTTTTAAAATTATTTCTGGTTTCTATATTAAATAAACATTGGAGATTGCATTATATACTTTAATATAGCGATAATTCAAATAAATAAATGAAGCGACTGAGCACATTATTTCTCTGGATAGAAATGGAAAGCAACTTGCTGTACAGAGAATCTGAAGTATGCTCATTCAGGCATTAAGAGACCTTATGCAGTCATATTTCATTCTCTATGTGAATTTGTGTAATTTGATTTTCTTTGTAGTTTATACTATACATTTCAATATCAGAAACACATCAGACAAATATCAGATGGATGTATTGGCTAATTGAAACATTTGTCTGTCTGAACATTTGAATATTCAGGCATGTTTTACTTTCACAGTGAATAAATTAAACATAGCATTCTGAAAAGTAAGGTCCAAAGGAATGAAAACTCCTATTTGTAAAATCTGTGAAAGAAAAGAGATGAGGAATGGAAGTGTGTGCCTGAGTGCATGGCAGTTCAGATGAGAATGTGAAGGTGTGATGAAAAAATAAAGGAGAGAGTTAAGTTGCATGAGTATCTCCAGATCTGCATGTGCCTAATGGGCAAAAGTATCTGGAGGGACCAGATTTTCTGGCTGCAAAGAATGACCCCCTAGCAAAGCAGAGGAAGAAATCTAATAATGGGGAAGAAATAAAACTAAGATAGGGACTTGGTGTACTGGAAATAAAGAAGAGAAATGAACAGTCAAAAGATAGCTGCTCTGCAGCAATTTTTTGATACACTATCTCTAGAAAGCAAGACTGAGATAATAGAGGGGCTGGGAACCAGAAACAGCTAGAAATTGCACAAGATAGGAAACTAAGCTACAGACTGCTGGATGATCTCCACCAGCATCTGAGAGAGGCATGACATGCAGTTGGATGTTCCTTCTTGAAAAGAATCAATGCATTTGGCACTAGAGGAGCTAAAAATCATCTACAGACTAGGGTTAATTTTGAGACAGGTAATGCTGTCATGTGCCATAGATCCTAGCTATGGTCTGGGGAAAAAACTCAGAGAAGACAACATTTCAATACAACAGCAATATTGACTGGATGATCATAGATTGAGTCAAATTTAATTGAGAGATCAGAAAAATAAGGCTTTTTTTTCTCAAGGAAACCTTGAAAAACCAAGTGAACCAATGAAATTTTGCTGCAGAATGAGACTACAAAATTAAACTACAAATAAATGGCCTCTATTTGTGTACACCTAGTCTTAGGTGTACACAAATACATACACCTCATGTACGTCTGTACACTTATTTTCAAGTTTTATTCCTGAATTTAATTTTTCCAATTTGGAAATGGGAAGATTGATAAGAAAAGAAATCCAACCATGGTTAGAGAACAATTGCAGCCAGGAGCAAGAAGAAAAATCCAGAGAGGCAGAAAGCAAAGCAGTATGTTGAGCAGTTATAAGCTGGTAAAATGGATTGCTTGGGTTTTTTTCTAAAGAAAGAAATACTGTGTTGTTACAAGGATTTATTTGAATAAGAGAAGTATGTGGAGACAGGAGTTCTCATTTCCCATTTTGATAGGAGAAAGATAGTCTTTTGTAGTGTCTTTAAAACACATCTCAAAATAAAGACCTGTGAATTGAAAAATTAAATGAGAGAAACTGGGACATTTTTGCAGTCAAAGATGCAGACACTGAGCTTTATTTCTAAAGCAGAAGCTAAAAAAAGGTTTTAAGTTCTGAGAACCCTGGGCCTGACTGGGGAATCATAGAATCATAGAGTATCCTGAGTTGGAAGGGACCCACAAGTATCATCAAGTCCAGCTTCTGGCCCTGTGCAGCACCATCCCCAAGAGTCACACTAAGTGCGTGAAAGCCTTGTCCAAACAGTTCTTGAACTCTGTCAGGCTTGGAGCTGTGACCACTTCCTGGAGGAGCCTGTTCCAGTGCCCAAACACCCTCTGGATAAAGAACCTTTTCCTGATGTCCAGCCTAAACCTTCCCTGACACAATTTCAGGCCATTCCCTCCAGCCCTGTCACTGGTCACCACAGAGAAGAGATCAGAGTCTGTCCCTCCTCTTTCCCTCACAAGGAAGCTGTAGATGCTATGAAGTCTCGCCTCAATCTTCTTTTCTCCAAGCTGAACAGAACAAGTGATCTCAGCCACTTCTTTTATGGCTTCCCCTCTCGGCCCTTTCCCAGTCATCCCAAGAAGACTAATGCCACAAGGAGAAGTAATAAGGATTGAAGTCTTGTTAGGGAGGAGAAAATGGTTAAAAAATAAAACGTGTTAGACTTTGCAAATGACATGAAGACCAAGAGTCAAGGTTTTTCAACTTTATAAATAAAAACAGAACACAGAAAGAAGTATAGCAGCTGTGCAGTACAGATAGGTAGAGAGAAGAAATTGTTTATAAAGCATCTCAACCCTTGAAGAGAACATGTTATATTCAGTCAAGAAAAATAACGTTGAGTAGCTGGGGAGAGGAGTATAGATATACACTGCTGTGCAAAATAATCTTAAGAGAGATAAAGATACCACAATCGAGTCAATAGGATTCTGAAAAGACTGGTGAAAGAAATCACAGGACATGTTGTATTGATTTTGAGATCTTATTTAATGTTTTCTCATTGAATGCTATGATGAGTCTTACAAATAAGAGTGCCTTAATTTTGCTGATAACCAGAAATAGAGAGGCAGCATTGCTACAGAAAGTCACAGCATACCAAGAAGATGTTTGTAACTCTAAAGGTTGGTGTGTCAGGGGTGTTGTGAAAGGGTGGGTCCACAGAATTGCTTGCACCCAGCTAAACAGCAGAGCTGACTGCAGGGAGCAGGGAGAGGAACAGGCCACCTGCTGAAGGATAAAAACTGCCAACATGAGCCATTACAATAATTACAGCAAACATACACAGATTTGTCTGGGGGAAGAGTTCTAGTGGAGATGGGTAAAGTGCTATGTTAGACACCAGTGTGATCGCCTGTGTCTGATCACCTGTATTCAAGTGAGACAAGGTTTGAATAAAACAAGTATAGGGAAGGTCTGTTAGGATGATCATATGAAGGAACAGCCTATTGTAAAGGGAGCAAACAATGTCTATTTTTATGTTGACAGCTGTGTCTAACAAAGGTGCTTTGATCCAATCCCCAAGAACAGGGAACATGTTGTGGTTCCTGGGCAAGGCAGTGTACTTTGCACAAAGAGTGGCTGAGGTGCTACCACATCTAGATTGAACAGGACACTTGACCTCATGGTGTATGCAGGAAACATCTCAGTTTGTTTAGTCTGCTAAAAAAGAAGGATGAGGAAGGAGATTATTTCACTCATAACTACCTGAGGGAGAGAAACTCTAGAGAAGGAAAAGAGCAATTTAAGTGAAAGGACAATATTGGTGTAAGGGCAAATGGTTGCCAACTGCTAGTGAATTAATTTCCAGTCATCAGGACAAGGATGCCTGACCAGCTTACCTGACCAGCTGGAGTAATGGTGAGCAAATTAACTAGGCCTTGATAGATGAAAGCGAAAACACTGGCTTCTGTGCCTCTGTTTTCTGAAGTTGTGCTGTGCCTTCCTTTCTGCAAGCAGTGAACTGGTTAAATTGCTGAGTAACTCTAGAAACAGTGCAAACAAGCAGCAGCTGCACTATTGTTTCCAAATAAATGTATATTTGAATGACCTGGTGAAGGATGAGATTGAAATGATAAAGAAGTTGGATGGTGAACATGTAAAATAGAAAGTGTTACCATAGACTGTGTAATTTTTTCCATTCCAAAGTGTTCTTAATAAGTATTAAAACTAATCAATGACACATGCCTAAAACTGATCTGATATATTTTATCCCCATGATGAGGACCTCAGGAATGTAGGCATAGGTTTTAAACTAAGGTAGCTTGCCAGCGCATGGATTGAATGATCATGACCATTTCATGGGAGGATAATTAGCTTTTTGTTCTGTTCCATTTTTAGCCACTTCTATTATTTTAAATGTATGTTGTCAACCTCGTGTTCACAGTGAAACCACTTCCCTGTCTCTGACCTCATTGCTACATAAAGTGCTAAGAGAAAACCTTCATAGACAGTCTTTGATTTCTGTGATGTAGTGGCCAGTGACAGGGGTCTCCCAAGAAAGTGTCTTTCCCTTCTTTCTCTTTACACTTTGAAGAGCAGAATGAAATAAATTAAATCTTGTTTTCTAAAGTCCAGCACTTTTGTTGATAGGTGGACATAAAGAAAAAACATGTGTGATGGCAGCAAGAAATTTTGTTTAAAAGGAAAAAAAATGCATCCTGCACAACCACAGTTGTAAACTGTGTACAGGTTACAGTGATTTCCAAACAGAAAGAAGTTAATTTCTTTGAGTTACTGTGGCTGCATTACATAGGCTTGCCCAGCATAAAAAACAGACTATCGCTTTTTCCTGACTCATGTCCCATGTTAGTCAGACAGATTTATTCACATAATTACATGTTTTCTCCATATATTTCAGGTTGCTGTGCTTTTCTTAGGTCTTTAAAATGAATTGGTTATTTTTTCTTAATTATGAAAATGTTATTGCACTAAATGCAATTTAATTAAAGTAAGAATTTCTGCCAAAGCGTTTAAATAAATACAGTATTCTTTTACAAGTATGAAAGGAGTTACTATTTGCTGTTTCATTTCCTCACTAATATGCTGGCATGTTTGGTTTGAACCTGAGCTTGTGGAAGTTTATTCTTAACCAAAGCAGTTCCTTTTTCATGTAAGTAGGTTAAATGTGAGTTGTAGAGCCCTAGGGCTCTTTTTGTTCAGTTTTAAAGCCCCCTCAAGTGGGCCTCTTTTAGAAACCTGGAATCATATGTTTGTAAGGTTGATCCAAATTACCATTAGAATAGCTCTTTTCAACTTTTTATTTATACAAAGAATTGTAAAAAATGCACCAAACTGACAAGGTATTAAATCAAACTGAATGAAGACAGTTAATTTTCTTTTTGCTCAACAATTTTTTTTTTTTCTTTTAATGGAAACTCTCAAATTGAAAAAATTGTCTGTACAGTATGTTAAGGTGCCATGCAGTATAATAAATTGCTATTACTGTCAAAAAGGTACATGATAAAGTGCATTTGCACAAAAGGCCCATATTAATGTCAATCATTTTTGTGTGATTTATATACTAACTGCGGTGTTTTAAGAAGATCAATATTCTTTGTTTTGACAACATTTCAGAGCTTTGTACTTTCCTGACAGTATTAATATTTCTACCATAGTATGATAGAATAATTTTAGTAGTTAGTGAGTGGTCAATTTGGTGAAAAGGTACACGGTAAAAGTGCATTTCAATATAACCAGGTAAAAAGCATAATGCATTCTTGAGTAAGATAAACATGGTAATAATTCTAATTTTTAGTGGAATATAATGTCATGTAATTATTAAAACTTCTTAAAGTGGTGATATTTTCCCATCCCCTTAAATGCATGTTCTCTGTATGTATAATAATTATTCCCATTGCAATACTATCAGTGTCCCCTAAGACATAATAATAGACAGAATTACAGTAGTTTGACATGTAATTTTCTGATCTAGTTCTCAGAAGGGATCAGAAATACTTTTAACATTTCTCTTTGTTTTCTTTCTATTCCTCCTTTTCAACTTCTATGTTTTTCTCTTTTTATGTTTGTTTAACCCTCTTGTTTATCATCTATATGTTTTGCTTAAAGTTACTTTTTTCTTTTTTTTTAATAGTAGAGTGGCTAAGCAAAAAAAAAATGCTCTTTCTTATCTCCTGTTGTGAAGAATTATTAGCTTTCCCCTCTGCTTGTAAAACCCAACAGTCATTCTTACTTGTTTAAGAAGGTCCCACAGCTCCTGGAGAGCTCAGCTCTCAGAAAGTTGCCTCCACAAAAGAAGAAATCCTGAAGTTATTTTTAGAGACTTCTGAAGAGGTACTGAAGAATTGTGCTTTTGCTACAATCTGCTTTCACCATTACTTACCTGTAGGGGCCTGGTTCAGCTGTCTTTCACATCATATACTTCTAATTTATGCAGGATGCTCAGTATCTGTACCACTAAGGCACTAACTTCAAAAATTGATAACAGCAGTAATTTTCAAGACTTTCATGACTTTTAGTCCTACTCTATTTTAAAAATAACTTGAGACACCATTTGGTAAGCATCTCCAGTACTACAGTTATTTTCTTATCTAAATAACTGAAGTATAAGTGTAGCAGATAACTGCTGTCCAATGATTTGGTCTTTATGATAACAGCTGTAACAGCTTTGCAAAAGCCAGGTCCATGTTCTGTATTGTATAGCTTAACATTCAGTCTTAGCATTCTAGATATTTTGTAAATTTTTAATAATAATACTAAAAATATTTCTAGTAATAAAACTCATTGTAAACTGTAGCAAAGGCTATGGAGTTAATTACAATGAGCAATTACGCATTTCTCCCTCGAACATTTCCTCCTATTAAAAATAATTACAAAGTAGATATTATAAATAACAAAATGTACATACACAGGCTTTCATCACAGCCTTGATGGCCAGGCTTAGATTGCCTACCCTATATGTCCTGATGCCTGAAGGACAGACTAACTCTTTTGTGGTATGCAGTTGTATGGCGACACATTAACAGGGAGACTGACAGCTGCATTTTAGGTCTTCTCTTAGCATGTGAGTTCCCCCTAGGCTGGATCAGAGTGGGTCTCAGTACCTGTGCTGCAGCAACTGAGCCACAGTGCAGAATAGAAGGAGAGGAACCAGAGGGGGCAAAGTAAGTGTGCATTTGGGGAAGAAATGGGCTTCTGTGTGCGCAACCTAAGTTCAGGCTCAACAGCAATTTGTTTATTTCATCAGTGACTTGTGAAATCAGCTTCTGCCTGTGATGGAAACTTCATAGGTGGAGAATTCATAAAGAGTCACCACTCATATTAAATGTGAGCAAGGTTGCCTTTTCAGACCTGAGAACATAGCTTAGCTTTTGTGAAGTGTGATGAATATTGTACATTTCTACGATGAGCCATTGTGTTAGGATGCAGCAGAGTTTGTCTGGAGCATGATGCTGCATGGGGATTCTTGTGGGTTGTGAAATTTATACCTAGATTGTTTGTGGTTGTGCTTAAAAGCCTGATCTCACTCTGCCATGTTTTATTGTTTTCTAAGGTTTTGTTTCTCAGCTTGGAATAAAGAAAGTTGTAGGATAATCTGTTTTTCATAGTGAGTTGTACAGTGCTCTATGTGATATGATGACCTGGTGATTGTGATTCAGGCTTTTAAAATGATTGGGGGAAAAAAGAAAACACAAATACTTTCAACTGGCAGTTAATGCCCTATCTCAAGTAATTGGCTTTTATGTTACAAAACCAGACAAATATCATGTACCATTAAACAAATACATGCCTTTATAATTTTTCTTAAAATTCAGCTCATCAACTTTCATTTCTGTCAACAGATTAAAGTTGATGAGGGTATAAAACTAAGCATACTAGATAATATTATTTTAAAAAAAATTTTATCTGATAAGCAAAAATTCACTACATGGTAAAAGTCAATCACTGTAAATATGTCTTGTTAAAATCTCTGTATTGCATTTAGTTCATTTATTTAGCTAAAGAAGATTAAAGGTTAAGTTTTAACATTTTTATGACTGTATTCATGGAAGTTTTTCTTCTTTCTGTTTGCATTCTGGCAAGCAGAGCACTTCTTTAACAGCACTTTTCACAACCCTGCACCTGTTCATTTGTATGGTTAGGAAAAAGTCCTTATATTAGCACTGATCTATTTGGGAGAGTGTTTTCTTTTTAATTTAAGATTGTTGTCGTACATATAGCAGTCATATTACTTAAATTTTCTTATCAGTTATAGCTGGCAAATTATTTTTCAAGATTATCTGCTGTTTTCTAGTACTGCTTATGCCAGCTTATTCGTTAATTCAAAAAGGCTGTGATTTTGTTGGATTCTATAAAAAAAGCTTCCTGATCTCATTAGGATTCCTGGGAGATAGAGCAGATCCCCACCTTTCTAGTTAGGCTTGTATCTTTTGTGCTTCAGAAATTCTGTTAAAGTCCTTTGCTGGAAATGGGCTTTTTCTTTTCTTTTTTTTTTTTTCTAAGAGAGGTATAGCTACAGTATTATCTATCTATCTATCTATCTATCTATCTATCTATCTATCTATCTATCTATCTATCTATCTGTCTGTCTATCTATCTATCTATCTATCTATCTATCTATCTATCTATCTATCTATCCATCTTATTTTTATTTGGGTTGCAAGTCTTAGCTCTTTTCCTTTAAGGTTGATCATGATTTTATTCTGCAGTAAAGCCAGTGCTGATGGGATGCAAGTGCTTGGTTAGCTCCACTTGGCTGATCAGCAGAACTGAAGACAAACGTTCCATATTCTAGGTACAGTACTGTCTAAAAGAACATTTTAGGTTCAGGCTTCTTATGTGGGAAACCAAACAGTTCTGGAAATTACCTGTTGGAATCATTGCACTACCACTGAAGTTTAGTCAAATTTTGTATGATGTTGGTATTATATAATAGTCTCACCTAAAGACACAAATGCAGTCATGTGCATTTAAAGCTAACAGTTTGCAGCACCAAAGCTGAAATTTGTCTGTGGTAGTATGGACTGCTTGCTTTACTAAAATTGTTCACATGAAGGAATCTGATTTAGCCCTTGGATTATGAGCTTTGTTAAGTCACACTTTGACGGTGTCAATTTAACAGTGATGTTTCAATGGTTTTCTTTGTTGAGCAGGAAATCCTATCACAATATCCTGGTGAATTTAGAAAAATGTATTCTGTATTTCTAAAATGAACAATATGTCTTTAAGTGTGGATGAAATTCTTTTTCATATTCATCTAGATTAATTTCATATTCATATGAAATTTCATATGCATTCACATAATTCAAGCTTGACAAAACACACAGAAGTCCAAGGATCTGCTGTAAGACTTGAAAAGCAGCTTCCCCAGATAACATCAAGCCCCTGACTCCCTCATATCTGCAGTTTTCTTCTTCATTTGCAGAAACAATAGTTGGAGCAATATTGAAAACATGCTTGCAGAAGAGGTTGCAAGATTGAGGCTCCAAACAAATCACCTTCAGCTGTGAAAGCTTTTCACCAACTCAAGCAGCAGAGCATTCATAATCTACTACCCTGCCACCAGGGCAACCATCAATAAAGGACAATGCCTTGAACACAAATGGAGACTGTCACCATTTCAATCATCATTTCATAGAGCTCTGGCATTTTCCAGATTTTGCAAATTACAAAGGCCTGATTAGTCTGTATGATTTGAAAGTTAATATTGGAAAGGATAAATGTACTTAGATTGGTTTCAAATTACTTGTTCATAGTAGACTTTTTTTTAGAGTAAACTTTATCAGAAACTATCTGCCTGAAGAGATATGCAGGCATAGATGAAACAAGTCATCAAAGACTAATGCCAGTCTGAAACTGACCAGACCCAAGTCTCCGTTATCAGGTTTAAAAGAGGCAGCAGGCAATTGGAGAAAAAAGTGCTTTGAAATGGAGCCCAGGTTCGGCCTGTCCAGGACCACATTTAGATTTCCTGCATTTTCTTAAGTGCTCTAATTTGACATACTCTTAGAGATGACATGAGGGCATGATTATGTGTAATTCAGCTTCTGTTTTCTTCCTCTGCTTAAGTTTCTAAAAATTTCTCACACTAATTTAATTCTATGTATCCTAAATGGATCCTCACATATTTAGGTAATTTGCAGTGAGTAGTTCTTAAGTTTAATTTAATTTGAGGTGTTCTGTTTACATTTGTTGTTTTTTGCCTACTTTTTTGCTCATGTGATACTTCACTTTAGGATAGTTTACAGAGTGAAGAAGGATGTTTTTTCCTTGGGAACAAATTGGGTTTACTGACAAGAAGAAAGAAATGCAGTGTACTCCTTCCCCTTTCTTGGCATGAGTGTTTATCCATTGCACAAGACTGTATGTGAAAGCCATTGAAGTATGTGAAAGCAAGCTTCCAGGAGCCATTGTTTTTCCCCATCCTGTTGGAAGGAACCCGGTCTGCTCCATTGTGGGGAAGGAGAGCATAAAAAGTTCCAAGTCTGCCTCTCACTGATTTCTGTCCCACTCTTAAACTGTGGGAGAGGCAGAGAGGAGCTGCAGTTCTTGAGTAAGCATTTCTTTCCTGGGCATCTCACAGCTATGTGCTACGCTTCACATGCAGGAAGGGACTGAGTTATTTTCTAGGCTTAATTTGAATTCAGTAATCATAAATATCAGCAACTGTTAAATTCATAAAACATACTCAGTGAACTTGAAGAAAAAGAATGTCTCTGGTGTGTATTCACATTTTGTAATGAACAGGGTGTGTGTGATGTCTGTTGGTCTGTTAATTCCTCTTGCTACAATAATTATAGATATTTTTAAAAGACACGCTTTTTTTCCCCCTCCATTAAATACGTGCTAGATCTCTTATGTATGGAATCACTAATTCCGGAAAGCTGAGAAGACAATTAGGTTGATGGAGTATCATCAGTGCTTTGAAGTCAATGGAAAGACTCCTGACAAGTTCAGAAACCCTGTGCTTGGATTTTATAAGAGCACCTCTCCAGCCTTTTGTGCAGGCAAGCTGCCTGCTGCCAGTGGATAGAGATGGGTTAGTTGTTTTTTTAGATACCACAGCTGATAACAGTAAAATTTTCATGCTCATACTTAATATATAATATTGTACGTAATTCTTGTTGTAGAAGGCAATGTCATGGATGTTATTGGGTTTTGAAATTTAAAGCCATTTATGGTGTTCAATACTAACAGACTGAAAACATGAATTCCATATGTTTTTAGAATAAAATAAAATGTGAGTGAGCAGTTTTCATTATGCCTTTCATTTGCTGTGCACTGTCCAACATTACTTTTTTACTTGTGCTGCCATTTTTTTAAAACTATTTTTGGTGTTGTGGTTGTGGTGTTTCTTCCACTTCAGTCTTGCTTCTCATACTACTTTTTTTTAAACTTCTTAGTTTCTTAGAAATTATTCTCTTCCTTCTCTCCCTCTCCTGAAATTATTATTGAGGTCTTTTACTTAATAAGTCTTGTGGTGTCCTCCACTTAGCATAAAGAAGTTGATTAACTTTAGTGTTAGCCAATAAAACTTTGTAATAAATATGTTGATCTTGTACTTGCCTGAGTTGCACTATGTAAACCAGAGAAACTTTGAAGTCAACAGAAATATTATCTGAGACTGTTGTAGCTGGGCTTTTGGAGATAATTTGAGACTGAAAATAGCTCATAGTATATCAAAGCAGGAATTATATGAGCTATAATGATAAGATTGCTAGTTGGGAAGACTAAATGAAATAGAAGGAATATCCTGATAGCATTGTATTGTCTTTCATGAATTCGGGATGATATTGTGCGTTTTGGTTTCAGCAGTTAAAAGTCTTGTTTGAGTGTATTTATAGACCAAAAGTTGTAGTGGTTTTTATAAGCTAATGAACTTCAATCTTTTATATGTTCATAAAAAATGTTTATAATTGAGTTAATTACATCTGAGATCATTTATTGCTATTAAAATACAGCTATTTGATTACTTATTAAAATAAGCTTTTTGAATAGTCACTTTAAAATAATACTGGCATATCTGTAGAAGTCTTTGTAATTTTGTCTACTTGTTTTTACATTTTTTTGGTACTTTGCTCTGTAATCATGACATTACAAATATTCTAATAACCCAATGACTCTGGAAGTAGAGCTGTCATTTTGTATAGACCCATTTCAAAGGAGGATAAAGAAATAATGTCTAAAGTAGGAGATATAAGATTTAAAATACTGGGCTTGTCCTTTCAGGGTCGTCTGTGTAACTCTCATTAACTGTTAGAAAATGTTCAAAAGCAGTAATTGTTGGCTTGTAGCAGTTCTTATATGTGAGCCCCAGAACATTTATTACCCCATCTTTGTGAACATGTCTAGAAGTTCAGACTTGCAGAATTGCTTGCAGTGCACAGGAGTGAAGGCTGTATGTTTGGGACCTACATCACGCTTGTAAGGCTTGAATTAGAGAGGTCTCAGAGCAAACTTGATTAGGTGACGTTGTATTGTTACAAATTTTATCCTTCATATAAACCATCATGCTGGGATTTTCTTTCAGTTGGTGATTGTTGAGTTCCATATCTGAAAACTCCAAAGGTTAATCCACAACTACAAACAATCATGTTCCTTCTCTTATTACTACCTACAGATTGATCCATGTGCTTCATATCATACTGTGGAAATGCTTGTTCGAACACAGTAATTCATTCTGTAAAGCTGTTTGAGATACATGACACTTAAAGAAAAATGGCCAAAAAATGCCAGTACAAACCAAACTATGTTATAAAAGCCGCATTGCCAGATATAAGAAAACTGAGTTATTGGTCAGTATAAAAGGAATGAAAACAACAGCTAAAATTATGGTTTATATTTTTTCTAGTCAGGACAGGCCAATATATTTTCTTAGACAAACCTGCTGAAATTCTCCAGTCAGTGCAGTAAGGCTAAGAGAATGGTTATTTTAGAGTGCATGCAAACCTATACTGAGTTCTTCATCATCTTTTGTCCTCTTTGTTAGCCTAATGATGGGAAATTTCAGAAAAAAGATGCCTTGTTATCTTTATTAATCAAACATATTAAGAAATGAGGAGGAACAGGCAATTATCTCAGTTTCTATAGAGAGTACGTGACTGAATATTATGGTGTCTATATTTCAGCAGAATTTAAGTTACACAGTGTCAGAGTATTACATGTTTTAATTTAAACACTGGATAATTCCTCCTCAGTCTACAAAGCATTTTTCTTCAAGGCTTTTCTGGGCTGCTATTTTTTGGTTTTGGTTTTTTTTCCTTACCATCAATAGCAGCTATATGTACGCCGCAATAGCAGAACTTGTGTTTTTGAAGTCCTGCTTGGTCTTTATGCAGAAAAATACTGATATTTTTATGAAAATACTGTATTTGTGCATACAAATAGATTTATACATGTTCCTTGCACATACGTCTGTGCAGAAATATCTTACATAATACTCAGAGGAGGAAGCACTAGTAAAATATTCAATATAGTTAATTGAAAAAAAAAAGTTGGTTTTCACAGTGTTGTGTTTTATGTATATTTATGAGATATAAAACATAGAATTCAGATCATGTAGCAAAGATAGGTAAGAAACATTTTAAGTCCTAGAGTTTCCCTGAAACTTTTTCTAGAGCTGTCCTTTTCTGTCTATTTCAAGTGTTCCATGTAATCATGTAGAACCAAAATTTTATTTTCTGTTATGATGAAATAAAAAGCCAACCAAGATAGAATATCAGTTGTTATGAGCTATATAGTATTTTATTTTAGATTTAAAGAGCTGATATAGATTTTATTTTGAAAGGTTGACATCATTCTTGGAACAGGTTATGGAATGTTCACATCATACAAAATAAATATATATAACCTTCAGATTCACTGAGGACTCCCTTTTACCTATATAATATTTTTTGTTATGTCTGTATCCACTGGAACTTGGGAAAGTTACATTAAGTATCACTGCAAGTATGGGGGAAATCTGAATATCTCTCTGGATTTTGTAAATATTTTGACAATTTACTAGTGAAAGACGGAATTATTGCAAAGCAAACCAATTGTAAAATATTTTAAAATAAGTGTCAGGCTTATAAATGGTAACATAAGTTTCTTGATTTAATGAGCTACATCTCATTTTATTGTCAATTCAGTGCACTTTTATGTGTGTGGTCTTGTGTGTACATGTATGTGTAAAATTGGGGCAGTACATCACATAAATGACATGTTCATGACTAGGCAGATAAGTTCCATCTATGACATGAAAGTTTTAAATGGCAATCATATTGGAAATACTTCTTGAAGTCTTTTTATGACTTTGTACAGTACAGAAGTGTACATCAGAAATGCTTCAATGTGATCTCTACAATACTATATAAAGACACTGATAAGTGGATATGTTCCATTGCCTTGCTTTTTTTTCCAGTTGGCACCAGAATTGCTTGAATACCAGTCTACTTTGGTCACTTTACTCAGATTTTATCTGTGCTAGGGTACAATGCCTAATAGAGGGATTTGTTTTTAAATTAAACTGTACACACTCTCAATGTCATGGAGTCCTTTACTCCATGTCAGAAAGGGAAAATAATACATTTTTGAGCAGTACACTGAAGAGGAAATAGTTTTCAGTGAAGAAAACTCACTTTCAATTACGAGTTTTCACTTGTCATGTTTAGTTTTCCAAATGGACTGGCATTTTGGAGCTTTGTACACATTGAAAAGGTGCTTACATTGATCAGCTACTTAATTACCATTGATTCTCAGTGTGAGTACATAATCTCATGGCACAGCCTGAGTAACAATTGCTAACATTTGACTAATCAATTAATTATTTCAGTATTCATGAAGGCAACAGATAAGACTGATTCTCCACTGAAAGCTAGCACTGCAGGAGAAATGCCAGTTTTCATAATTTAATAGTAGGCATTTAATTTTCTTTAGCTGAAATACATGAGAAAATTGATTTTTTTATATTCTGTATATAACCATATCAAATACTCTGGTCCTCACAGGGATCCTCTGTGGTTCAGAGGAAATGTTAAACAGCACCGTGTTCTTAGTGTGATCTTTCCATATGTGTAATATCTTTGTTACTACACCCCATGTTCAAATATTGCAAATTTTCAGCATTTCTAATGAGGTACATTTAGGGCCTGTAGAAAATACTAGATTGACTGAAATAGAAATTTAGTCTCCCTGCTAGGCTGCTAAATGCATGACCATGGACAAACATGGATTAGAACATCAGCACGTTTCTTCCAGTGGTGTATGGCTTTGGAGGAACTCTGCAATAGGCCGTAAGTAATCTCCTTGGCCAACTGCTCCTTGATGTGCATTTGCGGCAGATAACAGATGCTGCTCCAGAGTGTTTTGGCCACTTTGGTGTCTGCCTCTGCACAGAGCTTTTCTGGACATTTCACACATCTGTTTCGACCCAGTAGAATGGGAAAAAAAGAGCCATGTTTGAGGTCTACCTTGAGATGCTACAGTGATCCTCCTGGGTGGTCTAGTGCCACATTAATGATGTGAGCCCAAGTGCTGGCTTTGATATGAGAGCTCATGCTGGCTGATGCTAATGGGGGCAAAAGCCTCTTAGTCCCCTGTCAATTCATAGTACAACTTCCCTTTCATCTGTTAACCTTTCAGTACTGGTGACCTGGAGATGGCCATTCCTGTCATTTCTTACCAGGTTCTTTGTTCATTTAGTTTTTCTTGTTAAGGAGTTCTGTAATCATGCCTTGTGAAAATACTACAATAACATTGCCTGTCTTGAAAGAGTTTCTGGGAAATAGGATTTCAGTGAATTACTGAAAAAATATTTTTCTGTTTAACATAACAATACCTTCACTTTGTAGTAAAGTGGAGATGCGGGGGAATTATCAGTGCATACAATTTTATCAGCTTACATACAGCTTGTTTTCCTGAATATGTTTTAAGAAGCTTTGCATTTCTGAAGTTAAAACTTTAACTGTTGTTTAGATTGCCTTGTATCCCCCAGTTACCTTCTTTTAAACAGTTAACTTAAAAAAATCCAATGCAGCATGCAACCAACATAGAGAGAATCAGAATTCTGGAGAGAATCAGATTTTGACTTTTTTTTTCCTGAGCCTAATAAAATGTATTTTGTTGTTTTCACTGGCTAATGGTTCATTAATTTTCTTGATAAATACTGCACATAATGTGTTCATCTTCAATTTAATATTTCAGTATGTTAAAGTTTATGATCACATAAACGTTTTCTTGTCAAATTGTGCCTGTGTGACTGAGGTCACTAAAACAGGGGTCCAGAGCTCCTTCACAGTTTTGTAAATCAGGAGAATTCTGTTCAAGTCAGTGAATTAAGGTTGCATGAGATCACAGTGAAGTCCAAGGATACTACTGGTGATCATTACGCTGAATAAAGGCTGCAGCACTGGATCCATCTGTGCACAAAAGAGCCATATGCTGAGACTAATTCTTGGAAGTGATGGATGGATTCTGCAGACTTTAGCATGTAATAACTAGTATGTACTTAGATGTCAGTGGATGTAGCACAATATGAGCGGGAGTGGCAGGCATAGCCAGCTGTTCCATATCCATGCTGTATTTGGCCAAGTACATTTATAATGTGCTCTTGTTCACTGGCATGTCTTCATTCACCTTCATCAAGTATGAGGCACCTTGTTCCTGCCTTTACTCACTGGCTTTCTCTTCCTCCAAAAATGAAAAATTCCTGCAGGTGCTGAAATCCTTTCAAAGGTGACCTCATAGCAAAGAAATAGCTTGTAAGGGTTGATATCCAAGCAAATCTAAGCATTTGCAACAAGTTTTTGCCCATTACAGTTTCTAATCCTAAACTAAATTATTTTAATAGTATTGGAACTTTTGAAATGTAACATCCACAATTCATAGTCTATGTTCCCCCTTAAACAAGGGTCTTTTCTAAGTCATTAGGTAGTAACGTATTATAAATTGAAGCATTTTTTGTAAGATGAAAGCACATTAGAGAACCAGCAATGGAAAAACTCCACTGACAAAGATACCAGCTGTGGAAAAACACTACCAACAGAAATATAGGGTTTATTTTTTTTCCCAAGAATAGTAAAGCTGATCTTGAACCATATTCTATTGTAATTCAAAGGTGAAGTTCCCAGAAATATTGGAAAAAAAATGTTTGTTATTTTCTTTTTTTTCTCCCTAGAGTGGATTTATCAAGGAAACAAAATACTTTTAGGCCTGCATTTTACATTTTATTTGCTGAAACTTTATAGCTGAAAATACTTCTAGTGCATGATCTTGTAAATTTATTACTTTTTAACTGCATAACAAAAATTACTGGAATACTTGTATCAGGCAACATTTCTGAAAAATAGCTCAGACAAATTTCTACAGTAGGAATACTCTTTTCCATAATACATGATTTTGAATTTACTTTAGAGCTTAACCTGTTGGCAGTTGCTGAACTGGGCAAGAAAAAGGTGTCATCTGTCAGATATTTGTGTTATTCATTCAAAGTATTGCTGCAAGCACTTATATTTATTTTCTCCATGCTGTCAAGCTGTGATTTCTTTTAGCAATGACACTTTTATCTACTTTTTTTTTGCAATGCTCAGACTTGAAGTTACTAGTTCTTCAAAATTCTCAGTTTCACATTTTAAAATAATTTCTGTATCAATGTAGCTGCAGATGCAAAGCGAATGTTTTTCTCATTCAGATTGTAAATCTGAGTCTCTCGCAATTCTTTCTAGACATTATTTTTGTTGTCCAGCAACACAATATGTGTAAATATAAAGTGGAAAAAGGTTGTTATTTAGGGTGATTCAGCCACTGTAAATAGAAATGAGAGCATGGTGAACAAACAGAGTGGTACCTTTAATTTCTTCTCGTGTAGTGCATTTTGATGAGGAGTGAGACATGGATGCAAAATGCTGCAAATGGCTCCAACCAGAAGCTGTTCAGGTCTCGTTCCCTGGGATCTGATATTGGGTCTCTTCCTGGCAACTCTGTGCATCAGACTGGCAAATCCAGAACTGGGAAGCATGTGCCAGGTTTGAACAAGACATTGTCTTCAATCTCTGTTCATTCCCAGTGGAAGCTAAGCCTTTGTAGTACTCACCCCCATTCCTCTGGTAATGGAGTCTACATTATTGTAAGTCCACTTTTAACATGAGACAAAATAATTTTCTTTCTGATTTAACATCTCTCTTCTCTAATTCAGAAATGAAGCTACAGGCTCAAAATAATGAATTTGGTAGTTGCCTCCACTTTATGTTGTTCTTTGAGCTTTTGCCTTATATTTCAGAGATGGTACATGTTTCTTTCAAATGTTTTCAAACTGAAGCAGTGCCTAAATGGAGACTTGGCTACCCTTTGCATGGGTAGATTGATGAAGTATTGGTTAGTCTCCGTTCACTGAAGAGAAGCAGTGAGCTTCTAAATATTTAGTTAAGGAGATTGTCTATGTTTTCCTTTCCCAAAAGGGAATGTTCCCATTTGTGGTGCAGATCTCCTCCAATGTGGTGACAGCAGTATCAATGTAATTAAGGGAAGGAAGGGAGGTGGTGTAACGAGCTGTCCTGGTTTTGGCAGAGATAATTTTTTTTTCCTAGTAGCTGGTACAGTGCTGTATTTTGGATGTAGGGTGAGTATAATGTTAATAACATGCTGATGTTTTAGTTGTTGCTGAGCAATGCTTACCATGAGTCAATGACTTTTCAGCTTCTCCTACCATTCCACCAGAAAGGAGACCAGAGGGGCACAGGAAGCTGGAAGGAAATGCAGCTGGGATAGCTGACCCTACTGAGAAGTGGGATTGTGCATAATTTTTTTGAGATTCACAATTCTGTTATTCTCTTATTTTTTTTCCGCATCCATTTCTGTCATATTAAGCTGTCTTTATCTCAACCCTTTTTTTTTTTTTTCTCCCCAATTCTCTCCTCATCTTGCTAGGGCAGAGGAGTGAGTGAGCAGCTCTGTCATGTGTAGCTACCTGCCAGTTAGTCCTATGAAACTTCTGACAGGAATGAATGTTGTCCTACTGCTCATATGGATGCCCTGACCTGTCCTTCATCCATGGCATTAGCAGAGTTCAAAGCTGCTTTTTCTGGCAAAAGAGGAACACTGAGTGAAGATGTAGTAGCCAGGTAACACATGCAACTGCCAAATATGTGGCTGCCACCTTTGCCAAATATGTGCGATTGGCGTAAGCTACTTATATTTTCAAATCTGTTAATTATTGACACTTCTGGCAGTGTTGATGGCTGCAGTCCATCTTTTTTGATGAGCCTCATGTGAAAAGAATGGATGTTTGCTTTCTGTAGTTTAAGGCTGTGCCATGGTATTTTTAATATGTTCAACTAACTTTTTCATATAATCCCTTTGAAATATGCACCAAAATACTTAAATCTGTTTTATTTTCCTAACATGCTACTTGGTATTTCCTTATGGTATAAAAAATTGTTTGCTTGTGCTGTGCTGTGCTGTGAGCAATTGAGTCATAGCAAATAGAAAAAAATGAAGAACTCTTCCCTCTTGTAAGAGGGAGTGTTTATTTACAAAATTTATATGGACTCAAGAAACAAAGGAGGAAGAAGTATAATACACTCCCAAAACAATATAGTGTTGTGTAAACTATGGCTTACTCCAACAGGTGTCAGGTCCCACGTTTAGCACAGGAGAAAGGAGATAGGAATACAGGACTGAGGGTTGGAAATAACCCACAATACCATTGCTCTTCAAAAAGTCACATGATTCCCAGCATGAGCAGTTTGGTAAATGTGTATTTTGGTAAAATGAGCACTCTTGAATTTTAAATTTGCTCTGATAATTAAAATAAATTGTATTCATTCCTGTTTTAGATTTTGTTCTAATGTTACAGTGGGGAGTTTTCCTGGGTTTTTTTTGTTTGTTTGTTTTGGTTTAGTTTGTTTTTTTTAATATATTTATCTTTCCATTTTAAATATATTAGCAGACGTGTAAAGTACAACTCATACTTGAAAATAGAAATGTTTAAAATTAAGTCAAACATACTCCACTTTTAACTGGTCCTTCTGTTTTGTTACAGGTGTTTTATTGAATCTAAAATAAATGCAGTTCTCTTTCCACATATCCAGTTTTATTATTCCTTGAGATGTCTCAGTTAATAAGTGAAAGTGGAGTCAGGTCAGTCGTAGAAACTGGGTGCTAAAAACTCTGTCCTATTACTGAACAAGTTCCAGATGGAGCTTATGGAGCAGCCATTAAGTCTGGAACTGGAGATGCTATAGCCACCATAATAAAAGATTTAAAAATTATCTGGGTAATAAATCTGATAAATGGGCATATATACTCAAAGGATAGTAAGGTTTCCTCTTGAGTTATCTCAGTCAGTTTTTCAGTCTTTCAGTTGAATGCATTCACCTTAGCTATATCATTCAAGGATGCAATTCATTGATCTGCTTTTATGATTTCTTTACAAAGTGAGAATTTTCTCATTATTCCTTCTGAAAAATAGATCTATGACGATGAAGCTTCATGGACCCAGCAAAATTCCTGAGTGTCCAGTGCTAGCAATAAATCTCACCCAAGCACAGACTCACCCCATGGACTATCTGATTAAACACTACAGTCTTCATTCTTCGCAGCAGTGGCTGCCTGTCACCTCCTTTTTCTGAATGCCTCTATAGGCAGGGATGAGTTGTGCCAGATGAAGCATGAAGGCAGAAAACAGCCATCTGAATGACACAAGACACACTTGGATGTCAACTTTCAGGAGCACAAGAAACTCTTTTGTGAGTCTGTTACATCTTTGATGTAACCCAGAGATCCTTTACTCTTCACAAGAGAAGCCACAGAATAGTCAGTGACAATGTATCTTAAAAAGATTTATACAGGATAATTCCAAAGCAGAGAACTGGAATTATTTTAGCTGTTGGCTGCAGCTAGAATAAGTTTTTGATAAAAATTGACATTTTAGAACTCTTTTTTGACTAGTTCTGGTTAGACAATGGGAAAGGCACTAGCTATACAAAGTGCTGCCTTATTCATGTTCATATTAAAGCGTTGATAGTCATTCTACCTAGGGAGCTTTCAGCTCTGAGAGAAATAAATTATTTTTTGGCTTTCTACCACACATGGTTGCTGTAGATCACAAATTGGCATTACTATCTCCTTTCAGAGAGATCTAAAATAATGAGATTTTTGCAACTATAAGTTATAATTCTACTGCCAAGTATTTTCTGATTCTTTGACATTGAAGAAAATAAAATGCAATGGTCCGGCATATCCAGTAATGCCTACATAATGTGACCTGCAAGAGTCTCTTGGATCAGATGTCCTTCTTAAGAAGGTATTATTGATATTATTGAAGTCCAACATCAGAATTTGCTGGTTTTTTTTTAATTTACCTTAAAAAAATAGAAAATTATTTGAGAAGAAGCTTGCCAAAATGCAGCCAGATAAAGACAGTGGTGAATGAAAAGATAATTTTGAAGAATCTGAGTAATTCTTGATTACTGGGAAATGGTTTCCAGACTGAAGGGCTTCCTGACATTGTCTATAAAGTTAAATGCCTTGAAGTACTCAGATCCACACATCTAATTCAAGCAAACAGTGATCTGAATTACTAAAAGGTTACTAAAATTAACCCCAAAAGAGAATATAGAATGGAATTAAATGTCTCATAATTTTTGCAAATAAACATCCTTCCTGCGCTTGGACACAGTGTTTATTTAGGTTTAGTCAACCTTCATGTTCAGGTCAAGGTTATATTCCAGATACATATATTTACCTTTACTTGTCTGTGAGTTCATACAGGATATCACTTCTATGAACAGCAGACCTTAGGTAGGCTTTAACACATTTGTGGCCTTTTAAAAAAAGCTATAGAAAGAAACAAATGTATCACAAAACCAAAAAAGTGTGCTTTTCAGGTAGTGAAAGTTTGAGCATAGGCATATGAAAGCTGCTTAAAATACCTTTGTTTCTGTGTATCCGCATCAGAGAGTTATCTGGCTTAAGCCCAGTCCCCAGGGATGGCTACAGGTCAATTTACATACAATAAAAGTTTGTTTTGGCTCAAAAGGGGCTGTATAGATAGCACTACTTAGACAAAGATTTCTAGAAAGCTGTTCCTCCTTTGCTCCCTTTAGCTTTTATTCATGTCCTTCCAGATGTCCCCTCTAGCCTTGGCTGGGTAAAAAACCACCAGCAACAGCAGTTTGCCTATGCGTCTTTTTTGGGCAGTTTTTAGCAATGCTTCTATAATTTATAGAGGCACAGTGAACAGAGCTGAGGTTTTGATCCATTTCTGAAGTATTCGTGGCTTTGAAGATCAGATTGTCTATTAGCCTGATTAACAGTCTTTCCCAATAAGACTTAGCCTGTTTCAAGCATAATGAAATTTCAAAATCATTAACTTACAACAAAGTTTTGTGAAAGTACACAGTGCCTTTGTGAAGAGGTTTGTTGGTGGACCTGCAACTACTAAAAAATGTGCTGATGAGGGCACAAACATACTTTTAGGTGCCTGAGAATCCACACAAAGCTGAGCTGCCAGAAATCATGTTTCAGAAGTTCAGAATTGCTGTGACTAATTTTTTTGGGTTTGTACCATGTTCTTTTTTAGTAAATTGTTGACATTTACAGAGTGATGACATTTCCTTTTTCATAGTCACATATTCAGAAGAGTATATTTACACAAGAAAAGCAAAATACCGAATCTTTAACAGGTCTCGTGTACTAATATTTTTGACTTTAGAAAGAACAAGTTTTATGGCTCAGTCAATACTTAATCATGAACTTTTAAAATTTACAGGGGAGCAAAAATGAAGCAAGGGGTCTGATCTGTGTTTCACTGTTGTTTTTTCACACTATGGACTTTTCTTTCATGATGAAGTCAGGATCTGATATCTCAGTCACATGGGGTTTGACTACAGGTTACCTAGGAACAGTGGAGCAATTCTAAACATAAGAAAGATGAACTTCGACCTTCTTTGTAGCAGATGGAACATTTTGTGAGCAACTGGTCATGTGTAAATGTTAACTTGTTTGCCTTTCTTAGTAACCAACAAATGAACAACATATGCTTTTATTTTGCAAAGCCTACAGCTCTTCTTTTTTCATTTTTCATTTTTTTGGTGGGGAGGGGTTGTTGTGTTTTGAGCACAAAATATTATGTTCATTAGAACAGAGTGAAATCTGACTGTTTGCTTCTGTATCAAATGCACAGCATGTTTGGAAAATTAACATTAGCAAACATTACTTATATCTGAGTTTGTCAAAGTTTAATTGAGAGGGCCCTCTACATTTTAGGAATATCTTATTTGCATATATAAAAGGTTCACATTTAAATACTGTACAATTAGTTTCTATGAAAAAAAAAAAGAGTTTTGCAGACCCCTACAATGGACAGTTTAAAGAAATAACTATTCTGTGTTTAAATTGTGTTCCTTAGTATTTTAAACAGATGGCAATGGCTTTCCTCTTGATTATAACTTTGAGGCATGCTTTACTAAATGGAATCAGCGGGGTTCATTAAAGTCCCATTTGATGTATCAGTATTATAAAAATACCATGTTAATTATCCTCAAACGTTGCAAGTTACCTCCATTTTCCTGCAATCAGAAGATGAGAGAAACCCTGTGAAGCAAATTAGTCCTAATTGAAAGAGGACTGATTAATATTTAAATAAGGCATTGTGTGAGGGATTCTGCCATGAGAAAAATAGGCTGAACATCTGAATTAATTGCATAGCAGGTTAAATTAAATTTCATATAATGGGTTGGAAGATGAGTTGGCACAGTGCTTTAGCAGGGAGCACAATGGCTGAAATACCAGTCTTTTCTTTCACTCTTGGCTCGATTCCACTGAGGTCCTTGTAGCCCTTACCTCTTTGTTGTCTTTCTTTCAATACAAACAAAGGTACTAACAGAAAATTGCAACTACATTTTAAAAAATGTTAATCCTTTTTGGGAGACAGCACCTGTCTACATTTGCTCAATTTTTCTTCCACCTTGGCTGCAAAATTGGGAAACATTAGTATCTTTTTCCTTGCCAGATTTAATGAGAATTGATGTTATAAAATGCTAATAACTGGAATATAGTTAGAACTGTGCTATTAGTGGGTTATCACTGTCTGACATTTTCACTGCACAGGAGCATACATGTGGAGCCTGTTTAAAGTGATTGGGTTACTTAAGGGTCCCTGTTAGGGATATTTAATCCAACATAAATTACTTATGCACTGTGTTAGTGTTCAAAGGAAGAGTGTCACGTTGTACATGTTGGCAGTTTTCCAGTCAAGAGCTGTTAATTACTGTACAGCTAGTGAATACATTTTGTGGCAATGGAAGCCAAAGGGGGAAAAAACCTATATCTATATTCCATCTAACTGAAAATGAATAGATGGGAGTGCAGGAGAAAAAGTAGACTGAAGTCATTTTCACCCTTAGGAGTTACAGTTCCATTTGTTTTCATTTTGAAAATAAAAACAAATGACAGCATGATTCCCTGAGGGAGAAGTACTTTAGCTATAAAGAATCTCTGCCAAAAACAAGCTATTATCTATTTGTATGCTGATAAGAAAAAAGCATGTTATTCAAAGCTCTAATTCATCTACATCTCTGCAGAGTTCAAGGTTCACTAAGATACTCTTTGCTTATCATATTGAATGCATGTGATAACTAGGAAAATGGATGATAACTATGGTACTCATTTCTTTTTGACATGCAGTTTAGTATAGTCAAATTACTTTATATTCCCACTCTTATATTAACAACTGCTCTTCTTGCCAAGGCTGGTGGGGTTTTAGTGGTGGAGAGACACTGTAAATAACAAGTATCTTTTGATATTATCATGTGGTTCAACTTTGGGAACTAGCCATAAGAAATAACTTTGAAGAGCTAAACACATTTTTTATTTGGAAGCTCATGGATCATGTAACTGTGCTAGAGGAAAAATGCATAGTTCAGTTAGTAAAGTTACTGTATGGTCTACAAATAAAGAGCCTGTTATACCCTTGATCTCTACAAATGGAAATAAGGTTTGAATATGGCCTAAAGTGCTATCTTTATTTCATTTTATTATCTAACTGCAGTGCTACTTATGAGGTTGTCCATATGAAGTTCGTAATGAAGATAACTCCATTTTCTGTCTATATTATTGAAATTGCTAAAGGCACAATATATGCATGGTTGTAGTTACGTAAACATTCCATTTCTCAAATACATCATTTATGAAGCTACAGGGAAAAAAACAGAATATCTAGCTTTTGCATAATAATACTTCCTACCAAACTTTTTTTTTAAAGCTAAACCCAGAAGTTTTATTTTCAAGTGTTCTGCTAACACTTTCATTATGGCATTGTGCATTTGACTAAAATTTTCTCTCCTCCTTGGACATCAACAGATCTTGAGTTTGTGATCTCTGTGTATGTGCTTAAATACTTCAATATCCTTGACTCTCACCTTTTCCAAGTGAGGGCTGATACTCAGGATGGAGAGGTAAATCTGGAGACTGAAGTGTGTTGAGTTTGAGAAAATGCTGAAAGCTACATATTGGTTTTTATATGATGGCTCTAAATGGCTTGAGTTTGCTTGTGTTTGATGCAGATTATTATCACAATAAATCCTAGATATGTACAAATAAGAACACATCATTGTATATGCAGATAGTTTATGTAATCAGTGATTGTCACTAGTGGCCTTTGCTCACCCTCAACTCTTTAGGTATTTTGCAACACCAATGCTTTGTAGTTGGACTTCATAGACACTGCAGATCCTCAGGCCCAAGACTTTCTTCACTGTTGCACCACACCTCTGATAACTGAATGACTTTGGCTTACTGGTAAGGGTTACTAGTGTAAAAAGGCTAGATTATATGTTTTGTACCATGCTCATCCTACAGTCATGCAGAGGCTTAAGTAACTACATTTTTCATTAAGAATCCATGAATTGCCACCCAGACGCTTTGCATCTTCAGCATCTGAAAATGCACTGGGAAATGCTCCATTCTTGTTCTATTTGTAGCCATAAAAGCACCTATTTCTGTGAAAAAATCAAATTGTTCCTACTTAAGGTTGCTCAGGGTTTGCAACCTAGGCATATTTTACCCATTAATTCAATTTTAAGGATAAGAAACATATTTCTGGCTGAAGGGACAGAGCCCAAGAATCCTGGTTAACAGCGGTAACCATTAGGAAACAGAGCAGAAACTTTTGCATTCAGAATTATGATTTTGGGTATCATATCCTATTTCCCTTTGTACATCATGACTTCTGTTTTAGAAAGCTCTACTGTAGAGTATGATACAAAAAGCTGTCATAGTCATACCATTAATTCAAATATACTCAGAAGAAGAAAAACAGCATTAATTTAAATATACTCAACAAGATGGCTGGCCACAGGTGTGACTTCTAAACTGTTGACAGGACTTAAAAAAATTTAATTTCTGCTTAATCTGTCAAAATGTTGGTTTTTTTCTGAATTTCATCCTTGCATTCCTTACTTTCATAATTTTAGGGACTGAATAGGCTACTCAGTTGAAACTTGGGGTTTTACTGTGAGACCTCATCCTGAGTTTGGCTGGGATGGAGTTCATTTTCTTCCTAGTAGCTGGTACAGTGCTTTGTTTCGGATTCAGTGTGGGAAAAACATTGATAACACACTGATGTTTAGATGTTGCTAAGCAGTGCTTACTCTAAGTCAAGGATTTTTCAGGTTCCCATGCTCTGCCATGGAGCAGGTGCACAAGAAGGGAGGGAGCACATCCAGGACAGCCAACTCAAACTGGCCAAAGAGGTTCCATACCATTGAATGTCATCCCCAGTATAGAAACTGGGGAGTGTTGGTCGGAAGGGGCAGTGGGTTGGGCATCAGACAGCAGATGGTGAACAAGTGTGTTGGGCATCACTTGCTTTTCTTGAGTTTTACCCATCTCTTTTTATTATCTCTCTTTTCATTAAGATTATTGCTGCTATTAGTAGTAGTATTATATTTAACTTGGCTGCAATTGTTGAACTGTTCTGATCTCAGCCCTCATGTTCTACCATTTCCAACTCTCCTCCCCATTCCACTGGGTGGAAGGGGGAGTGAACAACTAGTTGGATGACACTTAGGTGCCGGCTGGAATTAAACTACAACAGACCTGTATACCCATCTTTTACAATACTCAGTTGTATTTCCTAAGCATATATTTGAGAAGATTAAAGCTTAAAATAGATGCATTTAAAAATTAATAATTAGATGATGCATTTTTATTAAAAGCAGATTTTTTGTTATATAGTTTAAATTTTCTTATTAAATTCAATCTTTCTAAACAAAATAAAATAATCTAATTAAATAAACATGACTATGTTCAATATCTCTGCTGGTTTAAAAAATCATGTGAATATGAATCACTGTTCCAAATCATTGATACAGATTATTTTCCTGGCTGTGAAAATTGAATAATGTTTTATACTCATGTCATTAGTTAATTTGATTATCAAAATATTTTCCCAAACAAAGAACTGGAACATTTGTCTTGCTTCTTTAAATACAAAATTAATAGTAATTGTTGTTATCTCAAAATCAAATACTTATTTTACAGGATTTATTGATATTTTTCTCAAATCAATAGTTACATAGAAGCAAATTATGTACTTTGGTTTTATAGTTCTTTCAAGTGATCTTTTACTTCAGCTGAAAATTTTTAGTGTAGTGAAATGCTCTAAGTGAATAGCAGTTTTTCCTTAAAGCCTGTCTTGCTGACAAATGCAGTTCTGTGCCTAATAATTTTCAGTTTAAGGCATTGTGTTAAGGTGGCCTTCACATTTCAGTTTTGATTTTCCAGGGCCTCTGTCTTATATACATTTTCATGTGGCTTTCAGGGCTGTCTCTGGCAAGGAGGGAGCACTAGGCATAGTGGTAGCCAGGTTGCATTTGGACCTTAGATGTGAATAAGCTGTTTGAAACTGGCAAGACCTGGCTGAACCTGAATGGATGAAGGGTTCTGCAGATTTCTTTCCCTATTCTATTGTACATGCAACAGGTACATAGATTAGTCAGAACCTGTGACATCCAGGGAAGTGTTTTCCTACTTAGGCTACTTCTGTTCTTTCAGACTGTGAGAGCAAAAATGAACTCCTTCTTGAGTTCAAATGACAACAAAGGATGTTTTTAATGGATGATTCTGTGTAACTGACTAGTGCAGTAAGCTCAGCTCTCTTGTCTAATAAAAATGGCCATTAATGACTATTTGCTACTAAACAAATAAGGAATGGCAGCTTGGCAGTGTTTGTTTTTTCTCATACAAAAATAGTGTTTGGCTTAATCCAGGAAAAAAGTGAAGTGATGCAATGTGTTAAGCAGAGGGACTTATTTGATTGTTGACTTTTTAGAACTACACATGAATTATCAGATAAGCTATTCTCTTTATGAAACTTAAGAACCTCTGTTTGTATTCAAAGATGGAGTACTACATATCTGGGTATTATCAGAAAATAAATAGATAACTAAACTCCCATTGTTAGATTTGAACTCAGTAGACGTTTTCTCAATGGCATCTGTTTTAAAACCTATGTAAGTATCATTTTAGACACTTGATTCATGATGTTCCAGCTCTCTGAACATTTTTTCTCAGATTTTTTTAAGCAGCAAAGTGGAGACCTAATCAAGGAAAATCTGAGAGAAAAGAACATATAATATCAAGATGAGGGTGAGGGTCTATGTGTGTTTCAGTATCTGGAAATTAATAAATCATCACGTCTCAAAAGGAATCTTTAGAAAGAAGTGCATCTTCTACTGGGAGCAGATGGACTGGGTTTCTGTAGAATTAAACAATGCTTTTTAAATTACCCCCAAATTTACAATAGTATTTCAAGGTTAAGTAAAGCTAAGAGTCAAAGCAAAGGTTTTCTGCTGGACTTAAATGAACTGCATGATCTTTGACATGTTTTTCCTGCCAACGAAATAAACCCAAGGGGTATGTATCACAGTCCTTAACTATGATCAGGCTATTTATCCTCAAAATCTCATTTCTCACTATATTTTTTTTCATAGTTGACAATTACGTCATTAAAATAGTATCTAAAGTTGATTTAAGGATAACATGTCAGTTAGACAATTCAATGTTAATATCTCATATTTCAGGAATACATATAGGACTCTTTTTGCCAAGGATGCTTGGATCTCCTGATGGCGTTCAATCTTTTTTATGGATGATAGCGCATCAAATTATAAAAAGGTTTTATATCTGCATTTTAATCCCTGAAAACATGAAATCAGCTAAATATGTATGTTACATGAATCTTAAAGAGTATTTACATTGTTGTGATTAGTGCATTTTAGAAGTGTTACTATGCAGTTTAAAATAAATTAACAATCTGCTCAAAAAAATTTGGTATGTAGATCAGATGCTTCAATCTGTCATTCATATTGTATCTATACCCATATATATACACATTTATTTACATATAGGCTTACATACCTTCAGCAACTTTTTGCTTTTGGAATTTAGGCTATAATTTGTCAAACTGTTTCTCCTTTTTTTTTTTTTTAAATTTCATAGTATCTTTTTATAGTGCTTTAATACTAGCACTCTCTTTACAGACTTCAGTTTTGAAGGGTCTTCTGCCAAATGTGTGAATCTCTCTCTCTGCAGGTTGTCCATGTTTGTTTCTGAGAAGCTCCAAATTGGTAGGAATCAACTTGAAAGTGTGCAGTAGCTGTCAAGTCCTCAGAACAGGCTGCACATGATCTTATGACTGATTTGGCATGTACTGGGAGCCAAAGTAATACAAAATAATTGGTTGTTCCACCCATTCATGTTTGATGGCTGGGAACCTGATCCTCAGAGATGTCGTCTCTACTGGGAGAGTCTAAACACTTCCGACTCCCAGAGCCGCTTGTGTGTTGGGACTGGTCCCAACTCCATCTCAAAGCAAGTCTGGGGAGCTCAACCTTTTGTCTGGCATGCTGCAGTCACACAGGAAGAGGTCAGTGCACAGTCCAGCTAAGTGACTGGCCTGAAAATTTGGTAAGCAAGACAACAGTCTGAGCTGGGGTGAATATCTGGCTTTCAGTTGCTGATTCTTGGCCTTACCTAGCTTGCCCTAAATATGCATGAGTTGCATGAGCTCTCTAGGACTAAGATTCATCCCTTGACTGTGACACACAGCCACTGTCCTTTTCCCCAACCTGGTACAGCAAGTGAGGGAGAGAAGGGGTAATCCCAGGGGTCACTGGGCTGCCCTGGAGAAGATCCCTGGCTACACAGAAGAGGTGGCTGCAAGCACATCACTGCACACTGCCTTAGTGAAGAAAAACTGAGCTGGAATCCATCTCTTAATGAGCTCCATCTAGGCTGTATGGCATGTGGCAGCCCTCCAGCCTAATTCTGGTCTAGCTCTGCTAAAACCAGTGGAGTTACAGGTGGAGGTTCAGGCATCACCTACACTTACAATGATGAGTAGCTGTGTCCTCACTCTATTTGCTCTTGCAAACAATGTTAAATGGCAAAAGGTAATGAGACAGTTCATAGACAAATCAGGAAAACCTTACTAAGTCTTGTCTGCTGCTGTAGCCCCACCTATTAACCAAGCCCTACACAGCCACTTGCTCACTTCCCCACCAGCAAGATTGGAGAGAGAATCAGAATGATAAAAGCTAGAAAACTTCTGGGTTGAGATGAAGATGGTTTAATAGGAAAAGCAAAGGCCTTATGTATGACAAGCAAAGTGAAACAAGGAATGAATTCAGTGCTTTCCATGGACAGGCAGGTGTTCTGCCATCTCCAGCAGAGCAGGGCTCCATCATACATAACAGTTGCTTGGGAAAAACACCGTCACTCCAAACTTCCTTCTTCTTTCCCCAGCTCTATCTCCTGAATATAATGCCTTATAGTGTGGAATATCCCTTTGGTCAGACGGGGTCATCTGTGTCTCCTCCCACCGTCTCATGCATCTCCAGCCTCCTCACCATCATGGGAGCACAAAAAGCAGAGAAGGCCTTGGCTCTGTATGAGCCTGACTCAGCAACAACAAGCATCTCTATATCATCAACCCTGTGTTCAGCACAAATCCAAAACACAGGCCCACACCAGATACTGTGGAGAAAATTTACTCTATTCCAGTCAAAACCAGTTGTCTGTTAGTTTTGGTTGATGGCTTATGAGCTGTGATAATTTTCTGAGGCATCAGAAAATCAAACATTTTCCCTAATGAATCTCAGCCTCTGTTGAAACAAAGTAGTAATCTATAGCAATTTATTTTGGTTGCTGATGCATCTGAGGCTCTCCTATCTAAAGAGGCATGTGGTTTGGGTGTGCAAGAGATGATCTAACTGAAGCTTAGTAAACTGTGGATGATTAATTGTGTGACAATGACTATAGGCACACTCTTTGAGGCTTGCAATCTGCAAAGTGCAGGAAAAGGAAAGGGTAGAGAGGACCAGGGACCCTGCAGACTCTCCTTTTGTGGTGTGTTGACAGGTGGGTGGTGCAGCCTGCAGTAAGCAGCTGTGTCTAGAGGAGTGTGGGAACCAGGTGTGGGTTCATTCCATGCTTCTGTGGAGCGTACACCACCACTTTAAAATCCTTTTCCCTGGCAGGTGATTGTCCCCATCAGGTTTGAACAGAACCTCCCTGACTAGAGTAAGCTAAGTCTTTATTAACATGTAAATATTTGCCTTGTTGTTAATACATATCTGGAGACTGGATTGTCTTCCAAATAAAAACAATGAAGGAGCAGAGCAGAAATTCTACTACCCTTGTGCACCACAGAGAAATGTCTAAAACATTCAGCAAAGCATTTTATTTGTTAAATCAAAGTGCACAATGTTGACCCTTTGTAAGAACACTGTTATGCATTTTTAATGGGAATATTGTGAGCAGTTGAGAAGCTGGATAATGAATTTCATGCATTTCACTATGTGTTTGTTCTAGTTTGTGCCCTCACAGTCAAAAGAGGGGAATCACATACCTTGAAAATAATGTTCATAAGTAGCAAGAAGCTTCAGTATGCATACTGTATTCTAATTATACCTTGTATATTAGCATTTAATTTCTGCTAAAGGGCTCACTCAGAATGAACCATAGAATTTTATGTTGAAAAGTTCTTCTGATCACTAACACAAATTTAAACACCTCTGCAGAGAACATTAAGATTTGCAATATCACAATAAATAAAGAAAAGATAATTTTAAGTTGTCATGTAACTAGGTTAAATATAATGTTCATTTCCCATTCAGGATTTTTGTATCCCCTCCAAATAAGTAACTTTTGCTACTTTTTTTTTTTTT
>VXBB01013887.1:700423-758553 GCA_013399915.1 Illadopsis cleaveri | reverse complement strand
TTTTTAGCATTTCACAATAAGTAGGAAACCACTCTCCCTCTCTTTTGCCTGCCAAGATGTAATGTGATTTGGTTACCTCAGGTATTTTCCTGCTGGGAGGGGCAATTTATACTGTGCAGAAGCAAAGCACGAACAGGCAAAGACTGTTGGGTGCATACCTTCCTTGGAATGCTGCTGCACAGCCAATGCAGGGTGAAAGAGCCACAGCACAAATGACAACCTGCATATGGACAAGAGAAATTGTTATGGCTCTGGTGGCTCACAAGAACTACAGTAGTTCCTGAACCAGCAGGATATGGGCTGCTAGAGCACTAACCTTGTTCATAATGATATTAAAAAACACTTCTTTTTTAGTGTAAAGTAGCAGATTTTAATCTTTAGGAAACAGTATGTGTTATCATTGAAACCTGCAATATATAGAGGTAGTTTAAATTATTTTGGAAAGTACTTTCCATATTTTAAAAAAATGCACCTAGGTCTAAATGCTTAAAAATATTAAACCAAGCAGATTGGACTTTGAAACTGGCATTTGGCACGGACGTAAACCCCCATAAGGAATTGCAACTTTACTTACTGTGCAGAGAAACAATAAAAAATATCTCTGACATGTTTGTTATCTCAACTTAGTAGAATTAGGGGAGCCTAATGAATCCATTCCCTTTGCAAACTTATGTCACAATTAAAATTTCTTTATTCCAGCTATGACAATAATGTGGCATGCCTCCTTCTCTCCAGGAAAAGTAAAGGGAATGGCAGCTGTCCTGAAAATATTTCTTTGTCTTCTTTTATGTGTGAGATTGTTAGTAGTTTCTCTGAACTGGAGGGGAAAGAAAGGAATCGATACCTCTATGCATGAAATATGGAAGATGTAAATAAAAGATTGTAGTGTTTCTGAAGTGTTTTTACAATTACATTATGATGTGAAGCATTCTATCTAATTTAGCCTTTCTCTCACAACAGCATTTACTCTCCCTATCTGTTGGAAAGATATTTCTATTATAATGACATCTAGGAGTCTGAGCTCTGTAAAATGAAAGTTGCTTTCAATAGCTTTCAGTAGCGGCCCACAATATGCAGTGTGGTTTGAGACATAATTTACTTTTATCTCATTCACTTTCTTGAAAGACATTTTACAGATTTCCTTGTGAAGGTGAAGAAGGCTCACCATAGGCATTGTTGAGGTGGTTTGATTTAAAAAAAAAGCCAACACCAAAACTAATTTTAGTACATGTAGGGGAAGACAGGAAAGGAGAAATAGCTAGTTTATTTTAGTTTATTTTAGGGTTGCATAGTATCTTGTTTTTCCTGGAAGAAAGGAAGCATGAGGAAGGTGGCTTCCTGTTCTGTAGACCAAAATCTCATTGTGCATTTTGCAGCATGTGACAAGTAGTTTGTACAAAGCCTCCACACCTCCTCCGTATTCAAGTTAAAGAGAGGCAAGAAGAGGCTGTTATCATGACTCCTTAAAAAGAAGCAGTTGCTGTCTGTACTCACAACAGCTTCATCTATCTCAGTGCTACAGGAATCATGGAATGGTTTGGGTTGGAAGGGGCCTTTAAAAATCTTCTTGTTCCAGCTTTCCTGTCATGGGCAGAGAACTTTCCACTAGACCAGGTTGCTCAGAGTCCCATCCAACCTGGCCTTGAACACTGCCAGGGATGGGGCATCAACAGATTCTCTGGGCAACCGGTTCCAGTGCTTCACTGCCCCCATAGTGAAGAATTACTTCCTTGTAACCAGTCCAAATCTACCCTTCCTCAGTTTAAAACTGTTGCCCCTTCTAGCACCAGAAGCCCTGGTAAAAACTCTCTCCATCTCTCTTATAAGCCCCCTTATCACAGAATCACACAGAATCAATTAGGTTAGAAAAGACCTTAAGGCCAACCTATGGCCCAACACTACCATGTTCAACTAGACCATGGCACTTGAGTGCCACAAGTCCAGTCTTTCCTTAAAGACCTTCAGGGTTGGTGACTCCCCCACCTCCATGGGCAACCCCTTTCCAGAGTCTCATCATTTTTTCTGTGAAGAAATGCTTCCTGATGTCCAACCTAAACCTCCCCTACCACAGCTGAAGACTATGTCCTCTTCTCCTGTTGCTAGTTGCCTGGGAGAAGAGGCTGAACCTGGCTGCAGCTTCCTTTCAGGGAATTGTAGAGAGTGATAAGATTTCCCCTGAAACTCCTTTTATCCAGGCTAAACAACCCCAGGTCCCTCAGCCACTCCTCAAAAGACTTGTGCTCCAGACCCTTCACCAGCTTCACTGCCCTTCTCTGGACTTGCACCATCACCTCAAAGTCCTTCCTGAATTCATGCACCCAGAACTGGACAGTGGACTTGAGGTGTGGCCTCACTAGTGCCAAGTACNTTTTTCCCCCTTAAATTTTTCTTTATCCAGGCTAAACAACCCCAGGTCCCTCAGCCACTCCTCAAAAGACTTGTGCTCCAGACCCTTCACCAGCTTCACTGCCCTTCTCTGGACTTGCACCATCACCTCAAAGTCCTTCCTGAATTCATGCACCCAGAACTGGACAGTGGACTTGAGGTGTGGCCTCACTAGTGCCAAGTACAGAGGGACAATCACTGCCCTGATTCTGCTGGCCACACTATTCCTGGTCCAAGCCAGAATGCCATTGGCCTTCTTGGGCACACACCTGGGCACACACTGGCTTCTGTCCATCTGGATGTTGACCAGCACTCCCAGGTTCCACTCAGCCCCTTTCCAGACGCTCTGCCCCCAGCCTGTAGTACTGCAGGTGTTATTGTTGCTAAAGCGTAGGATGCAGCACTTCTTCATGTCAAACCTCATATAATTGGCCTTGGCCCATCTATCCAGCCTGTCCAGGTCCCTCTGCAGAGTCTTCCTACCCTCCAGCAGATTGACACTCCAACCCAGTTTGGTGTCTTCCACTAATTTGCTCATGGTAGCCTAAATCCCCTCATCTAGGTCATCACTAAAGATATTAAACAGTTTTAATGAAACAATGTATTATTATATATTGAAAGGCTGAAAAATGTCTCCTCAGAGCCTGCTTGTCTCCAGCTTGAACAGCCTCAGATATCTCAGTTCATCCCAGGGTGGAGAAGTCGCATTCTGCTTTCCAGTCTACCCCAAGGAAGCACAGCAGCATTGTCCTCATTGCTTCAGCTTGTGACAAAGTTCCTCTGCGCCATTAAGTTTTGTACTCAAAGCCGAAAAAATTGTAAAGGAAATTCAAAAGATAAGTTTCCTACAGGTTTGCCACCTTGGGCATATACTTCTGCATACTGTAGCTAGCCAGATAGCTGGTCTTTCTCTCTTAGTGTGGTATTTGAATATATCTATGTGTTTTCGTCTGGTTAAATTTTGAAAACTTTATTAATGTGTGTTTTAAATCACCACTGAATATACCATGGGCAAGATACAGAACAGTTAAATGGCGAGATTCTTCTGATTTTAAGTAGGTACTTTTCAAATAGATTTTTTGCTGACTTTTCAATGTTACAGAGTTTTGTGGGGTTTTTTTAATAAGTGCCAACTAGGCATACAAATAAATTTAAAAAAATATTTACTTCTCAGAAATGCGGATTTTCATTTTAATTTTATCCCACAGATTCCTAAAATTTAGCAATATAAAAGAGATTTTGACTGGTTTTTGGTCAGTAATCATTTTTGTGTTGTCTTCTATTTCTGACAATCGTTTGTATGCACTAAGTAAAAGGTAGGATGAATGGCCTATTTCTGTCTGTTTTCATTACTGTGCTCTTTCTGCGTGCTCCATCTTATTCTCTGTATATGCCTACTGGGACATTAAAGATTCTGTAATTATTTCAATAAGATCAGGGTTATAGATTTTTTTGTTCCACTTAGTTGTTTGCTAATAAACCTGCCTCTGTGCTGAAGGCTAACAAATTTCTTATTTAATACTGTACTTTTTTTTACATGATATATTAGAGAACATTTTAAAAGGTCAAGATTGTGCAATTTACTCTTTTCCCTTGCTGTTGTAACAGTCTCAAGGTAGCTCCTTAACTGAAAATTTCAAAGTCATCATCATCGTTTTGAAAACATAAATATTAAAGCTGTTTTGTTTCTTATTTCAGAATCTAGTGGAAATTGGAATTGTTTGAGATATCACAGTGCTTAAACCCTAGAATGGTTTTAGCCCTAGTAGAAAGTATGTTTGTGGTCTCACAAATAAGAATATGCTAAGGGAGCAAGAGAAACTGAATAAATTGGAGCAGTGCTGTAATACATCCTTCAGATAAGTGCACAGGGGTTTCCCTACTAACAAGTTCTTTGAAATCTGTGATGTAAACCAACACCTTTTGCCCTTTTCACCACATGGTTTCAGCCCAGAGTAGGACAGAGATCTACACAGGATGAATGCTTCACATACTGTTCCCTAACACTGCAGACCTGTGCCTGAAGCTGGGACCCAGCTTGACACTGCTGCCATTTTCAAATTTTTCAGCATACTCTGGAAAATTAGTTCCCTGGTGCCTAAAGTGATACTTATTCTTACATTCAGAATGGCTCATTTTTTACTAATGTGGAGTGAACCATTGTCTTTCTCAGGCCTAAGTACTGTGAAATTGTTTCTGGAAGAGAGCACCTTTTCCTGGTGTCACTGGTATTTTGAGGAGGGATCTCAGATATTGAATCCAGCTCTAGATTGTTCAGAGGCATTGATTTTCATGGTTTTCTGTAGTTGTGCAGTGCTCGTCTTAGGAGGCAATTGAAAGCTACGCAGTCCATGCAAGTCTGATTTATTATTTATTTACTTATTGCCTGCACAAAGCAAAACAATTAACATTAAATTTGTCGGTTGTGCAGGGCTAAACTCTTTGTTTCTCAGGCTAACTGGACATTTTCTCTGACTTTTTTGCTTGCTCACAGTGACAGCATAGCAATTACCTTCTTAAAAGATTTTTATCCTGTGTACCTATGTAAAAAACCATTCCCAATATTGGCCTTATAATTGTCCTGAGTGTATTTTTTACTTAAAGTGTGAATGAACAGAGGACCTTGTGAACTGGTCTTGTCAAACCTGTGGGAGATTTGTGGTGAGTTTAACATGTATCGTATGCTTTATAGTGTAAGCTGTTATTAGTTCTACTCAACAGTTGAAGTAATTTAGCCAACTGCTCTACAGATAAATTGCTTCTTTGCACTCTGGTCTTTTCAGAGACCACATGGAATTCTGGGACTTGACCTCGAAAGGAATATTTTTGCTACTTCTTGAGACAAAACTTCACATACCCTAGATCTTCAAATTATTAAGTGTCCAGTGCCAAGAGACTTCAGTAAATGTTAAATTTCTTTTGAGGATTCGAGACTACAAATTTCTATAATTCTTTAGGTATTTCCCATCAAAAACTTTGCAACTGTAGTTAGCACTCAGTACACATCTGGAGTACAGGGAAGGATGAAGGCAAATTTGACACAGTCCAGGAAAAAAAGGCAAGAAGAAATGAAAGATCTAGACTATTAACTCATGAAGATGAGAGTTAATAACCACTCTCAGCTTGTAAAAAGGATGAAGATAAAATGCTGGAATAGGATACTTAGAAATATTGTGATAACTCCATCATTATAGGGCATTTTCTTTTAGAATAGGTTTGATGGCAATTAGTGGAGAACCGTGTACTTAGCTCTGCTTCAGTGAAAGAAGTTGGAGATCATTTGAGACATGGATTGCTGTTACTTCTGAGCAAACAGTTAAAGTACTGAGGCATTGTCATTGGTCATATATTTATCTACCCTGTGATGACATAGGTGTTTAAATCAGGCACTTACTAGACTCACTGAATTCCTCCCTACACATGTCACAGGGGAAAGGCAGATGTTAGAACTTTTTAAGATGATCCATTGCTAAATAATAGCAGGGCTTTTATGTGCAGTCTCAAAGGATGCAAATTGCAACTTTTAACACTTGGCTTTCTAACCTTGGCTAAGGTTCTGTCTACCTGACAAAACTCTTGTCATCTTGAATTTGTTACACTCAGCAGTACAGATGAGCTGCTACATATCCTGGATAATAGATCAGCTTTTGTTGGTAACTCTAATCTGTGGTTTAGGCATAGACTTTTAGAATTATAAGGTGCTGTTCTCATATATAGGCTGACCTCAAGCTCACACAGAGGCCAAGAAAACAACCACAATGGGAAACTTCTGCATCAGAACTTCTGCTATGTACATATAGTCTTAATTTAGAGATTCTATTTATGGAAAATATTTCACGTTCTTTAATAAGTTGCTTCTGTGAGGTGTTATTCTTAACCAAATATGTGTGTTTTCTCTTTGGCATGAATTACCTGTTCCAAATGTTCAAGTGTTTCTCTTCCTCTGTTATCATAAAGAACGTGTCAGTAGCACAGTTTTATTGAGTTGATATTTGTAGTTTGTGTTGAAAGCATCTCATAACCTTATTTTAAGGTAAATTATTGAAAATGAGATTTATATAGTCTGACACTGCATTATTCTTTTGGCTCCCGATTGTTTCTTAATGCCTTGGGATATTACTTGAAGGATAGACATGTCAGAATTGGACATGGGATTCCAGTACTGGTCTTACTGTTGACTGAGTTGCTAGCATTCTTTACTTTCTTACAGTAGACTATTTGCTTGCTCTTAACTGCTTGGTTCTTACCTAAATTACTCTGGCAGTTCATGTGCAGATGACTTTACCTGTTAATCATTTTCCAGTCTGCCATTGTTCATTTATGAATGCAACATGTACAAAACTGTATTCAAATGCAGTTCAAATGAGTGCACTTATCAGATGCTTTTCTATGGCTTATCTTCCCCATGGTATCTGTGACTTCATCAGCTCTTTACGTTTCCTCCAGATTTTACTGGGTGAGAGATAGAGATACTTCAGAGCATCAGGTTGAGAACTTCATGCCTTGAAGCATTTCTCACAATGATATTTCCACAACTGCAGTTATTTTTAGCGGTCTGTCAGTTAGCAGGGTTTTGCTGTATATTGTGGGTTATGTTGAGTTTGTACACTATTTAAAAAAATGTGCACTGAAATCTAAATGATACAAGAGATACAACTACATTATATCAATTTGGTCCTTTCTAGTCAGGCTTGTGGTGTCATGAAAAACGGATTTTCTGGGAAGGCTCTTTTTCTGTAAAATGAAATTCAATGCCATTGGTTCACTTGCCATACTATTTAATGTTGTGTTTTTTAATAGGATCTAATGATTCCAGATTTAGGCTAACATTCATTTTCTCTTATTTATGCTTGTGAAATGTTGATGTATTATGGTTTTTGGCCCAAGTCCACTGGAACTTCTCCAGTATTTGAAAATCTAATTAAAAAATAAGGCGAGGGAGAGCTCAAGATCTCCTGAGCTGATCCTTTCTAACCCCTTTGGTGTAAGTTCTGTGATCCACTGTCATTGCATATTTTACTTCATTTTACTTTAGTGTTTAGTATCCTACATAGTTTAGAAAGGAAATCACAATTGTTTGGTTGTCACTGCAAATGATGAATGTATACTTTCTGAAATATGTATTAGTTTCACTTATCTTCTGTACCACTACAGTTAATCTCCTTATCAACTTTTGGGACCAGAGGTGTGCTATTACCCAGATTTCATTGGTTGCTGACACTATTTGATCATATCAGAAATTATTTTTCTTCTTCAGACTTCCAGCTTCCATTGGCAGTATTCTGTGTTTGTAAACTGATGATTTTCATTTAATTCTGTAAGATTCCACATTTTCACTTTTGCCAAATATGAAATAAAAAAATTGCTCTAACTGCTTTTCCTCTCAACTGAGATGGGTTTTCACCAAAAAAATTCCTCTTTCATGATGTAGAATATCAAAGTTTTAATAGTTCGATTTTCTGAATATTTTTGCATTAAAATAACTACTTTGCTCAGTTTTGTTTGAAAATTTTCTTCGTAATATTTGGGAACACTGAATTCTCACAAGGAAATCTGTGTCATAATTCTTGCGCGTTGTAATTGAAATTAATTTGTGAATGTTCTAACACAGGCAATCACCAATTAGAGGCAATGATCATGGTATTTTTATCTATCACACTGAGATCTAGCACAGAATGATTTTTAGTTGCCTGATTTGCTTTTTATGTTTGGAATAGATGTGTAATTTTTAGATATTTCAAAAAGTTTTATCAGTAGCATCAAAATTATATCTTCAGAAACCTGTGTGAGTTTCTACATATTTACGTGCACTTAGAAGTACTTTTTAGAGGATTGCTCCTTCTATTTTGTCATCTGTGTTGGCAGCTAGAAACAACACAATATTTTTGTCAATCCCATACAACTATGCTGAATTAGCCTGTAGTTCTTAAGCATGTACATAACACTTTTAATGTGGAGTCCCACATTTCTGATCCTCTTGGCTGCCTTTCCCATTATCTTTTACTGATAAGTTTCTGTCACGTGAGTTGTCATATCAGGTTTCAGTCCTACGAAATCATGTCAAATTTTATTTCACCAACATATAACTGTAGGTTCTAATTTCTCTTTGTTGCTCACAGAACAATTTATAGCTCTCCTTAGTTTAATTTGTTTACGGTGTTTTTCATTTAGGTCTCCACCTTATGGCAATGTATTAAGGGGCCCTTTAGCATGTATTTTAGATGGTAATTTTAAGTCCTTAAGTCTCTTCTTCTGAGGTGGAAGTGGAATTGCTTAGAAAAAATACAACTGTAAGAGTTCAATCATGAAAACAAAGCAGTGTTTTATGGTGTTGGGTTTTTTTTTGTTTGTGTAGCTTGTGGTTGTTATGTAATGAAGAATATATACAGGCTCTCTTTGCTTAAAACAGATCAAGGTAAACAGTTGAAGCAGAAGGAAACTAACTGTTTTTCCATACATCTTATTATTGAGCTGTGGTTAAAAGAACTTCCTTTTTGTTACTATCAAAAAGATCTGAATTATAGCTTCAGTTGAACATGGAGAAGAAATAGATGCTTTCAGGGATGGGAAAATACATACAGACACTTGCCTTTGCCTAATGAAGTTTGAAAACTAACATGTTAGTTGTGATTTGATAGTTTTTCTAAATTACATTTTGTAGTATGCATGGCAAAAGACAGAAATGTTTATTTTTGTTCCTTAGCTTGATTTAATGTTGAAACTTTGGGTATACAAAATATTTTACATCATTGGTTATCACAGTTTGCAATTGTAGCAATAGTAGTTTAAAATAGAAATACTAAAGGAACTGAAAACAGAGTATTTTAGAAACATGAAGTGTGAAGCCCTGCCCTGTTCTAGTTGAGAGCAAAACTTCTGCTGACTTTATGGAGGCCAAAATTTTGCACAAACTTTACAACAAAATAAGAAAACTCAGCCAGCTATTTTTTGGTATCTGTTATATGTTTCAGGAAGAATTACAAGGCATGAAACTAAAGGAGGCATGAATTTAACCACCTGAGAAATGTAATAATCACCCAGGGGTGGGAGGAAGCAAAGCTGAGTTCAAATAAAAACCTGACTTTTTTACCTTAAAACAAATATCCATTTACTGACAAATGTGGAGAGAAAATAACATCACATAAATCCTAGATTTGTGCTGGTGCTTGGAGTTCCTGGTTGTTCCAGAGTGCAGGAGACACTGAATAAAGTGAATAAAAAGGTGGGAGACTGGGACCTGGGCCCCAGNGGCAATCCTCTTTTGGCCTTTTTTATTTTGGGGTTTTTTTTTTTTTTTTTTTTTTTTTTTTTTTTTTTTTAAACACAGCTTGAGCAGTGGGGGAGGAAAGTCCCTTGTCCTTTCTTCCCTTTTCCTCCCCCCATCCCCGGGAGCAAAGTAACGACTTCAGATGTCAGCTGCAAATTATTTCATGCTATCAATCCTGCCTTTTTCACACATTTATTGAGATGGTAAGGTTAGGAGCTGAGGTGTCCTGATTCCCTTTTGCTTGGTAGATAAAGGCATACCATTTGTAGAAGAGCTGGGGTAGAACCAGTGGTGCAAGGGAGGCCAGGTATCTAACGTTCGTTATGACAAAAATAGGATCAAAACACCCACTTTCAATCTGACTGCAAAAGTTCACTTGTATAGAGAGCTGCCAGTATCAACAGGCTTTGGTGTGTGTGGAGAGCAGGCAGTTAATCTGAGTTGGAGCATCCAAATGTAGGCATGGTTGCATAATTTTCTTGTCAGGTTCAAGTGTTACATTTGTAGAACATCTTCAGCAACACTCACTTCATCATAAGGTTTTAAGAGCCATATTCTCCATTATACTTTAAAATGTGAATAATCCTTTCGTTATTGAGAAAAAAGTGCCAGATTGGTTCAGAAATAGGGGAAATAATATGCTTAATATTTGAGATGTGCTTGATTTACCATTACTCAGGAAAGCCTTACATAATATATGCAATATGCAGTGGTTAATATCTATAAGTGCTTTCTTAAATAGAGGTGCTCACTTATTTCTTAACAATAAGCACCTGCTTAGACCTTTAGAAGTGTTTAATACATATATACATATTTACTTGATTTTTGTTCTGTGAATACTCTTGGGGATGACATAAAACTGTTTAAAGATTTAAAATCAAGCACATGCATATGGGATTTTAGGTTTCGGGTTTAATTTTAAATATATAAATTAAAGTCTAAGTTAAATAAAAGAACTGAATTCACACCATCTTAAGTTATTATTATATCTTTACTACTAAGAATGTGTCTGAAACTGTAATTATACTATTTTATACAAGTTTTTATCAACAATGATGTGAGCATGTTCATTTGCCACTTGGTGACCTCTGGTCAAAAAATGATGCAAAAAAATATGACTAAAGTAAAGTTCAATACATGTTCATAAGATATTCTCTACAAAAGAGGTTTTTAAATTAATATTATTTTGTATTGGTTTGGTTTTTAGCATAGAAAGAAAACAGCTTTCCTGTTTAGCAAAGAGCAGCCCAAGACCTGCATGTTTGATTGTTATGGTTATACTATGTAAACTAAAACTATTCACAGAACTGCCTCAGTATTTTCATACAGATTTCTCTGATTTCTGCTTTCCCTGTCATAGATAGTCATCTTGAGAAATTACCACTAACAAATCCCAAAATATATTTGCCTGGAATATTTGAGCACAATGGCTGGTAAGTCCTAAGATGAAATAAGAAAAATTTGTCAATAGCTTCCACAAAACCCAGCATGGTTACTATTTTATGGATATGAATGTAATTAGTTAGTAGGTCATCACAATGAAATGGTTTGGAAAAGACTGTTGTAATTTTTGAAAAAAGCTATCGCCAAGCTGAGAAATTGCAGTTCTCAGCTGTAATCAGCATTTTCGGTATTGTCCTTAGCTGTAGCATTTAGAGTGTGGGGGCTGGTTAGAAGTTAAATGATTAAGCCCTTCAACCTCACCCTGGTTTTGGTCATGTTTCTGGTTTCTGGTAATTGTCTTAGATCACACATTTTCTGCTCAGATTAGCTTTTCAGATGATTTCATTTTAGGTGTCCATTTTTTATGTTTCTACACATTCTCTACAATGCATTTTATAACATCTGTTTTTATTTAAGAGTTAGTTGGCTGTTTGCTTCATTAGTAAAGGGCAAATGAAAGCTGTGGGTATAAAGCTGCCTTTCCTACATCTATGCCTTTTGTTATCATTTTTTCTTTAGAGTAATACATTTACATTTCATAATCATAAACATGAAATTGAAGATGAAATCAGTTCTCGAAAGATTAATTCAGTCCTGCTCACAGCTGCAAAGACTGTGGAAATAAATATCATTTTGCAGTAACATATTCCTGACAAAGGGCATAACAAAAGACTGATTTCTATTCAGAGATAGTGGGTATATTTATTTTGCATGTTGGGGGGAGGGGCTGTGGTTGACTGCTTGCGACCCTGACCTAGTTTTGTAGCTGCTTATTATTCAGCTATATGTTTGAGAAATCTCTGTAATTTAATTTGGCAACCTCTTCTTCATGTCTGCCCGTAGCAGTAGGTGCTGTTAATATTAGTCGTGCCCCATGCTGAATCATATTTATTTAGAAAAAGGAAAATCCTAATGCACTCATAACTCAGAAAGAAACTGTTAATTGTTAGCAGAGAACCGCCTGATTACAGACTGGATGTCTCGTCCAGGGCCCTGCCATAATTAGTAACCACTGTTGACATTTAGATTTAAATTGAATTTTCTTCTAATTAAACCCAGAGGGGGTTGATCCTCTCAGATGTACAGGTTAATAAAATTAGTCAGAAACTGTTAAACAGTAAACTGAATTCTCCAAGAGAGCTTTCCAAGTGTATTGTTAGGAATTCTGTAATTAATATTCAAAGGATTCATTAGAATTGGAGTTGTCCTTTTTTGTTTTGGGTTGCATCTGGGTTTGTTGCAGTTATTTCTTTAATTAGGTCTGTTTGCTTTTGATATCTACAGTAATACTAATTTCCATCATGTTTGTGCATGTGTAATTTTAAGTGCTGTAGCACCATTCATCCATACTGTCCAACTGTTAGGTGTAATAACAAGCTGCTTTTTTCTGGGCATATTCAGCAAATAGTAAGCCCAAAAAGTAAAAGTGGTGTAAAATAAACTTTAGGAATATATCCTAGATTAACTGGTGTCTATTTCTCATCATTATACAAATGTTATAACTGCCACAGGGTCATTTACTTTTTTATTCGCCACTGTTTCTTGATGATCCTTCCCGAGCTTTTTGTTTAAATAGGATTATTTTTCTGATGAAATCGAGATGTTTGTATTTTTCCTATTGCTTCTTCAAGTACCATCAGTTGGATTGTGATCTCAGCCTACTTGAAATTAATCTGTGTTTTTGCTTTATTGTCCTGCTCAAAGATTAAGAAGTTAAGAGTAGGAAAACTATTAAATATGTGTGCCAGGAAATTTCAAGAGTATGAGTGATGTAAGAAAAAGTAGAGTCAGAAGTAACACAAGGAGATCTTTGAACATTAAACTTTGAGAATATCACAAATTTTGCAAAAGTGCTCTGTGGGAGTAGTTTCTCTAACAAATATTTCATAGCTGAACTCACTTGGTTTTTTTCATAGCTTGTATACAGAGGAAATCCAGTAAAATATTGGTGGGCGTTGAGAACATTTTAGTACCTGTACTAAAAACTTACTATCAGTTTTACAAACAAGAGTGAAGAATGCATTTTACCATTTAATGAGCCTCGTGAAAGTTATGGGTTTGGTTTAAATCAATTTCTGCTCCAATGTAACTTAAAAAGGAGGGTTTAGAGAAACACAAAATGATAAATGAAAATGTGTAAGGAATGCATTCCTGGAAGATACCTTGAAAACATAGAAGTTGTTCAATACTATTGAATTGAATTTACTCCCAAAAGGAATATCATTTCTATTCCTTTCTCCTTAATCATGTAAGCCAAACAAACACAAAAAATCTAGATGACTTCATTTTTCTTGCTTAGTCTGACTAAATAAATTGGATTAGGTGAAGAATGCTTCTTACTCAGAATTGGCTTCAGATGGTATAAACACTAAAAATGCATGGAACAATTCACTGCACTGGTGCACGGGTAAATTCATCTCTCCTTCAGGTTTGTTTTGTAGAAATCACAAGACAGGTCAAACCAGAAGTGACTGAAACTGTCAGGTCAAGAGTAGGAAATTTTGACCCATTTAAAAGTGTTGTTGATCTAAATGAGTCTTTAATAGCAACAGCTTGTATGGATAACAGCTTCCGGATTCCGGTACAGTTCTCAAAGATACATCTGAAAAAAATCTGAGTAAGAACAGTGAAACGGAAAACAAACTTCTTTAGCCCACAGTCCAGACCTTACACTGAAAAGATACTTAATATTGCTATTGATTTTACACAAAAGGTGTCTGCTATGGTGATGGGCAGTAGTTCTGCTGAAATCAATAGCTAATTAAACCTCCAATGAGAACACAGTCTTAAACTGAATTAAACTAAACTTTTGCAGTGGCCAAATCACATTACCCTGAAAATATACCCCAAAGTCTCAAAAATTATCTGTAATCACCTCCAAGAGCCATAAACTCAATCCTAAATTTGGAAACATAGTAACCTTATTGCATGGAATCCGAGCTTTCATGTACAGATGAGATTGTGCTGACCATGATCCTTGTATGAGACTGGGTGTGTCATTGAGAGTCCCTACGAAGTGATCTTAGATTTTCCTCAGAATCATATACAAGCCTAAACACTGGCTAATAATATAATATACATACGAAACTTAAATTTGTTTCTTGTATGATTTTTAGATGATGAGTTAGGCAGAGCAGGTTTTTGATGCTTTGACAGCTAAGCAAAGCTGTTACAGCAAGCAAAAGCAGATGTGTTATCACCGTGCTTTTATTAAACTACATGCACCTCATTGGTACCAGCAGGATGCCAATAGAGAGGAGAGAAAACAGCAGTTGCCAAAGAAGCCAACAGCGTGCCCATGCAGTTTGGCGTGAAATACTTCAGGTCAACCATCAGTAGTCAGGAAATGTAAAAATGTCCATGTTTCTTAGTTTACAGATGGATGGAGCAAAATGCAGACTTGGTAAAGAGCAGAAGGTTTGGACTGTGTTAAAGACTTCTGCCACTGAACAGGGAAGCCCCTTGCCCAGAAGCCTGGAACAGGCATCCAGTTTGGGGCACTACAACCTGATCTAGCTCAGTGTCTGACAGCCCTCTTAGAAACAGATACGAGGGGAGCCAAGGGAAGTTTAACTGGGCTGCATGGTAAAAAAGCCTAGGTCTTTGCACACACAGTCACAGAACATTGCAGATTTCAAGGAGAGGAACATTGTTTGCATGGCCATATGTGATTTTATGAGGAAATGTGGTGAGACGATGCCAAGGCTTTTTGGAGTAAAATGGGCTAGAAAACGCTAAGGACAAATAGCTGAGGTTCTTTCAGGAGTCTGTCACTGGAAACCATCATCTCTTACTGTTGCCTGAACATGTAAATTTTTGAGCCTGTTGCAGGGATACAAAGAACAAAGAAACACTTTTCTTACTGTTAGTTGTTCTTAATGTCTTACAATATAACTTTTTACTTCTTTCATTTTTCCACATGGTTTTGACAGTGGATTAAGTAAGTATTCAGTGCTTAAACTGGTTACATGTAGGATGTAAGCTTTTTCTTTTTCGTCTTCTTTTTCTTTTTCTTTTTCTTTTTCTTTTTCTTTTTCTTTTTCTTTTTCTTTTTCTTTTTCTTCTTCTTCTTTTTCTTTTTCTTCTTCTTCTTCTTTTTCTTTTTCTTCTTCTTCTTCTTCTTTTTTTTTCTTCTTTTTTTTCTTCTTTTTCTTCTTCTTTTTCTTCTTTTTCTTCTTCTTTTTCTTCTTCTTTTTCTTCTTCTTTTTCTTCTTCTTTTTCTTCTTTTTCTTCTTCTTTTTCTTCTTTTTCTTCTTTTTCTTCTTTTTCTTCTTCTTCTTCTTCTTCTTCTTCTTCTTTTAAGGTATCATTTGAGACAATTTCTGAAGGAAGAAGTAGGAAGAAGTATACTTCTGGAAAGCACACAACTACTGCCACATAAACATAAACTCCATATCTTCTTCAGTTTATCTGTTTCAGTCAAAATCCCACATTCTAAGTCACCTTGCCAAGTATTTTTATTGTGAAAAAATAACCAGTACTGACAGTATTCTGTATTATCCAAAAAAGGAGTGAAGTCACAGAAACCCATTTTTAAATTGCAAATAATCTATTGATAATGTTTCTTTGTGTACATAGTGCCTAATGCATAGTGTTAATGCTGGTGTTGTGAATGGAAAAAAGAATAGCCATTATTTTGCATACCAACTCTTGTATTTCAGATGTGAGTTGTCTGTTCCCCAGATGCTCCCAGTCAGCTATTTCCTATGTTAGGTAAAATATTTCCTCAGCTGCAGATTTTTGCATACAAACTGAGGAACGCATGCTGTACTTACTCTTTGTGTAAAGCTTTCATTTGTGTCAGTGGGAGTTCAGTGTATAACATGAGGATTGTACATAACTCTAGGTACTTACAAGAAATATCTCCCGTTATACACTAATAGATTTGTCACTAGTAATTTTTTTCCAGTTATATGCTAGTTCTACCAAATCAGCAACAAAATGAAAATAGTAAAAATAACATGTAATGCTAGGTAAATTACATTTGATATACCTTTTGCATTTTATCCTCAATTTCCCTTCACCTGTGTGTGATGGCTCACTCCTCAGCCTTTATTTTGTCATTGAACAAATTACTTGTGCAGGTAAGCCCATTGGCCACAATGGGACTGCTTGCATTGGTTAGTTTGCATGGATAGGAGAGGGCTGCCCCATGCGCCTTTTGTCACAAGGGGCCAAGTTCTAATGAAGGTGGTGGGGAGGTTTTCCTCAATAATTGGGCTCCAAGAGTTCATGCAGAAGAAAAAGTAGTGAGTCTGTTCCTTCAGTATTTCTCTGACACAACTGTCCCCTCTCCTGCAAATAAGTTTTTGTTAAAACTAGCTGCAAATAGAACAGCATATGGAAGGATTTCTCTCCCACTTTATGGGCAGGAGGATTTGCCATGGAACTAAGTTTGAAAGTGTTGAGGGACTTGATAATGCAAAGTACCTATGCCTTACTCTGTGAATACAGTAATTTTAGAATAGAGATAATTTTTAGCATTGCATATTAGGAAGCAACTATAGAAGCTGGTGACATTACAGGATTTATTTTTGTAGCCTAAGTAGGTGAATTCTTTGATGTGTTTGCTTGTTCACAGATCCAGTGTTAGGTGGAGATTTCCAAAATCACTGGGATATCTCAAGGATTGGTGTTTCTAAATTCATGTAGCCTCTATCAAAGATATTTACCAGCCTGTTGCAGCTTGAATCAGCTAAATTTTGGGAAATCCTGTATATTTATGAAAATTGGTGAAGCAGATGTATAAACTCTTTTAAAACTCATCTATCTAGGAAAACTTTTTGGAATTACAAAATTGAAAAAACATAAGTGTTTACTTTGAAATGCCATTGGGACTGTCGCTCATGAGAGAGGATTATTAATATGCATCGGTGCCATCCAGTCAAATACAGAAACAAACATTCAGATATACAGTAAATTTTTCCAATGAAAGTAAAAGACGTTTTACAATACTCCTACTATTTCTGATAATGCTAAAGTTAGTATTTCAATGTTTTTAAATATCCAGTTACAAAATATAAGACATCTCTTTATTCTTAGCACAGAAGCATGGTGTGTATGGGGGGATAATTTATGGTTTTGGAATGGATTACATAATTAGATTAGCTTTCAAAAAACAGACTATTCATCAGGTTAATAAATATTTTCAGGTGCAGACCTATCGTGTTCCACAACCATAAATTATACTGTTCTTTCTCTTCCCTGTAGTTATATGTGTATTTGTGCCTCAGATATTTTGAAACCGTTGAGTGTCCCTGTAGTTTTACTGAGTTTCAATGGGAACTGAGAATACTTTGCATGTCGTCAAGTAGCATTCAGCAGAGGAACAGTTGGAAAGAAAAGAGACATTTTGGTGGATAGAGATAAGATCTGCTTATCTGCTTTTATGTGCATGAGTGTGCACACGCACGCGCCTTCATTTCCTCTACGGTTATATACATGTGTGTGCGCACGCACATGACAAATCAAGATTTTACGTGGAAACGTGTGAAAAAATGTTGCCTTTCTAATCTTGCTATGAGCTAGACCATATGACTATGTTAGAGAGTTGGAAAGAACCTCTGGTGCAAACGTCTGAAATCCGATTTAGCTTTCTAGGCTTCTTGGCTGACAGCAGACTGTATTTTGGAAATGTGCAAGCAAGTAGTTAGTAAGAACGAAATAGTAAATGGGATAAGTTCTGGATACCACTGCAGCCAAATCTCTGAAATCTGGTTTTCAAATCTGAGATTTATAAAACCAAAGTGCAGTGGCATTAGAATTTACAGACAGGTTAGGGAGACAAAGTCAGCAGGCGGTGTGTATGTGCACGATATCACATGCATTGTGCTATAGTGCATATGAGTTTTCTATCAGGTTTTGATCACTAATGCAGCAGAATGTGCCTAATGGCCACCAGGATATGGTTTGAAGGACAGATAGTGCATTTAGCCAGAAAACACAGTGAGTTTCCCTGGGGTTAATTACAGGTTGAGTGAACTATCCTATACATAAAGATAGCCCTGACAACAGGTTGAGGCAGGCAGTGCTGCTCACGCTGTACTGGCTTTTGGATATTTTTTCAGGAGCACTCCTGAAGGAAACTGTTGAGGGCTGTGGTTCTGCAAGTTCATAGATGTATGTATTTGACTTGTAACTATTAAATTTGAAACTTGGAGGTGGCTTCCCCACTTCATTTGAAGGTCTGTACATCTGTGTGGTGAATTAAGTGAGAGGTTATGTTGACATCTAAAAAACAGCTTATGGAATCAAAATTCAAGACATGACAAAATTCAATTCAAGACATTCAATTCAACAGTGAATTAGACAGGAAGGGAAGATGAGAAAATTCTCATAATCTTCATACCTAAATTCACAACACATTTAGACTGTTTTTAGAACTAGTTGTACTAGCTATCATTGGAAAACTGTTAACTTATTCACTAGTAGAACTATTTTTTGCATTAGTGTTGCTTTTTGGGGGAAATTCTGTGTAAGAGGGCTTCTTTGATACTTTGGGTGAGTACGTGCTTGTGGTTATAGATTCTGGGATGGCTGCCTGGTAGTCTAAAGGTGAGATTCTGGACACTGGTCTTCCAAGGGTAAAGCTCCCAGAAAAGGAAGTGTGCCCAGAGAGCTTCATACAAGTCTCTCAATAAAGTAAAATAAAATTGAAAGGAATGTGGTTTTGTCTTAGTGTACGTTAGGAAGATTTTACAACCTGGAAATGGAAAAACTATTTCTGGCTCATCCTGGACTTCAGCTCTTTATTGTGCTGCTCTGTTGATTTCTGCTTGCTGGCAGTTACCCATGTGTGGTACATTGCAAGATCACTGTGTCACTTGTTGTGATGATGGGTCTATTCTTTACATTTTCATTAGCCATATAAATGTTTTATTTCTACTGCAAACACTAATACTAAGTGCTAGTGGTTAAGATAATTGACCTCCTTGGGCTTTTTCTTGTTCAGAAAATATTTGAATCCTAATGCATGTTGTGATCTCTTAGGTGCTAATAATAACAAAATATGCCACTTTCAATAGTCATGTTCTCACTTCATAATTAAATGAAGTAAATCACTGAAGATTTGAAAAACTGTTTTAGTACTTTATGCAAATTGGATATTGGTTTGAATAATAATTAGGTTGACAAAGTAGCTATAGGAAGCAATTTAACATTTCTTTCAAGGAGGGATCAAGATACTTGATACTGTTTTCTTTGGTGAGGAATGATGCGTGTTAAAAGTACCTTGTACAGTGATCCCTGTAAGTGTTGAAAAATGCATACATACATTCTTTATTAGTGTGAACGTAAATGTGGTATAACACAAAAAGGATTTTACAAGTATTTGGAAACCATTAAATATAAGTTATGCATTTTTCATGTACTTTTACACTTCAAAATGACATATTTAAGCCCTCAGAGTCTCCGAAAAGCACTGAATGGAAAAGGGTGAATTTGGGAGAGCACTTAAAGTTGGTGCAGTGAGGGGTAAAAAAGATAAAGCTGGAGAAAATTGCTGTTGACTGGAATCAAACTACACTAGTTGCTTACAATTGATTGTGTGTTGTTCAACCAGAAAGATAAATCAGAACATAGAATACTGCAGTAGAAAAGTGGTTTAGATGTCACAGAGACAGTATGACTATTTTTATCTCTCAGTTGTAAACCATAGCTTACAGTGGCTGAAATGACATTGAACTGTTTTTCTCTTTGATGATTTACAGCCTGTGTAGTGAGTTTGTGGGAGCAGATGTCACGTTTTATGTATTTGAAAGTGTCAACACTGATGACTTATGTCTGAAGATTCTGTGCATGAATCAATAGAATGTAGTGATTTCCATTTCTTAAAAGAGTTTTTCCGACATAATAAAAAGCACATAGTGAATTTTGGTCATTATAATGCTACTCTTGAACTCTCATTGTTTTTCCCTGTATTTTACACTACCAGGAGAGCATTATTTTGCAAAATTCATTTTCTTTCCCACTCCATAAGCACAAAAATCTACAAGTAAACTGTCTTCTTTTTTACTTAACCTGGAAAGTGTACAATGCACTTCATTTTCTTTTAAAAAATGAATGATAAAAAGCTTGCATGAATTGATAAAAGAAAGTGCACCAACATTATCTTACTAAGAATTATACCAAGCAAATCTAGACAGATCTCATACTGCCAACTTTCTCCCATATTTCAGAATACTCACTGAAAAATTTTGGAGAAAAGTACTTATTCCATTAAAACCAAAAGTCAAATTTACATTTAAATGGAAAATCTATCAATAATTTAGCATCTGCAAACCTGGAAGTTTTATTTTATTCTTGAAAAAATTCACATAGACTTTAGCTTGAATATGTGCAATATGTGTATATGTGGAGGTGTTCCTTAAAGTAGTCATGCAGTCACAAAAGCATGCAGGAAAATATTAGCCTCATTTAACACTTTTAATTCTTTGTGTGGAATGTCTGTATAAAAAAGAATTGGTGTGTAAACAAAGGACAGAAAAATGCTTTTTAGAATTTTATTAATACTTCTGTATTAAAACAATGACACAGATATGATATGTACAGCCGCTGTCCAATCAAAATTTTGATTGGAAAATATACTTTAAAATTTACTTTTTTGCATCTTCCTAGTTCCGTATGTCCCATCTAGAAAAGCCTAAGTCGAAGAGCAGCAAAGCCTGAGAGATCTTAGAAGGTCCTTGACTTTCTGCAGTAGGATTCTCAGTTTGCACATCACGTACTTCAATCCGAGCAATGTCTTCACTGAGTGTAAGTTTCTTACTTCATACATGTGAGAAGAGCAATTATGGGCCTCAGCCTTTGGCTTTGACTGCATTTGCTCAGCCAGCCCACTCCGCTACCACGTATAGGTTTGGAGAGCACTAACAGATTCTTCTGGAAAAGGCAGTATGCTTCTCCTCTTTCTACACACAGAATGAAAGTCTGAATATAAATGATGCATTTCATGCCTAGATCTCATCTGGTAACTCCTATCTATATTAGTCCATCAAAGAGTTGTCTTCCACTAGGGAGAAATGGAGCAGGGAGTTGTGATTTAAGTTGGAACTGAAGGTGGTTAAATTGCACGAGGAAAGATCTGTTACTTTTAATTTTGGGAGCAAATGTGTTTGCTTTTCAGTCATGATATGCATGGAAGCTAAGAGTTTTCCTGATGGGTGATTACCGTATGAAGTCACATGTTAATTGTGTGAACACATTTTTTCATTCTTGACAGCAGTGGGGTCGTAGATTAGTGGTGTCAAAAGCGCTGCCTAGCACTGCAGGAGATCAGGGAAACTGATAGAGCATTTCCTCACATTTGCCTAACCTCTCTGTTGAATTCAGTATAACATTATTATACTGACAGCCTTAGAGAAATAAGAGGGTAAGGCTACTGAAACAGCTATGCCACAGTGTATTTAGTAGCAATGGTAATTATTAGCGCAGAGTTCCTGTGTTGTGCTAAGTGTTTAACAGGCTCCTGCCCTGAGGAACTTGCAGCCTTCATGGTGCTCATGACAGACGGGCAAAAATGTGATTCAGCTTTACACAGAAAAGTGTCAAACCCCTGCAAGCACAACATATAAATTGTTTCCTCTGCTACGCTAGGCATTCCCCAGTCTGCCTAAGGTGTCTGTCATTAGCTGGGGCTTGATCCTGGCCACGTTGAACTTACACAGCAGCAAGCCCTGAAATAAGACCTAGCTGGAAAATTGTTCTTCTGATTCCAGACTCATGTTTGCCAAACCTGACCTGGTTTCAGCTGGGATGGATTTAATTTTTGTCCTAACAGCTGATACTCTGCTTGTTTTGGATTTAGTAAGAGAATAGTGTTGATAATGCACTGAGGTTTTATTTGTGGCTCAGTAGTGCCTACTGTAAAGCAGTGAATTTTTGGTTTCCCATGCACTGACAGTGAGCAGGTGCATGAGAAGCTGGGGAGTGGGCTAACATAGACAGGACATGTTATCCAAACTAGTAAAAATCGTATTCCAAACTGTAGAACATTGTGTCCAGTGTGTGAAGTGGGGGGAGCTGGCCAGAAGGGGCCGATCACTGCTTGGGGATGGGCTGGCCATTGGTCAGTGGGTGGTGAGCAACTGTACTGGGCATCACTTATCTGTCTTGGGTTTTGGTCCTCCTTTCCATTACAACAGCAACAACAACAACAATAATAGCTATTGTTAGAATATTTTATTTTGCTTCAATTGTTAAATAGTTCTCATCTCAAACCACAATGTTTAGGGTTTTTTTCCAGTTCTCCCTACTCAGGAGGATGAGGGATGAGTGAGAAGCTGTTTGGTATTTAGTTGCCTGCTGGGGTAAACCATGACAGTGCCATAACACAGAAGGTCTTTCGTGGTTTTATATTAGCCTTTATAAACATAACAAACTGTGTATTCACATAATTTTCTTCAGCAAAAGTTTGTCCTTTCTTATGAAAAGTGTCTGCAAAAGAACTGAATGCCTGGAAACCCTAATATGGTGCTCTAGGGATATTTGAAAGTTAAAATTAATGAACTTTGAATCTATCTTTTAATTTCTGCATTTATCTTAGAATTCTGGAGTCCAGAGTTATCATCATACACTTTCTGTTGTCACCAGCCTTGACTCATATTGGAAGATGTCTTTCAGCTAAGATTGTCAGTTCTGTACCAGAGTTGTGAAACAGTATCTCTGGCAGTCACTGCTGTGATTTTTCCAGTTAGCAATATTTTTTTTATAGTGGTTCAAGTTTTCTAAAGGAAGAGGTCAGAGGTTGGTTCACATGACAGCAGGCCTCTGGAAAAATATGGAGTACACCTGTCTCAAATGGGGGAAAGAGTCTTTGCACAAGAGTTAGCAGGGCTCATTGAGAGAGTTTTAAACTAGATTTGAAGGGTGAAAGGGCTAAAACCTGTCTCACTAAAGCTAAACCTGGAGGCAGCATGCGAATGTTTGACAGACAGAGGGCTAGCAAGATCCTTTGGTCTGCTGTTTGGAGGTAGGGAATGGAAATCTACATGGCAGCAAAAACAAGAGGATTACCTTATCACTCTCTAGAACTACCTGAAAGGAGGTTATAGTTAGGTGAGGGATGGGCTCTTCTCCAAATAAACAACCAACAGGACCAGGGGAAATGGCCTCAAGTGGCACCAGGGGAGGTTTAGATTGTATATTAGGGTAAATTTTGTCAGTGACAGCACAGTCAGCATTGGAACTGGCTGCCCAGGGAAGTGGTGGATTCACCATTCCTGGAGGTACTCAAAAGATGTGTTAATGGAGCACTTGCAGACATGGTTTAGTGGTGGACTTGGTGGTGGTCAGTTAATGGCAGGACTTGATGATCTTGAAGGTCTTCTCCAGCCTAAACACGTCTATGAGTCCATGATTCTATTATTACTAAAAAATAGGCATTTTGGATAATGATTTATTTTTTCTTAAGTATTTCTATGAAAAAATCTCACATAGTTTCACAGAATCCCAGTAAAACCACTCAAAATATGATTAAAATATTTGAAAATTGTTGTTTATAGAAGTTCAATAGGGAATGTTTAAAATTGAGCGGGACATGATTTACTCTGATCCTGGATATTTATTTTTTACTGATCAGGCTCTATCCTCAGGAAACTGTTCCACATGACAATTAAGTTGAAAGGGTACCATTTAGTCACAGACTAGACTATGCCAGAACTATATGTTCACATTCAAACTTTGCATGCTCTCTTCTTTTCCAAGGAGAGGGGAGACCTTCCTGCTAACAAAGCTGAGCATTTAATGATGTTTATTATTACTGTAGAAAATAGAAAACATTAATCTCAGCAGATGAGTGTATGAGATAACTCAATATTTGTGCAAACTGATTTTTAGCAGAGCTGTGACTGCAATTCATCCACTTAAGCACAGAATACTTGCGAAACTTTCATTAATGTGAGGAAGCAAAATTTGAGACTCACCACTTCCCACAAATTCTTGTCTTTATCATTTGGCAGACAGTCATATGAAGTATTAAAATATATATTTCTCTTCCCTTTAGAAGTTGATCAGCATACAAAATAAGAACTATTAATTTTTGCAAGTTAAAAGTTCACTTTGTTTTACAATGCTTTCCAGATTTCTATTGTGGTGAGAATGGTGGTTCTAGATTCAGACAAGGCTTTTTTGTCATTAGGGCTTAAAGATAACTATGAATAATTTCCTGGTTTTTTTCTTGTTTGTTCATTAATGTATGATAACTAAGTAACTGAGCATTATTTTTCTGCCTTGCACAATGATGTGCTGTTCAATGAACACAACTGAAATGCTGAAGTTCATTAAATGATAGTAGTTTTGTATCTTGTCTCAGAATGTACTAGAACATGCCCAACATGTGTCCTAACAAGACTACAGACTGCAAAAGGGGATCATCTTGTATATAATTTTCAATACCATTGGAGAGTTTGTCAATGACATTATTCTCATATAATTTAAACAAATATTCTGATACCACATTTTAAACCAGCTGTAGCGTGCTGATTAATATCACCAACATTTATTTCTTTACCACCTTGACAAAACTTAGGATAGTTTTCTTTTTTTGAGTCTAAACCAATAAATGAATTGCTAGCAGTTGGAAAGGCTGTTTAGAAGTGAGGATCAGACATTCACATGGGTCACATTCAGAGCAGCTGTAGGAGCAAGCTTCTGTATTAAACTGGGGAATTGCATAGGTGATGATTCTACCTGATTCTAACTAGAATGCAAATGTGTGGCACTGGCAAAAGTACAAAGATATTGCTGTATATGAGCTGATGATAGAATGAGCATGTTGAATTTAGCCAAACTGTAATTTAGTCCTGACAGTCCATTTTGTTTAGCATCCAGTTTCCACTTGCAGTGAAAAGTTGCTTCGTGGTAAGAAAATACTATCTTTTCGACACTGTACTTGTATATTCTTGTCATTACACACATTATTTATTAACAAAAAACCCAAAACATTTGACACTCTTCCAGAAAAATAGACCTACAAAACTCATATCTACGTGTTTTATAGTACAAAATAAGTTAATTTCAATTTAAATTAAAAATGTATTAAAAGTGATGAAGGTAATTGCATACTTTTCAAATTGAATAAATAGAATTTTCTGTTCAAAAAAAGAGGAACTGAAAATGTTATAGTAGTTAATGCAAATTTAGAAATCCATACAATTTGCCAAGAGTATGTCCATAAGATGTTATTGCTATTGAATTCCTTTTTCATAGGAATAGTTACGTGAAAAGTTTAAAACATTTTTTATTTGGGATTGAGGATATAGTGTCAAATCGAAGACTTTTATTGAGTCCCAACATCTCAACTTCATGAATTCTTTGGGATGTGTAATGAGCTGTTTTACAGGATTCTGTATTTTATTAAATTTTATGTGTACTATCTCTATTTAGGAGTGACCAATTGTCATATTGCTATTTCTAAAACTTAACAGGAAGGCCTATATTTTCGTGATACAAGCAAACAAAAAAAAACGGTGATATTTTAAAATAAATTTTAATATTTTCATTGCTAGCACTACTGTTTCAGAACAATGAAGTGTCCATTTTCATTGCCAAAAACAAAGTTTAACGAAGAATATTAAGTGGAAAGCCGGTTTAGACTTTTTGACATCAGAAAATGTACTTCAAAAACTTCATTTTAAAATTTATATAATTGCATGGGATGCACGTTTCCTGGGCATAATCTTGAACAGTGAGATGGCTTAAAGGAAAATCCATATTTCTGTGATCACCTATGACTTCAGAGTCATCAGGAGTGGTAAGAGAGTGCCTTAACTTTACTGCTCTTAGTCGAGACTGGTAGATTAAGCTACTAGAGCGTAAAAAATCCCCTGCAGCAACAGGTTAACAGATCTGTGGAATGAAACAGATGGTGCTCAGGACCAGACATGGGCTTGCTGCATTTTGTTGTTGCATTTGTTTTTTGGAGATGCATGACTTTGTATCAGCTCAAATTTGGCTGGTCCAAGGGATCTAACACTCATTAACAGTTGCAGTACATCTGGCAGTTGTTTCATCCAAGAGTAATCTGTTTGTGTACTTCTCAATACCTTTATGCTGAGAAATTGCTATAAAAATACACTTCTCATCAGAGTTAAACACCAAAGTAAAGAAATCCAGTGCCAGCTTGTGGAGAGGGCAATGAAGATGAAGTAGGAGCTAAGGAGAATGGCATAATTAATGTGCAGCTTCCTTCTTTTTGCTGAAAAGGTTTGGGAGCAGTTCCTGATGCTTTTGGTGGAATTGCTGCAGACTACCTTTGTAACCTGCTGCTTAACACCAAATTGTGCCTCTGTGCTCCCATGTGCAACCATTGCATGGAGGATGTATTGATCAACAGCAAGACTTGCAGTGCTGCATTTCCAAGAGAGATTTGTTGGAGAACTTGCTCCTGTACAAGAATAATTCTTCCACCTGTTATTTATTTCAATTGTTGCAGTTTGTTTGTGTTTGAGGGTTTGAGTTTTTTAAGAGAAAAACAGTAATACAAGTTTTGATTCAGGAGTTTTATGATAAGCCTCTTGGAACCATCTAAGCTTTAGTCATTGACTTTCAAAATGAATATGTTATTGATCCTTAATGCTTCCTAGAATATCTCTGGCATTTGGTAGATACTTTTAGGAGCTTATGCTGCAAATCTCAAGAGAGATGTTAAGAGTGAGGTGTTGAGAAAAATTTAGCACACCTAAAGTGGCAAAGAGTGACAGCAAGAAGAGCTTCTGTGTAGGAAGAAGAAGTTTCTTTGCATTGTAAGAACAATAAAAAAAACCCCAAAACCCAAGGAAAATGTGGGGGTGCTGCTGAATCCTGATTGTGAAAGCAGATAGTGAAAGTGAATGCAGATAAACTTATGATCAATGCTACCTTTACCTCAGTGTCCACTGACAAAATCTCATGGTCCTTTGAGGCTAGAGACAGGATTCAAGGAAAAGAGGATTTACCAGCAGTAGGAGAGGATCAAGTCAGGGATCTCTTGAAAAATTTTGACCCATAGAAGTCCATAGGGTTGGATGGGAAGCAGCCAGGACCCAGAGAACTGGCTGAAAGCATTGTAAGGCCATTCTCTTTTGTTGTTGAGGGGCAGGAAGAGATTCCCAATGACCGGAGACAGGAAACGTTGCACCCATCTTCAAAAAGGACAAGAAAGATCGTCTAAGGGACTACAGGTTGGTTAAAGCTGATTCGATTCCTGAGAGAATCATTGAGTGTGCCCTCTCAGAAGCTGTTTCTGCACACCTGAACGAGAATAAGGTGCTTAGGAATACCAGCAAAGATCTCCTAAGGACTACTCATGCCCAGTGACCTCTCTGCCATCTGTGGTGAAATGGCTGAATCTGGGGGTAAAAGGAAAGTAGTGGATCTTTGATCTTGACTTCATTAAGGCTTTGACATGATCTCCCTCAGCATCCTTGTACTTCAGTTGGAACAACAGATTTTAGATGGGTGGAATGATAGATGTGTGAGGATGGCTTGTGAGACTCCATGTGTAGCAGTTAGGGATTCATATACTGCCTTGAGGTTCCTTAAAAACAGGGTGTCTTCTGGGACCTAGTCTGTTCAGCATCTTTTTCAAAGACCTGGAGGAGTTCATAGTTGACACTGTCTTGTCAGGTATGGAAATGACACAGAATTGAAAAGTCCAGTTGATATGCTTGGGAGCAGCGTCACCACCCAGAGGCACCTACACAGGTTGGAACAATCATCCAAGAAGAGCCTCAGGAATTCAACAAAAGCAAAATGCAAAGTCTTGTACTTGAGCTGAACCAACCTCCACATTGGTACAGGCTAAGGACTCACAGGCAAGGATCTGGTTGGCTGGGATGCTGCTGAAAATGCTCTGGGGGTCCTGATGGGAACAGTGGGCTGAACACTAGCCAGAAATGTGCTGTAGAAGTGGGAGAGGCTAACAGCTTACTGGGCTATACCAAGTCTGTTGCCAGTAGATCAAAGGGGTCGTTATTCCTTTTTTCTTCATAATTATTAGAGCGCAGAATAATTTAATAGCTTGTCCAGGTTTGGGCTCATCAGTATAGAACCACTTTGTAAACTGGAATGATTTTGATGAAAGCCACCAAGGTTGTCAAAGAAAGTTCTAGAGACTAAGATTTTTTTAAGCAAAATAAGTGGTAGATTTGAGGTGCCTAAGAGCAGCCTCACCATAATCTGCAAGAGAATTTCTGAGAAGACAGAGCCATGTTCTTAGTGAGGAGCGCAGTGGGTTGAGAGGATGTTTGTAAATTGAAACATGGGATGTTCCTATTGGATAGACAGAAAAGAAAATTCTCTGGAGGGATAAATGAGCCCATGCAACCAGTTACTTGGAGATACTGTGGAATCTTGATTGCTGTAGGTTTTCAAGACTGAGCTGATCAAAGTTCTGAGAAGCTTCATCTGAGTAGTGTTGACCCTACACTGGGCAGGAGGTTGGGACAAGTGCCCTGCTGGGTTCCCTTCCAACCTGAATGTGTCTGTGATGTGAACCCAGACAAGTTTGTAGAGGTTCTGGGAGCTTGCCACTCATATTTTATATTGCTAGCACTTCATGAATCTTATGTTTTCTTCAGAGATCTTTGATTAAATATAGTAATGAGAATTTCCAAGGACCAGTGTGGACATTCTTGGGACTAGTGACAACAATATACAGTGGATTTAGGTGTCTTTACAGATATCTTGCTTCAGTCAAATAGTCACATCAGTAGATTTTCTAGCTGAAAAGGTGAGTGTCAGCTACAAATCCAGAAATCCATTGCACACTTTTTAAAGGGATTGTTACTAAAAGAAGCTATGGCAGCCTTATTCAGTATATGACATGAGTAAATTGCTGACTAAATAATTGCTGTGAACATTCTTCAAATAAAACTTATTTGAAGATAATGATCGATTAATTTATTTAGTAACTTAATGCTGTGCAAGTTAGGTTTTTAAGTATGGCTTTTTTATTTAAGAAATGTTTCATTTTATTATTCTTTCTTCAATTCATTTCTTGTTCTTCATGACTGTAAGAGCTGATTACTGTGTGTAGTAGTTTTGCTAAAGCGTTATATGAAATGGACCTGTTTCAGGTATGCAGTTTGAGTCAAAAATGTTATGTGAATCTGACATGTCTATCTTGGAGGTGGAGAATGGCCTGTTCAGGCAGCAAGCAAGGTCTCTGTTAAGTAGTCCTTCACACGCCTGCTGTGCTTGCCACTGTTGTTGTGTGCATTGTAGAAGAAGATGGTGGGATGGGAAGCAAAGCTTCTCTTACTCCAGGTGGAGTTGAAGAGGAACTGCAACGAAGTTAATGTGAATGCTGTAGTCTATTTGCATTGCTGCCAAATAGCATTTATTACTTACTACCTATTGTTCATGCAGGCATAAGAAACCGAAGAAATGGCTTAGACTTTCAGCACTACACTTTCTTGTTTGTTTTAGTTATCATTCTATTTTGAACATTGTTATTTCTCTTCTGAAAAGAAAAAAATTATAGAGAATGATTGTCATTAGCAGTGATGCAGGAAGACAAAAGACAGTTTTCTTTACATTGACTCTGTTAACCCTACAGGCTCGAAATTGTAGAGATGCTGTTTTGATTGGTAAATTGAGTAAATTTGACGTGGGAGTGAGAACAGAAAACTGCATACAGCTTTTACAGTGGCTATTTGTGTGTGCGTAGTTATATATATCTGTTTATATAAACTACTAATAATGTATGTATTAGCTCTTTGTGGACTATACTCTTAAAAGCCAAGCATTTTTTGGTTTATGGCAAGTTGACTGATCAACAGAATCTCTGTAAGATTTTGATTGAGTTAATTGCACTCAAATCTGTGGCTGAAGTGAATGGTGGTAAAATCCTGTCTGAATTTGACAATGTTGAAATCTGTGATTTGAAGCCAAATGTTATAAGCAGAACCCATTGGAAGAGAAAATTTATCTTGATTTCTTAGTTCTTATGAGTTAGAAGTTAACACAAAGTTTTTCCATTTTTTTATATCCTTTTGTATCCTTTTCCAGTGAACTTATTTTCCCTGCTCTTCACTGCCTAACTGTAAATCCTTACTGTTTCGTTTCTTATGCCATCCTTTTCATCTGAACAAACTTCTGGTATAGAGTCCATTCTTCATGAGTATTAGTTTAATTTTGTTTCCCTGCAAATCTGGTTAACCTCTTTAACATTCAAGACTTATGTTAAGTCCATAGAAGTAAATGTGGGAGTCTTTCCAATCATTTAGCATATGCACAAGATGCAGAGATATTTTCTTCTCACTGCTGTAGCATTGAACAGATTCATGATCTAAGAGTACCCTGGTAGCATTTGGCAGCAGATTTAAACACTTCTTGCTAAAAGAAGGTTAAAATATTTTTGTAGATTGGGTGATCCAGATCTAAGGGGCCTTATCTGCAGTCATGCCAACAAAGTTATGCTTGACAAAGTTGGAGATGACTATTCCTCGATATCATCAAATGTTACATCTTCAAACACAAGATGTAAAGGAGCACTTTCTAGCTATGATCTGTAGAATAAATTATTGGTAAATGCAGACAAACAGAAAGGCTCAGGGGCCATTTTGGAATCAGTCAAAGGGCATGATGCCAACTACTTCACAGGAGCCACTATTATTGCTTTTTTCAGAAAATAATCCTTGACATTGTTAAGTTTCTCCAATCTTTATTCTGATCTTAATGTTCCCTTTTGTGGAGAGGATAATCTATCTGGCTGGGTTTTATTTTGGAAACATTAGTTTTACTAACCCAAAGTGAAGCTGACCTTGATCTCAGTGTTGTGTGAGTGCATATGTGGGGTGATGGAAGCCTCTTCTTCTTCTTCTGTTTTGAAAAATGCTCATAGTATTTTGTATGTAGTATTTAACTACTGTCACAGCCCTTGGCTGTGCTGCAGTCATGAATGGTCCTTGCATGAGTGAGTCCATTTCTTGTTTACCTGGTTTGTACCATAGAGGGAAGACATCCATTTGAGAAAAGGCCCGAGTTTCACCTTTTGAGTTGCTTCCCTATGAGGGTGATGCTGCTTTTATTTTCACATCTGTTGTAGTTTTACTGCTTTGTCTTTTGGAATACGTGTTTCAGTCTCTCAATGAATGTTGTCTTTGCCACTTAAAATTGAGTTTGTCCACCTTTAATTAACCAAGCTGGATCCTCAAACATCAGCTCCAGTGCACTCACCTGTAATGTTTTACAGATGTTGCTAAATAGTAGCAGAACAGATGAATACACCCATTTTAGACAGTCCTAACACCAAAGGAAAACTAGTAACAGGGTATTTTTTGGCATTTATTTGGCTACTTTTCTGACAGCTTGGCACTGGAGATCAAAAAGCTTTCAAAAGACATTTAAAAATAAGTCTTCCACAAAGCACTCAAAATAGGGATTGATATTGTATTTTTATATTATTTTGCTGACATTGGCATAAAGAAATATTTAACCTAAGTTCACACTAGGAAATCAAAAACAGGATCAAGAATGGAATTTCCAAATTTTTCACTGGCTGTCTAGTGGCAATATTTATCCCTTTAGGAAGAAGGAGCTGAGATGCCTTTTAAAGCAACTAGAACCAGGTGTACAGCAGTGTAACTCAGCAGATCAACAGTGTTTCCACTGAAATATTTAGATTTCTGATATATGCCATCATTTTTCTGTAAAATATTTGACAGCTTGTAATTTATTCTTAAATTTAAAGTGCACTTACGTTTATTGCAGAATATCTAAACTGCATTAGAGGTAATTTATGGCAGGGGTCCAAACCAAAATTGACCATATCAAACTATGGCTTTTATATAATCTCTCAGTGAACAGCAAGGAAAAAATATTATTTCCTCATGATTTTTTTCTGAAAGAGGTTTTTTACTGTTCTTGTTTCATATCAGAACTTTGTTTCTTTTGATATATTTTTCAAGTTCACACACCTAGTAGATCAGAAAATACTCATTCTCTTCTACTGTATTGTGAGCAATACGAGCTTATTAAGGAGTAATAAATAGACATTGTATGTGCATTGTCCAAATGAAGGTTGTAGGGTCCATTTTGTGTTTTGGATCTGTTGCAGGTATGCATATAGATCATGTGTCTCATACTTGGATACTTTTTAGCTGTTATTCTTCAAAAAGTGTTTTGAAGGAAATGCAAAGCTAATGATCTCTTATTGTGGGTAACTCTTCTACTACATTGGAAATCTGCTCTTACAAAATCAAGCATATGGTAACACTGCAACCATATGTTGACTTTTATATTTAGTAAATGCATAAATATGATATAACCTTTATAAATTTCATTTTATTTTATTTTGACCTATAGGGCTTCATTTTCAAATTGAATTGAATGCACTCCTTTCCAAATCTGTCATATTGTTGTATTTGCTGAAAAAAATCAATGAGAGTTTTTAGTACAATGTGAAAAATATTTCCTGTAATTTGTGTGTGTATACACACACCTCCTAAGCTTACACAGTGATGAATAGAGGGAGAAATGCATCAGATCTATCAGCCACTGAAATGTGTCTTTTTCTAAGTGTAGAATCCTAATGACTGTATGACAGAGATTTACATGAGATGTGTGATATATGAAAGATCAGTTTGACTGTCAGGTCTCCTTTTTTGCTGTATTTTTCTTAGTGAACTTCTGAACCCATTACATTATATCATAAAAATAATTTGCCTTACTATTGCCCTTATTATTAACCTTCCCCCCTACCCATAAGCTTTATTTGGGCTTTTTTCTCATGCCTCTGTAGAACTTATGGAGATTCCTTGTCTGTATTTACTAGTTCATTGTCAGTGTTATGTCAAGACTTGAAGAGCTAAATATAACTTAATGTATATTCAGTTTTAAGTTCTTATCTGAATGTATTCTTGTGGAAATTAGTTTTCCCAGAAAATGCAAAGTTACATGCCTTCCACTGAGGAATGAAGAATCAAGGCAAGTCAAGGAAAAATTGATTTAAAACAATGGCTTAGATGTGTCAAGCAAAATAATTCTCAGTTCCCACCATAAAACCACACCATGATTCCTTACTCATTTACTTCACTTAGGGTGTGTAATGGTTCACACAAGGATGAACGCTGTAGCAGATACCACAATTCCTATTGTGCAAATTCCAAACATAAGTACTCCCTGTGGCTTTCTTCAGAAAACGTTAACCAGATTAGAAGAGGAAGAATTTCACCTCCTCTCTAACAAGCCCTTATCCCATCATTCAGAATGTGTTGCTTAAAATTATAAGACATATATTATCTTTTTTAGTAACTATCTTTGCAACCATTTCTAAGTTATCTCCTACTTTGGACTTTCTTCTACCTAAAGTGATTGCGCTGCTTGATTTCTGGTTTTATCTGAATATTGGAGCATGTATTGAACATAAAAATTTATTGCTAGAGAATGCAAAGGATCTGATGGGGAGTGGAATGATCAAAAAAGACACATAAACCTTCATGGCAGCCTTTAGATTTGGTTAAAGAGTAACAGATTCACTGCAGAATAGTTAAATATTAATACAGTGCTTCCTTATAGTTGGACTAAAATTTTGTAATCACTTAGATTAGCATAATTCACTGACTTCAAGGTCATTAATAGGAGTTTGTTTTTTGTTTAAGATGAAATAATGTAATTTCCAAGTGAACCTTTCTTATGAACAGTATCTTTCAACATCTTTTTAAAATTTTTCACAGCAATATTTTCTTAAGTAATTCTGCATTTTCCGGAGCAACAGGAAAAAATAAGTTCTCCAGCCTCACATGACTTTCCAGATATATACCTTTTCTGTTTGCATGGTTTTCCATGTGCTTTACGGGCTCGGTATATCAGCTGGTATAGGCAGGTAGAAGTATGAGTGATGTATTAGCTTCAGGTAAGCCAGTCAGGCTGTGAATGTGTATTGCAATTTGGGCAAGCAGTGGTTTGTGATTGCAGAAGGTTGTCCAGAAAATATAAACTGCATGGACAGGTTTCTTTTTTTTTCCTAGTAGAGATGAGAAATGGATGAGCTCTGTGAAAGACTTCAATTTTTTTAAATGCCATTTTCAAGTCAGGGAACTTGGTCAGTCATTAGATACACCGTGCTTATGGTAGTAGCCCTCATCTATAGGTACCGAGTGATAGGAGGCAGGAACTCATCAATTGACTGCAAATTCTATTTAATTGTAATGATTTGAGAGACTGAATTTTTATTCTTAGACTTCGGTAACATAATTCAGATGTAACGCATACTTGTCATATTCTGTTTTAATTCCATTTTACTTCTGTGAAAAAAACTACTTCTATATGCTTTTGGTGAGCTATATCCATTAGTTTGAGCATCAGAGATGGATAGCCTGAGGTTGTCCTGCAAGTTTTCATTTTATCATTGCATAGGCATAGCATGGTATGCCAGGCACAACCAGTGTAAGGAGGATTCCAGCATCTCCATCATACGGTAAGCTCCTGTGAGCAAAAGATCTTCTGCAGTGATACACTGCTTAAATTTGACAAAGGACATAGATTGTGTAAATCACACTGTTTTCATTGATTGGAGTCTGAGAGTGCATTAACCTTCCTTAAGGCTCCAGAAGTCACTGTCGTAAATGTGAACAGTACAAGAAAATGTTTAGTGAAGCTTTTCATGGATTAGCTCTTTGTTAGAGGATAAAGTATCTTTACACGTACAGATATGAAAGAGATAGTTTTACATGGAAACTTTCTTTTTTCCCTCCACTGAGCATTTGTTTACTATAGCCCTGTGAAAGTTAATTTTCATTTACATTTTACAGGGATATAGGGACAAGAACCTTTGAAAGACATCTTGTGTTATGCCAACTATTAATTAAAGCAGTACTCTGACTGAGGTGAATGTTCTGTGTAGAAAAGAGAAGTCCAAGTTTAGAATTTGAAAGTGATTCCCACAATTACTTTAGGCTTATCACTGTAAGGGCTCTAAAGAAATATGTTTACAATTTAAGGGATTTTAGAACTGGTTTTGTTCACTTTTAATGTGTATCTTCTGATTAGTAGTTGAGCTTCTGTGTCTTAACATTATTGTGAAAGTTTTTTCCCCATGAAAAATGAGACTCTCTTTCTGCTTGAGGAAATACGTGATTTACTTTGGTTTTGAGCTTCAGGGCCAGTGTCTAATTTTCTTTTTATCGCATTCTTAGTTCCATAGTAAGCAATTTCCTTTGGCTTCACTGAACTGAAATTCTTTGGATATCATAATTATAAACTATACATTATGACTTCCTACATTTATTTTTAAAGCGAGAGATTATAGCATGTAGTTTTAGACTGCTTTTATTTTATTATCTGTGAGTTTGTTAATGTTTGTGTATGTAGAGTCTTCAGCTGATAGACTATCAACTGAAAAAGAGTCAAACCTTATATATACTAGAATTCAAAGGCACAGCATAAAGTTGCCAAAATAAAATTGCTAGCACACCTTAATCACATTTTTATTACCTCATACTTCACTCTAAGAAACATATTTTCAACCAAGTTTTATATGAAACAGATCAAAGCATCTCATAACTCTGCAAAAACTCATAAATTGGGTGGAAATTATCCTATAGCAATTCAGAAGTCCATTTTGCTTCTAAGCATTGTGCTAAATTGTTTCTTCTTTCACTAACAGTCTGAACTAATAAATAATGGGTTGTGTTTGTGGCAGGATTGCAATATTTTCATGCTGCAGTGCCATCAGCCTGTCCATGGATTGACTGCAACTATGAAAATTCTTCACTTCAGGACTCTTTTTTCAAGTTTGAGTGTGCAGGTAGTGCTGTATAAAACGCCTGCATCCATATCCCACAGTCTGACCCACTCTTTATTATTTCCTACTCTTGGGAAAAGTGGCACGTGCACAAACGTCGCCCTCAGGCAAGGGAATCTTTTAATACAGCAGGCAAAACATGGGATCATGGATTCTTCATAATCTCTAGCCCTGATCTCCAGAATAAGCAGAGAACTGGGGTTCTGAAGTGGTTTCACAATGCCTCAGTGATGCCATTTCAGCTCCTCAGGGATGGAGGGCACCTGGTCCCAGAGACAGTTAATGCACACTTTACACCATCCCATTCACTTTGTGGTGTGCAGTGGGTTTGGCTCACAACTTCTACATATGTAAAGTTTGATACATTTGCCCTAGAGTCCTTTTATATTTTGCAGAAGAAAAATATGCAAATCATATAGACTGTTCAGCTGGTCTGTCATGGAGACCTGCTTCCAGAGATGGAAAATCAGCTCTATTACCTGTCTTCCTTCTCTTTTCATCTTTTGTTTCACTCCCCAGGCAAGATGTGGTCTTTCCTACCCAGGTTTGCACCCTCCTTTAGTCCAGCTTGCGTGCCAGTCTTTCTGCAGGTGCTGTGTTTGCATTAGCTGTTATCTGCCTGCTTTGGGGAGGCCCAGCATGAACACAGGAGGGGCTCAGGAACCCATAGGGATGATATTCTGAGTCTGAGAACTAGTTTACCCACTAAGTAGGAGGGGAACATTGTTCTTCAGGCTCTGCTGTCTTTGGACAAGACATAAAAGTGCATTTTCAAAGCTACTCAGATGCCAAATAGAAGCACTGTTCACTCAAATGAGTCTAGAGTAAAATGACTGTGAGTGTTGTTAAAATTGTCCGTGTTGGTTAACTGAGGCACAGTGACCATGGAGTGAAGTCACTGCAGACTTCTTCAGTTGATCCACATTACTCTTCCATCTGGCAAGGATATTTATAAATTCCTGAATTTATACTGCTCTGGAGAGTATTCTGAGTAATGTCCCTTTTTTGTTACAGAAGTAGCTGTGTTTCAGTGATAATTTACATTTCCATTAGCAAAGCATGTTAGGTCTTTACTCATCTCTTCCATATACCCCTCAAAATGGCTACTGGAGTCAAGGGGTGCTGAACAAAGAAAAAAAGGCAGAATTTAATTAATATTTGCAAAGCACTTTGGTGTACTTGAGCATGAAAAACATCATATTGGGTAAATATTAGTTTTATTCTGAGTTAAATCCGAAATCTGTATTTCAAATATTCATAATTTCTGAGCTGAGGCAGATATATGCATATGAAAAGATTTTATTTGAACTAAGTTTGCTTGCTTACTTGTTGATCCTAAATGAAATGAAGACCTTTTTTTTGTTTTGCTTGGCTGACAGGAAAAAAAGCAACAGCTCTTCCTACCTCTGGTTTTCTTGTTTTCTGTCTTAAAAGTACAGGCCAGAAAAGAAAATCAAATTTGAGTTTGTTGGTAGTAAAGAAGGATCAAATGTCCCATATTTTGATATTTAATAGCATGGATTTGCCTTTTGGACCTCTTGGTGTTGTTGTGTAAACCAGATGTAAGCCTGACTGCTTTCATCTACCTTTTTCTGGGAATTTATGCATCTCAGTTGTAGGACTGTATCATAGCAATACCCAGTAGTGACATTACACATTGGAGATGACTGTATTTACGTGATTTTTATTATGTAAAACTTGCAGATTAAGTTGAAGTTGAGGCTGTAGTAGCGATCACTGGAAAAGTGATATATATTTTTCCTTAGACCACTGATTAAAGGATATAAAGGAAAGAAATATATTTGTGTTTAGTTATCACAAAAAAATCCCAAGTGATTCCTGGTAGTGAAGTGTTGCTGAACCACCTTTGTCTAGATATCATAGCTCTCAACTCAAAACGGAGAGTTGGAGAGAATTGTCAAGTCCACAAACACACTGAGGAGTACAGACCTTCCTGTCCCTTTTCAGGTCTTTCCTATCTTTCCACATGTCCCCTTTTTACACTGTCTGCAGTGAGTATATCATTTATCGGTTAATAAGTTGTCTGACAAGATAGCCACTTTGTACCTAATTGTTCAGTTTATTTATGTATTATTGATGAGCCTAGACTTGAACTCTGCTTTCCTTAGAGACTGCTTGATAAATCTGTTGGCTAATCCTATCTAAAGAACTGAATTACCTGCTGTAGCATAATACATGACATTGCTTTTGCTGTGTATTCTTAAAAAGGAGTTAGTTATACATTTCCAATAAACTGTGTTTAACGGTAAGAAATAAAATCACATACATAATTCACATTGCTGTCTGTGTTAACAAAAGATCTTCAGCGATGCACTGTAATGCTTAAAATACTTCCCCAGCTTTTAAATCAATGTTCTGACTATTTTAGCTTGTAAGGTTCTGGCTCATGTAGCTAGAAGAATTTCTGAACTGCAAAATCTTGATTATGAGTAAAAGTATTAGGCATGTCAAAACACTTGCGTATTGCTAATATGATCTGAAAATACTGGAAATTAATCACCTTATACTTTCCAAGGCAGTAGTTACTATTTCAAACAAATGAATAAAACACCAAATTAATTTTCTATCAAAACATGAATCTCATGACGGCACATATCCGTACTGTGTTATTATTTCTGAACTTTTGACTTGTAGGCACTGACATAAGGGAAATTGGGGAGTATTACATGATCTGTAAAGCACAGGAAGAAGCAGTGATACTGTATGACTAGCAATTTATGAATACAGATATTAAGACTAAGGAACCTCTGCAAAACCCTGGAGTCTCTTAATACTTCTACTGGAAGAATATCACAAAACAGATTGTTGCTGACACCAAAAGAGGCTGTGTGCTGAATGCATGAACCTAATGGCTTTCCTAAAAATGAGATAAAAATAAAACTGCTCTGCAATAAGAGTTAAATTATCTGAGACTGATTAATTTCAGTCTTAAAAGCAATTGGATTATACCAATATAGATCCAGACCAGTGTCCTGGTACCAGGATACCTGATAAGGTGTTATATCTGAATTGTATTCAAATCAAGGAAATTTTGCTCCATCAGGAAATACATGATTATTTCAACTGGTGCTGTGTTTGCCTTTTAATGTGGGAGGGAAGGAGCCAAATATGGGTTTGGAAATATTTATGCCGCTCTTGTGTTTCTGCTGGAGTTGTATATCTACAAATCTGAGTACAATTTGCCCATTTGATTTTCTTTGTTCCCTCTTTACTGGTTTGGCTTGGAGGATTTTTTATCTAATAAACACAGAATTAAGTTATTCTAGATTGGAAAAATTTTGTTTGGAAATGAGTTTGACTATGTGTAGAAAGCTTATTCTGTGTATGTACAGCAGAGACATAATGTTAGTCATGACCATTGAAGCTGTAATTTTTAGTGGGTTTCTCCATAAGTTTAAAACTTTCAAAGTGCATTTCAGTCTTCCAAACAAAAAGAACACATTTAAACAAAAATTATTGAAGCCATTTATTTCAAGTTTAATGTGCGCTAATTTAATGGTCTATAGGCATAAAACATTATGATAATTTTCATCACACTTTATCAAATCCTGAGGACAGTGTATTAACATTTCAGTAGCTTGTACAGAAAGGTAGGAGAATATAATATGGAGCACTAACATGATAAGACCCATTTTCCATGGCATTACTGTTATAGAGTATTTTCATTGATTAATCCAATGGCTAGAGTCTGATTAGGCTATGAGATTTCTGAATTTAAACAACAATTATTGTACAATTGGGTAAAACAGAAGCAGATATTGTGATGCTGTGGGGAAAATGAAACATCAAAAGCTAATAAGAAACCATTTTTATATCATAAAAGCATAAGAACAGCTCCATCAAGCTTTAATCACATTGTTATAATACACACTTTAAAAAAAATTATGTTAGCTCATTAGCAGGGGTTGTATCATAGATTGTTATAATTAGAGTAGGATTAACAAATACTGAGTTCTGCTTCTATTTCAGTGCACTGAAGCACAGGCTGTGCTGTGTGAATCATAGGATTATTTGTATTTCAAGAGGTTTGTTTTTACATTGGTGTCATGATCCAGTTCAAAACTGCTGACACACACTTTGCAAGGGCTGGCTAGTTTAATTTCAGCCAAAATGAGGGAAGCCTGTGTCCACCTTGTCCATAACTCCTCTTCTAGCCATGGGGTTTACAGTACCTGTGTCTCTCTGGGCAGCTGCAGGTGGAGAATCACTGCTAGTGAATCAGAGCCCTGGCTGGCCAGCAGCAAGCCCAGCCTGGAGCTCCCTGCATGGTAAGTGGTAAAAATGAAGAACTTCCCTCGTGTCTCTGCATGGCCAGTGTAACAGAGTTCAGCTTGTTTCACTGCATTCAGGGACTTCTGAAGTACCTCAGGCTGCAAGTTCTGAAGTGACAGAGTCTTGCCAATATTAATTTGACAAGATGGTAATTGCCAATTTTTTTTTCTATTCCTAAGTGGAATTTCTCAGGGCCTGAAATGATTTCTGCTCAAAACTAGAAAGACTGATACCAATAAATAATGTCTTGTGAGTGAGAACACTGCACTAGATGTGAGAGAGATGAATTCAAGTCTTCATCAACAGATATTTTTAGCAAGTTGACAGCTGCAGAAGTGATAGGGGAAGACCCGGCCTGTGGCCTCGATGTGCAACTGATGTGTGAGGGAGTGACAGAGTAGGACTGAAACAAAGTTTCCCACAGTGCTACTGTGTGCTTGAACAACCACATTATTCTGCTGAAAGTGTCTTTTTCATTTCTCACGTAAATGTTTAAAAGTCAGCTTCACCATAAGATTCATCTTGAAAATGCTTTATTTGAAAAAAAACAGAGCTCTGACCTGGGCCAAAATCCATGGAGCTTAGGTCTTCACCATTTGTCATAGATCATGCCATGAACCCTAATTATTTAGTGACTTTCCATATTACTGTATAAATCAGGATAATCTTTCAAAGATTTCATTTATTAAGGGCTGGCAAAAAGCAAAGCATTTTCTAAATAAAGTGTACAGGAAGAAAGAGGTTCATGCATATCCAGGGTCTGGATGAACCCTGGGAATAGAGAACCTGTTCAGGATCAGCCATGACTAATTGGAGCACCACATTCATTTTGGAAAGCACATGAGATGGTGAAATGGACATCAGTAAAGGGAAGCACTTAAGCAATTACAAATGAAGAAATGCTTGGAAAAAAGCATGTTGCCAGAGAAGATTAAAGGAATTTAAAATTAGCTTTCTGAAGAGGAGGACAGCGTATCTCTCTTTGTGTTCACAAGGGTTAGTAAAAGGCAGAAGTCATTAGTCTCAGCAGACTGGAGGGATGGAAAAAGGCCTTAAGATAAAACAGCAAAATGGCTGAGGAGTTTGAACCAAGAGGGGAAAACGCATGAAAATGCCGTTGCTGGAGTTGTAAGGCAGGAATTGACAATAAGGTTTTGTGGATGCTCCATGAAACTTATTCTGCTGTTGTTGAGGGGATGAGTTTGCCTGCTCGAGGAGCTTCCTCCCAGCACCAATGTGACTGTCTCATGCTGATATGCACGGCCTCTTAGAAAGACAATAGCTATGGTAATGCAAGGTTTGAGTAACTTTTGCTGTCTGATTTGCTGTGAGGAGTTTTCAACAGTAATAGATTCATAGTGTATCGATGGGAAAAGCAGCAGCCAGTGCTGAGCTGTTCTTCAAGCAGGAGGGAGGAGGAGGTGGGACATTTTTTGTCTTTAGAGGGTTTTGATAAGAGAGTGGCAGGTACAACTGTAGCTTTATATTTTAGCTCTTTACCTTCAAAACTTAGAAAAAGTTGAAGTATATTTGCATAGACTTGTCTTTTTATCTGTTAAAAATATCTATCAAGTGTATAAAGGAAACACTGTTGCAGACTCTTTAAAAAAGCTATTGTGAGTGCAACTTGGCAAAATAGAAAGAAAAGATGAAAACAATCATGGAATAATTTAGTCATAAAGTGAACTTGAAGGTCAAGTTTTATCTTAAAAGGTGCAGAGAACACTTAGAATTTTTGAGAACAGATAAGTGATCTCACATCAAGGACGCATCTTCACTGAAGTTGGTAATAAAAAAAAAAAAGTAAAACAACTTTTCCTCTTCTGCTTTTGAGTAATATTTTGAACATTTCTAACCTCATCTACTCCCAAATGACCTATTTTAGGATAGAATACTGCAAAGTTCTCTACATTGCTCTGCCAGGGTATCTCAGTTTGATCTGTAGACAATCCTAGCAAAGGAGTGAGTCAAGCTACAAACCTTGTCAAGGTTCTGAATCTGTTGGAACTGTAAGTGTAAAAATCCATGTTTGTCTTCTTACGAACATCCATGGGCCTCCCTCTTCTTATTTGATGCAGACAGAGAAATAGACATGTGTGATATTCTTAATGAAAATAATCCTGTTGAAATTAAGGAAGATGCTCATATACCAGAGTAACTGTGGATGGAACAGGATTGTCCACATAGCTGCCACACTAGCTGTTTTGGTAAACTACGATTGTGTATCAGCCCTACAACACCCTTGTCATTTAACAGATGTCTATGTTTTCCTAAGTCCTTGCAATTAGTCATTTCTGTTATCACTCTCTCCAGGTCTGAATTAGTTTTATCTAATGAGATCCCATCAGTCTGTGCTAAATAATTTGGTTTATCAGAAATGTAAGCTGATTTTTTTCATCTGAGTTTGGTACATACCTAAATATTTTATTCCTGTTTCTGTAAATATCTGAGCTCTTGAGTTCTATTTTATCACATATTTGAATGGGTGCTTGATTTTAAGTATTTTCATATTGTCATTCCTTTCAACAGGATAATTTTAATACACATAGTATATGTGATCTAAATTACCTCCTGCATTAGTCTAGAGTGCTTAAGTTCTTAGGTGATACCATTTAAAATAGGATTTTTAAATATGACATAGATAAAAAAAATATTTCTGCATATGCCGTGTGTTTTTTCCCACTTACTCTTTCAAACATAAATCATTCAGGCAAGGTTGCTAATTTATCTGGCAATTGTCACCTTTATTTGCTTCTCAAGGTCTTCTTTCTTAGGATTTTCAGAATGGTAGTGGAATTTCACTTGTGCTTTTTTGCTTGATGTGGTTCTGCCCCATTTTAAGATTCTAAGGTTCTGCTGTGCAGAAGATGTACTTACTTATAGGAACTATATGTATCCTATTCACTATAAATAACACAGTAGATAGAACTCAGTCCATGGATCCCTGCAATATTCCAACTGTACTCATGCAAGGCTGTGGTTCTGTCCTAGTTGTGCAAAACTCCTTGACTATGGTCCATGGAACCTCTTTTCTGCTATACTCCAGCAAAGGGTGTTCTCCATGTGGATATATAAAAAATGCTTTTTAGTCATCTCTTTGCGCTCTGTATACCCTTTTTATTGAGCTTTCCTGTGTTTCGTTACATAATCTACCCTTTACACAATGAGGCAGAGATGAACATTGACAAAAATTACTCTGAAACTCGAAGAAGATTCCTATTCCCTTACCAGTCTACTGGTTCCTGATCCAGTTCCTGTCCAACTGGCAATGACACAATTCCATTCACCTTCATGATGCAGGATCAGACCTTGTTGTGAAATTGACCAGGTCTGTTGGTGTTGGAAGCTGTTACCAGCCTACCAGGTTAAACAAATTTCCTCAGCTGCTGTGGGCAGAAAAAGAAGGGTCTTATCTTAGTTGTTCAAACCTTTCCACCTTATCACCCAATTTTCCCAGTGGGTGTCTACAGCTATAATTTAGTGTGAATTGAGTAAAATAATAACAAAAGCACTTGTTACTTTGATCTCGGTATGTTTATTTAATGAGTGTTCAATATGCAAAAAATAGCTGAGCATAGGAGTCCAGACCACAGTGTGCTGGGTTTATTTTATTTTACCTTATTTTATTTATTTTTAGGTTTTTATTATTATTTTATTATATTTTATTTTATTTACAGAGCCAAGGTTAAAAGGAGCAGGAGCCCAGCTGGGAGAGTTCAGAGTTCATCTCTGCATGTTCACTGTCTTCCATTTAAATGTACACAAAGGACTAATACAGTACCCGCTCTCCCCTGGGCTGTCTTTGATACACTCTGCTGTGCCTGGACTCTGCCACTCCTCCCATCAGTCTGATCCTACTTCTTTTAGCCTGCTGTGCTCAGCACTGTAACCTCATTCAGCTAGTGCTCTGCATGCAGGCTAACAACTTCAAGGCTCTGTCAGGCATTGACACATGCAGGCTCCAAGCGGGAAGCTAAACACTCCCCTTCACCTTTCCTGCAGTTTCACATTAACCTCTATTAAGTGCAGGAAAACCAGAAATGCTGTAGTGCCATTATTCAGGTTTTAACTACCAGTGTATATTTAGATATTCAGCCAGCTCTCCACCTATGAGAACATACTCAGCAAACACTCTGTCTCCTCCCTTTCTCTCAATGAAAGAGGTAAATAGTGAGTTAGCTTGAGGAATGCAATGGTGGTAGGTGGATGGGCATTTATGGCACAGGCATGAAAATCTGAAAGAAAAGTTTGGTGGCACTGCCTGTACTTTTTTGAGGCCATAGCAGGTGTTATAAATGGAAAATGAGACAAAAATGGTCTCATTTGAAGGGAATCAAGCGATGTATTTGCAAAACATTTTGTCTTTGAAAGCCAGGTGGTAGAAAAGGCAGTGCTAGTCTGCAAGCGCCTCCCATGCTTGGATCCAAGCTCCAAATGGGTCCAAGTCTGTTGGGTGCTGTGGGCAAAGAGAGTTTTGTGGCTGTTTCTGGCTTGTTCTAGGATAGGAAGTGTCTGACAGCGTTTCCTTGCGAAGCAGCACCCTCGCTTCCCGCTCTGAGGCTGCTGCCAGTGCTCTCACACACTTTGTGGCTGCCCTAAGACCAGGGCAGATTCCTTCCCAACTCCAATCAGCCTAGTCCACATGCACTGTACTTGGACCACATAAAGACAATAGACCCCATATTCCTGGTTCAGACTCTCCAGCAACATAGAAGAAGATGAAAGGACTGGAGACATAAAGGAGTTTTTTTAATAGTTAGTTCCATTTCCACTCCATTGCTTGGCTCATCAAACTTTCTGCATCCTGGAGGGCTCCTAGTGTTCCAGATGGGACAGGACTCCTCCAGGTCCTGCTAGTCTGCACTAATCACCTCCCTTTGACCATAGAGGGACATCCAGCTCTGCAAAGAATTTGACTTATTTTTGCCATTCAGGCATTTTCACCCAACCTCGTGGTTTTTCAGTATGCTCCTGTGCTGATAAACAAGGTTTATGGAAGCAGGGAGGGAAGATGGCAGAACAATCAAAGTTGATAGTACTAGATTGGTTTTTTGACAATTTTCCTGTGATAGTCCTTCAGTGAGGTGTCAAGCCTCTTTCCTGGGAAGGGTGCCTGTCTGGAATGCGTTACTGTGACCTGTCTTGGGCAAATTTAAATGTGTTCAAGTACAGCATACAAAATGGAGTTCAGGAGACAAAATGGAGTTTCAATTTAATACTAATGTACAGCTTTGCCAAACTGTGTCAAGAAAGGGACTTTCCATCGTGTATAATGTTTACAGAGCATCTCTGTTTTTTATCTTTAATGGTTGCCATAACAAGATCAACTTTCTTTAGCATAGCAATTTGATGATTTATGTTGTATCCCATTATTATTTTAGTGTCATTTCACCAGCTCAGAGTAAAGCAAAATATCACTTTTTGTCATCAAGCAACATGAGACATTATCCACTCTTGGCATTTGGTTTAAAGTAAACAAAATTACCTAGTTTTAAAGATTTTTCAGGATTAGTGGCTTTTAGATAATATAAGTTACAAATGATTTATATAATCTGTAAGCAGTAAAATCACTAAATCACTAGAAATAAATAATCATTTTACACAATGCTATTGCAACTTCTTAAAATGAAACATAACAAATTATGCTGGGGCACCCATCAGAGTAAGGTAAACTGTGGTCTTAATAATATAATTAAAGTTTATATTTAAACCTAAATCTATCTTCCAGTTCAAATCTAAGATGGGAGAAATCTTTATTTAGATTATGTGATTAATAGCACAGGCTTTGAAGATCTGTAAGATCCTTTGAAGAAATTGGAATGTGGACTCCAAGTGGCTTTACCCAGAAGATGAACTTATTAAACATAGCACCTTTCACCAATACCATAATATCTCCCCTTGCTTCTCCTCCTTTAATTCTTACGTTTTAGGATACCACTTTTGGGATATATCTGTGCACAGAACATTGTCCAAAATTGCTGCCCCTCCACACCCCTGTCCCAAGCGTACTTTGGCATCAAAAGCCATTTGGGCTCATATTTCTTGTGTTTCCCTGCCCACACTGCAGCTGGACAAGATGCAGTACTGTCACATTGTGCTGCTCTTCAGTATGAATGGGAAAAAGCTCATTCACGTGCTTGATTTTTTTTCTTTCACATAGCTCATACAACTGTGCCTGAAAAACTTAGGACAAACATATATATATATATGAATAGAAAGAGAAAACAACTATGAAATACCCTCAGAAGTCAAAAACTGGATGAAAAGGGAGCAAAATAAACTCTCATTTCACAACAACAGCAGAGAAATGTTACGTAGCAAGAAGATGGAAGTAGAGGGGAGAAATGTCATTCTCCCTGTAATCCAGATAGCACAGCCAGTCCTGGCAATGAAAACAGAATGACTTGGTATGGAAGAAGGTAGTTTAAGTGGAGGGGAGAACAGGAAGCTAGGCTGAAAGCTTGTTTAATGTGTGGTAGCTGTGTGGTAGCTGTCATCTGAACCAGCTACATGAGGCTAATGCAGATATTCATCTGCATTTATAATCACTGTATGCACACATACAGTTACCTGTATCTAATATATACCAGTATATAAATATATTTTATTTCCAGTTATCCTCTTTGGTTCTCAAGCCCTTCTAGCTGTTTCTACCATCTTGCACCCTCCTTTTTTGTATTCTAATGTTCTGTCTATGTAAGCGATCAAATAAACATTCTCTACATTGGTGTCACCATGAGAAATTTCTTTGTCTGTTCAACCTGTTTGTAGTATCTTTGGGACATAGTCCACATAGGGTGTTCTTAATTTAAAGCACATTAAGAATGAATTAAAAAATACTGTTCTTGCAAGCTTTGCTACTTCATAATTTCTGTTATAAATGCTGATAAAATTTGCTGCAATTTAAATGGGAAGGTGAAAAAAGGCTTCCTGGCCGTACTTTGTGTGACTCTGGTATGATGCCACATTAATGGAAGGCAGAAGCCAGCCTTGGATGCCTTAAAACAGCTTTACCACTCTGTTCATTTGCTAAACTCTGTCATACCTCTTGCATCAGTTACAGTCAGCCAGTGTTTAAGTAATTACATCCCTAACTTCTATGAGTAAATTGTATTTAATAACAGCAGTTGGGTATTATCTACATATTGGTGGCTGAACATTACAACTTATCTTACAAAGGGTCATTCTGAGGGCCCTTCTAACTGGCCATGGCATAATGCTGCCTGTATGTTTTATTTATAATAATCATTTAAATAAAGAATATTAATCAGTCCTGAACTTATATTAGAACTAGCTCCCAGTTATATTTCTTTTCATATTTCAATGCAGTCATATTCTTTGTTTGCTCTCACCCAAACTTCTCATGCAGTTACACTTTAATGTGAAAAGAAATGTTGTCAAGAGTAGTTATTATCACACACCAGAATATTGTATTAGCATTCACATTTAATAGATTAAAATGAAAGATTTTGAAATCTGCTCTTAATGATACTGAGGGATCTTCGAGACACATTGGGAAAGGTTTATATGAAATGTCATATGATATATATACATCATACATAGGTTCATAAAAGACAGTTCATTTAATTGCCTGCCTTTGTGTTTCATCTGTTCTGTTGGGATGAATCATCCATGGGTTAAGTGATGCTTGTGCAGTTTCTTTGCTTCAAATCAAGAACAGTGAGTGGCAGGAAAGCTTAGAGAATACAAGCTGAGATTGCCAACCTGAGAATGATGAGTACAATAAGACAACTTTGGAGGTATAGAGTATATAATCTGGAAGAAAACTCTGGTAGTGGAAGACATCTTTGAGCCATATCTGCTCATCTTTAGACTCTGATCCAGACAGGTTGCTTGACCTGCCGTTGTGTACATCACCTTAATTGTAAAGCTGAATTCCAGGTGGATATAGCATGAATTAAGGGGTCCAGGTGGAAAGTTGTTGAGAGGTGCCATGCTGCAGAGTCTGCACGTTACAAAGCAGTCTATTAAAGGTGAAATTATTCAATATTAATTTCTGGGGTTTTGGGGCATATTTTGAAAACTTCTCAACAGATGGGGAAAAACGTATGAATAGAACTTTCCAGATGATCCAATTGTTGGCATTTTTTCCTCATTTATTCTTTTGATGTGAGATTATCACATTTGGACAAGGTGAGCATTGTATCTATGCTGCATCAGTTTTTCTGAACTTTTTGTTATTGAAGGCTTATGTACCCTTTTTTTTGGCTGGGGTGGTATGTACATATCAACTCTATTTAGCATTGCTTTGGTAGCTGGGAAAGGGCATGATGAATAAACAAATCAGCATTGCAGTAAATATTTTGTTTCATTCTGGTATACAAAGATCATATTTTCAGTCTTTTATAAACATTTTAGTAAACATTGAGAACGTGAAGGAGGTATGTCCTGGCAATACCTGCTGTACAAAATGCATGTGTATATACTTCATCCTTTGAGTTTATGGGTGTTTTTCAGGCTCATATCCCAAGTCTTAGGTACTGCCAAGTACCCATGCACCACACTGCACTGAACTGAGGGCAGATAATACTATAAACATCCATAAATGTAGTAGAAATACTAACATGGCAAGAGTGTTATTGTCAGCTGATGCGTTACAGTCCACAATCTGCATATATAAACACTGCAAAAAACACACATCCCATCAAATCTTGCTGACCTTTATAACCTATTACACAACGTCTTGCACATACTTCTGACAAGCAGATGCTAAATATTGCAGTGACTAAACTCCATGCTTGAAAATTGAAGAAATTAAGTAACAAATCAGACAGCTGCTGGATATTTTTAAATGTTAACAGGCCACTCAGATTTTACAAACATTATGCATCGATATATTTTTCTGAAAATTTACCCTAGCAAATTAATCCAAAAATGTTGCAGAAGGTAATTTCTCATGTAAGCATCAATCCCCTTACATTTCTCATGTAAGGTTAAAAGGCCACGAAGTTTAAATTTATGTGTATTTTTTCTGTTTTGGTTTCTCTCCAAACAGTGCTCACATAAAGCCCACAAACCATGGCAGAAAAAAAAAATAAATAAATTTCAGAGCTAGAGGGCCACAAGCAACAAACAGGAGAGGCTGAGATCCAATATCCTATCATGCCAAGGGGACCACTAATAGCAAGGCACTGATTAGGTAGGCAGATAATCCAAGAACAACACACAGAATTATAAAAATTTCAGTATTCATGGAAAAATACCTTAGGGAAATTATTCAAAGAATGCAGATTTGGTGATTGTAAGCTTGGGAGCAAGGACAGATGACCAAACATTCAAAAGAGGGAATTATATGAAAGACTAGTAGACTTCATAAAGATTCTTAAATCATAGTCTCATGCATTATGGAAGACAAAATAAATGGAAACAATCCTTGACTGTATCTAGCCAGTAGGCAGAAAAGAAAAGAAATTTCTTCATATTCACTGCAACTAAACACATGCAACAAAGTATTTGAATTAGAGGAAAGCTTGCAATGTATCACAACAAATGTATGAAGACAACGAGGGAAATTCAAAAGAGGAGACTCAAGGAATGATGGTTTCCAGGGCAGATAGGACTCCCATAACCAGCAAGTGTTTCTATCCTGTCCATAGGGTTTCTCATAAATATGATATGGATTGCATCTGTTCTGAAAAAGATATCAAACCTCATTCTAAAATGTCTGAGAAATGATGAGTTTGCTGTTGACATAGTGCTTAATTACGTCCTAAAGTAGGAACTTGTATCTTATTTCTGAGCTGAATTTCTGTAACTCCCATTTCTCCACACTAGATCTCATTATACCACTGTCAGGAAGGCTGACATCTTGCTATCAGACATCTTTCCAGGGTGTAAGTACCAATCACAGTGATCAAGGCACCTCTCAGCCTTTCGTCTGACAAGCTGTATAAGTTGAGCTCCTGTAGGCCTTGCACTGGAGTGCTTGCTTTCCAACTACTGGCTGTGAAATCTCTCTTCAGAATTTCACCTGTCCATCTGAGTAGAAGAGACAGTGCATGTTTTTCCAATCCAGATACTTTTTTTTTTTTTCCTCCAAAACTCTACATTTAATGCTTATAAATAAGAACATTATTGAATGAGAAAGCTAAAAGAAATGGTACATGTCAACAAGAAACAAAGGAACAACCATCAATCTCTATTTTATGATCTAATCTAACTATCTCTATTCTATCAAAAACTGGAAATACTCTATTCCCTATGGCAGATCTGTGTCTGTGACATAATCCTTTCCCTCCCATGAAACTAGGACTTCTGACAGATAGTCTGTGACTATTAAATAGCTCTGGCCAGGAAGGGCAGACCATCAGCTGCTGTGCCAGGAGCTGGCACTTGTTCATGTTACTGCTGCTGTTACAAGCCTTGTAGCCTCTGGCAGAGAGAGAGGATGAGCAGCTGGAAGCCGAAACCTTTTCAGCCACCTCAGCAAAAATTGGTAGACCTATCTGCCAAAGCCACAGTTTAACCTTGCCACCTCAGGGCTAGTTGAATATACTGCACCTCACAGATAGAATATCCCCAGAAGCTCAGCACTGATCAAAAAATGTCCGTGGGATATTTCATGGGCATCTTCTGTAGGAGAAGAGAAATCTCAGTGGAAGGGACTTCTTAAAAAAGCTGCTGTGTCATGCAAAACAATGGCTGATGTCCAAAATACGTCACTCTAAGCATTCACACAAGGGGTCAGGTGCAAATTATTTCAAACAGACCTCGTAACAGCTGGAAATTTGTGGTTGATGACTGGAAATAGGAATTCCTGCTGTTGTTCATTTCTACTTAAAAGGTTTGAAAAGATTTTCCCTAGCTCCTGAGCAGACACTGGGACTATCATAGCCCTGTTGGCACGGCCACTTGAGTGGGTGTGACAAGAGTTCTGTGGCAACATTTTCCAGACTATGTAAGATATCAGTAGTTTTGCACTTCTTTGTGCTGGTACAGGATGAGGCTTCAGATCTGACAGTTTTTCTCCATCTATACCTTCAGATTTTAATCAACTCCTTTCTATGACATTTCCGTTACTTCTTAACTGCAGTTGAGAGAAAAAAAGAAGAGGAAGGAAAAAAAAAGAAAAAAAAAAAAAAGTAAAGAAGCTTTCTATATATTGTATATATTTCCAGGAATGGTATTTATCATTTACAGATGGTTATTTTTGCAGTTCTGATTATGAATGTTTACTTTATTCACACATCAAGCAAACTATCCTTTTACACCATACGGACGGGAGGTATAGTCTTTCATACATTCAGATGTCTGAAAGCTGTCTGGAAATGTATTTCCCACTTTCTGATATGGGAACATTTCAGTTGGAGGGGATTTAATTTGTTTTGAAATTTCAACTCTTGTTCTGCTCAGAAGCTAAAGTTGGAATCCATTAAGATGCATTTTAGTGCAGATTGTATTCTCATCTTCCTTTTCTCAGTAAGTGTGCAATTCACTTAGTACTTCATTGCAACCAACAGCAATATGTATACATGGTGCGCAAAATGAGGCATTTTGTTTTAAAACAGATTGCAGATGAAAGGAAACCATTCATTTCTTCCTTGCTAGCTGTAATTACTAGAGCGCTAATTACTCCAAATCACTGACATCCAGGGTCAATAAGGATGACAACAGGAACATCAAAGACAAGATGCACACATGCAATTACAAGTCTCTAAAACCAGGCTGTAATATTATTTTATAGCAACTGTTTTTTTCAGTCAATGCTGAAAAATCAAGTTTGCTGAATGTTTACTATTATTTCCTTTGCAGTTTGACGGTGAGAACATGTATATGAGTATGACAGAACCAAGCCAGGACTACGTGCCAGCCAGCCAGGTGGGTTAATTAATCTTCTCTGCCTTGTTTCAAATTGTAATTAAAAAAAATTCAAAGAGTTGCATTGCAAATGAGTGGCACTATCAGTAACTGCTGCAATCAGGAATAATCATAATTTATAAACAAAGCATTTAAGCCTTGTTTCCCGTTAATGAGATAGAGCTGATAAAACACCAGAGTTGGCGTTTGTTGAAAGATACTACCTTGTTTCCTCTCCAGAATGCAAGCAGCTGTTTTGCCAGCATGATCTTTCCTAAACAGTTGTTTTACCTTCAGGAAATAAAGTCTTTACAGGTGCAGGTTATTTGTTTATCTGACTATAAGCTATACATGTCGCAAATAGCTTTAATTATCACTCGTAGAGCAGTTCAAGAATTGCATTTTTAACACTAATCCTATGTCTGAGGAATGTTGCTATTATTGCACAATTAGCAGTGGGGTTAAGGCAATGACTTAGCCTTCTGTAGCTTACAGGCCAAAAGCTTTAATGTGATGTGCATTCTTTAAAGGTGTTTTTGAGCCGTTTTCCTTTTGGGGAACCATACGCACTAGATTTTGATACTGGATGTATATTAAAAAATATTCCACCTTTCCACTTGAACTCAAAGATCCTATAGATTTCTAGGAATTACAAATTTTAATTACTCCTTAAAAAGCAAAAATAGTTTTGAAAGTTTTGGGTTGTCTACCTGTTGCTGCATCTATATGTAGGGGGAAATTTTTCATTTATTTCACGTGTTTCTGTTTAACTTTGCACCAGTAAGTGGTGGGGATGGTGCTGCAGATCAGTTAGGCTGCGTCAGAAATTGCCATGAATAACCAGACCTATGGTCTATGTCATGCAGTATCTCAGGCCAGCACTGTCTGGCCTGACAGTACCAGGAGGCTTATGTATGAAACTCTCATTAGGTGGGAAATAAGTTTGCATGCATAGTCATTATGTTCAGATAAGTTCAGATAAACTGGATGTAACTTAGGAATCAACAGCTTTAGAATGTGTGCATTCAAAGCTAAATGTCTTCATGAAGTAATGTTATTCAGGTACCCAGGTTCATTGGGGGCAGGGAAGCAGGAGGTTGTGTGAGATGAGTACATGGTTCAGTCAAAAACTCCGTCTTAAAAGTGTTCCACCATGTTGCTTCCCAGCTTTCTGTTGAAGTCACTCTGAAATACCTTTAGAGGCCAATAGTTCTTTGCATTTAGGAATTATGCATGATTGAACTTATTCAGCTAAGAACCCTCCAAGATCTAGAGGTAGTTTAGAATAGAACTGTTTGATTAAAAAATGAAAAATTATATTATTAATTTTTCTCTAACCATTAATCCAAACTGTACTGACAAGTTTTAGTATTACTATTAGATTAAAGCAGCCTAGTATCATCTCATTTTTGCCTTAAGGGTTTTGAAGTGCAAGGGCTAATTGAATTTGTTTGAAACAGTAGAAATACAAACTCTGTGAATGATTGCTGTTATCAGGCAGCTGCTACCTTTCAGAGAATCATTATGTCTGTCTTAAATAGTTTTGAATAAAAAATTGCAAATCCACATTATACATCAGAATTATTTTTCTTCTGTTGATATTTTTGTACTGTGTATGCATGTAGTTTAAATAATTTAAATGGCATATTGAAAAATTAAGAGTATAAGTTTTAATCTTTTATGCGGTTTCTACATGTGCTAACAAGGCCCAGATTCTCAGATATATTTATGCATCTAACACTCACTGGTTGCAGTGAAAGTAAGGTTCTTAAAGTACCTTTAAAGAGCCAGGCCTCGGTATTTTAAATGCAAATGACTTTGTCTTCAAGGAAAAAAATCTATCAAATGTGACATTCCAAATTCAAAGATGTCAGAAAATCCTGAATTCTTACTAAGGGCTGGAACCAAGAAAAGGCTTACAGACTTAAAATCTGACCATGGCAAAGCTGAACTCTGGGGGTGTCTGGCTCCCAGGTAGAGTTCAAAACCCAAAGGCAACCTCTCTGTCCTTTGCTGGGGGATCCATGAGGCACGAAGCAGCTCAGTTGCCAGGCAGAGTGCTTTAAGTTGTTACCAAGGGTGCACCAGTCAACCACCCTTCTGTGCCTGGTTGGGAGTAGCTGTCAGCCTTGGGCTGTCACAGCCTCCTTTCCCTTGCTGGGGTTTTCTCCTGGTGCTTACACTGTTGCAGTAGTTTTAAGTGAATACACTGAATCATAGAATGGACTGGGTTGGAATGGACCTTAAAGATCATCTAGTTCTAACCCCCATGTTATGGGCAGGGAGCCTTCCACTAGCCCTGGTTACTCCGAGCCCCATCCAGCCTGGTCTTGAACAATTCCACTTATGGTAAGTCCACAACCTCTCTGGGCAACCTCTGCCAGTGCCTCACCACTCTTGTAGCAAAGAACTTCTTCCCAATGTCTATTTAAACCTATCTCCTTCAGTGTAAGGCCATTCCTCCTTGACCTATCGCTGCAGACCATTGTAAAAAGTCTCTCTCCAGCTTTCTTGTTGGCTCCCTTTAGGTACTGGAAAGCTGCTCTTAAGATCTCACTGAAGACTTCTTTTTGCCAAGCTGAACAACCCCAGAATTTTTAGCCTGCCTTCCTGCCTTCACAGAAGAGGTGTTCCAGCTCTATGTGGGCTGGAACATATGTGAAAGTCTGTAATAATTACAGAATTTGAAAAAAGAAAAAAAAAAGGAGACAAAACAACTTCACTGAGAACAGGAATGTGGGGTGTGATGGAAACCTGCCTCTCGTGTTTCATCAAGAACTTGCAACTGTGAGAGCAGCCTTCCCAAAAATGTTTCTGACAAAGACAGCTGCTAGTCGTTCCTCAAAGGAACTAAACAACTCTTCATTGACAGTATCTGTGAGGTCTTCACTGACTGTAATGGAGTGGTGTTCCTTTCTGTGGCATAAACATTCAGTGGTCAGCCAAAACTGGTCAACTGACTACCATTTCAAGATCCAGTCTGGTGGTTAAGACTGGAAAAAAATACAGTATTTCCTGCTTTGAAAACAAAGCATGAAAGACTGTGTAGCTTACAGGACTAGGGAGAATAACAGTAAAGGATGCAATTGTGTTTTCTGACCATGGTTTTAGGAGCATTTGTTCATTTTCCTGTCACTGTTTCTGGAGGTAAAACACATAATGCCATAAAAAGAGAGGAGGAAATGTTCTCTCTCGGATGACAGCATAGTTGCTCTAATCATAATTTTTTCCTATGGCTATTTTGCACCTGTGCTCATGAGTCTTGCAATTGCATGACCTCAGTGAGAGGAATGCAGGCTCCTTCCCACCCTTAATAACTTGGCTGTTCCCTCACAAGATCAGAGATAAAGGGTTGAATCCTGTCAGAATGAGGAATGAATTAATTACTCTGCTTTTCTTTATGCATTCGCATCTGTTAACTAAAACATGAATCTCACATGTAAGGAGATACATAGTCCTATCAGGAACCTTTATTCAAGCTCTGGTCATGCTGACTTGAGTCAGACATAAGCATCACTTTCTAATTTCAGAGTCTGACGTAGCTTATTTGGGGGATGGGTTGGCAGACTGAGTCATGGTATGTAACACCAAGGACCAAGGGGTTTCCACTTGGCTGTCTTCAGGATTAGGTGACCATAGAGACAGGACTGCTGGGGTCCTGATATATGCTGAAAAACCCCTCAGTTCCTTCTGTTCACTCCAGTGTTCATATCTAGAAAAACATCACCTTATATTATTTTGCGGGTTTTAATCAATTTATCCCCTTTAGGCTAACACAAATAAAAGCTCAGCCATTGGACAGGAAAAATAGAGTTTTGTTCCTTTTACTATATAACATCAAGCATCTGCATAGTTTGGTAATCCAAGACAAGTTGCCTCACAGCATCCCTCAACAATAATTATCATTTCTGTTCAATTTTCAAATCAGTACATGCTTTGGGACTTACAGTCCAAGTTGCTAAGTAGCAACATATGGCTCACTACTGTTCCTGTGATGTTGCTGCAAGCAAATAGCATAATTCTATACTTGAAATGATTTTTACAGAAAGCCAATGCTGGAACTGAGCCAGAAGAGTAAGTATACAGTAAAAATTAATGATATTCTTTTAAACTGTCCCAGAAGGCTGTTTGGCAGTGTTGTCTCTGTGTACATTTTATATATGTGTGTAAGTACTGCATTTTTGGTTATAATATATGTAGTACAGGACTCTACACTGAAGGTATCTCCCAAATGAGTTATGTCAGCCATATTAACACACATACACAGTAAAACTGTGAAATTTTCACCTACTAATTGCACTTGGATCTGAAAGTATTTATCATTTTAAAAGAAAACTATGCCAACTGATCTGCATTTGAGATTCCCACCAATTATTGTTTTCTCCCCACACCTATAATAGAAATCTTGGACACGAATTACTCTTTATGTTATTCCTCCTCCTGTAATCTGTGGGCCATGCACAGCATAAAATTATATTGCTTATTTTACATTTCTTCCTAGTCACAATATGGAATGTAATTCAGGACTCTCTTGCACAAAGCTTTAATACATTTGTAGCCTTCCTGAGGCCTGATAAATGTTAAGGTTAATGAATGCAATTGCCAAATTCCCTGCAAGGTGCAAAGGGAAGGGATGAGAACAGGCCTGGAGCTGATGATTTGGGGCAGTACCCCTATTGTCTCACTGGGAAGAAAAGATCTGAGGCAGAGGAAGGAATACTGTTTGCTCAGAGATGGTATTTTCCTGCTTCCCAGAGCTATGCCAAGGGGATCTCTTTAAAATATCTGCATGCTCTTTGATAGAGGGGGCACCATGGGTATCAAAACTGTTTTGTTCTGTACAGCTACAGGGTGAAATAGAATGGAATGACATCCAAAAGAGTGATTTTTCATATTAATGTTGTCTTATGCACATGGTCCTACATACAGCCCTATTTTTTTTTACATTTTTATGCCATAATTTCTTAGATTATTAATGACATAACCATTGCTCATGTGAAGTAGGGATGGATAAATGCTACATAATAGCTTCCCTCTCTTGCTCTGTATTGGTCCTTCCCTGTAGGTAGGCTAGAATTCCAGGGTACTGCCAGAAGACACAGCTCTTCTTGTTGCCTGCAACAGTCTCCATCAGCAGAGCAGGGCAGGAGTTGGCTGCCTTGGAAAAGATTGAGAAAAAACGGCATTCTCATATGGAGAATCATTCCATGGTCCAATGTATCCATGGGTACATACTATCCTGACCTGAAGTCTAGCACAGTCCTGTCCAAAAGTTGGAATGTTTTTGCTCATTATTTGAGAAGCTGCTCCACAGTGAGAAGGCAATGCCTTCTGGGCAGTCTGCTGGCTGGCTGCAATCCAGGGCTGTTTTGGACCATATTCTACCTCCCTCTTCCTGATCCACTATCTTTTAATTTCAAACATAGGTTGTCAACAGAAGGGAGTCTACTTCTTGGTCCTCTGTTTCTCTGAAGTAGTCTATAAAGGCCATGTTAAAAAAAAAAAAAAAAGAAAAAAAAAAGAAAAAAAAAAGAAAAAAAGAAAAAAAGAAAAAAGGTACAGGTTAAAATGGCCTCAGGGAAAGAAAAATACCAGGCAGGCCTTTCAGATCATGAATGAGTGGTTAAAGGCAGATGTAATTTTACCCTGCCTTTCACTTTTGTGTAAAACATAGTCTTTTAATATTATCTTAACATCCGGGAGAGTCTGGAAAGAACCGAGTCGCTGATAAAAATACATCAACTGTTGCATTAACAAGGCTATGTATATATATTTATAGATAAGCATCTTTAGAATCATAGAATGTTTTGAATTGGAAGACATCTTTGAAGATCATCTAGTGCAGTTCCCTGCCATGAGCAGTTGCATCTTTCACTAAATAAGGTTGCTCCAGACCTCATCCAACAATGACCTTGAGATCCAGTGATGGATCACACACAAATTCTCTGCACAATCTCTTACAGTGTCTCATCACCCACACAGTAAAGAATTTCTTCCTGTATCTAGTCTAAATCTATCCTCTCTGTTTAAAACTGTTGCCACTTGTCCTGACACCACAGGCCTTGATAAAAGGTCTTTCTCCATCTTTCTTATAAGCCCCATTATATATTGAAAGGTGTTAAAAGGTCTTCTCAGAGTCTCCTCCAGGCTGAACAACCCCAACGCAGCTTTTCATCATAAGAATGGTGCTTCAGCCCTTGG